>CAWUFW010015631.1:0-351482 GCA_963921515.1 Calotriton arnoldi | reverse complement strand
AATGTGGTGACCCTGGGCTGCATTACAATCCCACTGTGATGACAAAGCTAAATGTCGTTCACACTGTGAACCACAGTCATGTGTCCTGAGCAACAAACTACCATCACACCTACACAAGCACAAATCAATCAGCACGGCCAGTAAGCCAAGGCCAACATGGAGGCAGGGGCCTAGCCGGGCAACAACTCTCATCTGCACACACTCAACACCACACCCCTCGACCTCCAACAATGTGCAGCAGTGAAGCACACATGCACTGGTGACATTGCACATGCACCCATGACTATTCCAGGGTGGTGGGTTTGAACCAAGGTGCAGAAACACATCACACATGGCCACTCAACAAGACTCCTGAATGTCTGACACACTGCACACTACGCTGTACATGGACATGACGGCAATACCACACCAACCAATGGGATCCCAGCCACAGTCACACACCAATGAAGAAGCCAAGGTCACCCACAAAGAACACACATAGACAACAACCAACATTGCAGCCCGGACCCTGAGGAGTGCCAGCAGTCACACACACAACGTGTCACAATCACTGAAAGATAACACAAACTGGAAATCACATGACAGGGGCAAACAACAAGTGCCAAGGGGAAACCTGACTGTGACCCATCTGCGTCTGCACACAAATTCAGCCCTGACAGCAAACACTCCTATGGGTGACACCCTGATGACCAGTAATGTGCCATGCACCCACATCACAGAGAACCCAGGAGAAGACTTTGGGGAACATAGGTCAACTCAGCAAGCATCACAAACAGGTACAACACTAGGGATCCCAGCATGCACAGCTAAACGGAAGTGAACACACAGACATGCTCATACAACACACACCTTGGGCGCAGGCAATGTCACAGGAGTACACCCTGCCATGAGGGGACTCCACTCCTGTGTGAGGAAAGCTGTGCCATATGTTGCCTCAGTAGGGCACCATCATGTCAGCTGAGCACTTGGTCACACAATCAACAATTAGCACCAAATGAAGGCTCCCGTCACATCAGCCTGGTCATGGAAGTGCCAACGAAATCATCAGCACAGATCCAACACACTTGTATAGCAATGTTGCACTGACAACACAGATGAGTCCTTCCCCATTGATGCCCAAACCTGCATGTCCAGTGGAGATGGCCACACGGTCAGGGAAGTAGACGAATTGAACAATGGCAGGCACAACAGATGTGCAGGGGTGGAAGCCACAGATGTGAAATTGCTAATGTAAGTAGGAAATCCCATTGCCAAATACTGAACACATGACACCCTCAGATGCAGCTATGGATGACATGGATACACCACAGGATAGGGCACATTCCCCCTGGACCACATGGGTTCCTGCACAGTAACACTTCATTATCATGAGACCAAATATCACCATCACTGCAGCAAGGGCATGGTTAGCATCATCAACAACATGTACATCAGAAGCATAAGCACTAGAGAACAGAAAGTTGCTTTATTCAGCATATGTGTGTAATGAAAACTGAAAGTCCAGAAAAAACACAAAGGCCAATGGCCAGTCCATTGTCAAAGTCCAAACAGGGTGACAGTGGCAGATGTCACCCTACGCATGCCTGCACAAAACCAGGGACAATCCACTAGGAGGGGCAACCGGGGGCAGGCCAGGCACCGCAGGGACAGGATCAGGGCTCACCAGGCGGAAGCAGGGAAGGGGTGGTGGGTGCTGGAGAGCCACTGACAACTGCAGTGGAGGTGTCTGACATGGTGTGTGCCGGCACAACTGGGGGCATGACTCAGATGTTGTGGGTGCCGGCACGACTGCAGTGGACCCTGCAGATGGAGTGGACAGGTCCGCCACTGCAGTGCCCAAGTCAGACAGGGTGGTAGTGGACTCCACTGCAGTGCCTACCACCAGGGGAGGAGAATGGGGAACAGGCAAGGTGGGCTGGACAGAGGGGGAGGACACCCTCACCACATCAGTGGCACAGACAAGCGCAGCGGGGGTGTGGTGCCGGGAGAGCAAGTGGCAGGGGAGAAGGCCGGATCCTCTTGGGGATGGTATATCTGTGGGTGGGGGAACCTGGGGCAGGGTGTGGTGGGGGCACCTGTGGAGTGGGGGCCTGAGGGATGGAGGAAGGAGACCTGGTGCCTGAGCTGCAGGGCGGCGGCGGGGTCTTGCTCTTACGACTCCGGGGGACTTGCGGGTGGGGGCCTCAGTCTGTCTGCGCCTGGGGGAGGGTGTCCGGGGGTGAGGGGCACTCTGCTCCGTGTGGGTGGGCATCCTCTTCCCCCTGAATGCTGTATCAGCTGGATCGGAGGGGAAGAGGCCGAGGTCACTGAGGAAGAGCCGCTGGGTCTTTGGGGTTGCAGGTGAGGCAAGGGAGGGTGCTTTGGAGGGAGAGGCAACTGAGGACTGCGCAGTGCTCGTGGATGCGTGTGTGTGTTCCAGGGCCCCATCCCCTGTGAGTCTGGTTTCAGTCCCCTGACTGTGCGTGCGTGTGCGTTTTGTTTGTGGCGTGTGTGTCTGTGTGCTGGATGTGTGTGTGCTGGTGTGTGCCTGTGCCGGTGTGTGTGTGCTTGGGACGGGTAAGGTGCTGGGGAGTGTGGATGGAGCAGAGGCAGGAGGGGTGAGGGACTGTCTGAGGAGGGACACTGCTGCCGTCAGGGAGGAGTCCATGGACCTATTGCCCCTCTGTAGGTCAGACATGCCCGATGAGATGCCCTCCATGAACGACACCAGCTGAGTCAACAGAGCAGTGTGCGCATGGAGGACACTCAGCATGGCTGTCTGCCCTACATGGAGCTGGCGAAGGAGGTACACAGACTCCTCACTCAGGGCAGCAGGGGACACAGGGGCAGGGGGTGCGGTGCCTGGCCCAAAGGAGACACGCTCCCGAACATGGGAGCCTCCACGGACCTGGGGAATGGGAGCCGATGGGAGGGCGGTGGTGGTGCTGGTGGTGGCGGGGACAGCAACACTAGCTGGGGTGTGGTGGCTGCTGACACCCGCCTCCATAAGGGAGTCATCCTCCGAGTTGCTCTGGTCCTCAGCTGAGGTGGATGGTGCTGAGGACTCCTCGGTGTGGCTCCCCTCGCCCTCCGTGCCACTGGGTCCCTCCGACCACTCTCGGCTGCTGACCCAGTCTGGCTCTCCGGCTCCTCCTGGTCCGTGGAGCTGTCCCCTTCCGTGGCCGTGGATGTATCTGCAAACAATGGGGAAACAGACAGACATCAGTCACCTGCACCAAACGCACACACCACTGTGAGCACAGCACATTACAGAGCAAGCCCTGGAATCATTAGTTGTACATTGCTAAAAGTGCCCTAACTGAGCAGGAGAAGCCAATTGTCAGTCTGATGCCAACCATGGCACTCACATCCCACATGGCCTTGCACCCATCTGTCTGGTGTCTGTTGGATAGCAACACCCCAGTGTGGACACATGCACCAACTACACAGTAGTTGGACAGTGCAGAGGACACGGTGTAGCATGTGGACATGCACACATCACAACTCTTGCCACTGAGTCAGTACAGGTTTCCGGATGAAAGGGATGCCCAGAGTCAAATAGGAAATGCATGTGATGCATACCAGCGACAGACACCATGATGCACCCATGTCCTGATAGCCATCGCCACAATGGTGTGCATGTAGCACATGTCACTCCCCTGCAGGATCACCAATAAGTAGACACATGCCATGGCGGAGGCATGACTGCTAAGTCATACATCACTGTCTCAGTGATGTATGACTTGGCAGCCAGACAACAACACTCTGCACTGTGTCACAATAGTAGGTCATGGGGAATGCAAGTCCTGGAGCTGCACAAGTGCACATGTACATCCCCCACACAACACATCATCTTAACCCTCATCTGTCCAGGTCATACCGATTGGACATATGGGAGACCTGTGACACTACCCTCTGAACCTGAGCCCCTCACAATCTGCTGTGAATGGGAAACAGCTGCCTGAACTTCACATTCGCATACCCCAGTCTGCACGGGCAGCTGATCAAACACCTATGTGACACACAAGTATCGTCTCCTATGGTCACATCTCCAGTGGCATGCTGAGCCCCTACCGAGAAACACCCCAGCAGTCCTGGCAACAAATCCACAGCACACTGACACAGAGGCAGACACCTGAGGGGTCAAATCACTGCGCACAATGTGTCAGCTGATACACGGGAGTGGGAGTACAGAGTGCATTGCATGGCCTGGAGTAGGCATGACTGTCCTGCCCCACATGAATGAGGGATGAGCCCTGGACAGTGGATAGCTGGCTATGTATGTGTGACACACGTAATCTGCACACTCCTGGGGCCCAAACATTGTTCCCACCCGCTGCATGGGCGTGTGCCACATACCCCAGGCACATGTGGTGGCTCAGCTCAGCAAGTGGACCGCATATCAAAGCAACACGCAGATTACATGTCCGAACACAGGCGTTGTGTGAACAATGGACCCACCCATGATGCCCACAACAGAGTTAGGGAAACAGATGCTGTCCCCCACCTTGAGTGAAGCAAACTGCAAGGACACAGTACCAAGTGACACAATTCCCTGAATGTAAGGGCCACACCTGGGTACCAGATGAGGAGTGGGCAGTGCACAATAGAGGGACATGGCTCCTGGACAACATGACTGCTGTACTGTGGCAGTTGAACCAGGCCAGAGGAGGGCACATAGCATGTAATACAGAGTTCACAGTGCAGTCTTTGACTCACCCCCTCCTTGCTGCTGTCTGGCCTTCAGCTGCCCATCCAGGTCTGGAAACACCACCACCAGGATCTGGAGCATGTGGGGGTCAGGGTCCGTGTTCCGCCCCTCCTGCGAGGAGGCGACAGCTTCAGCTGGACCCGTGCAATCCTCCGGGTCCAGCCCCGAAGGTCCTGCCACCTCTTCTGGCAGTTGCGGATCCGGGCGCTTGTAGACCCCCACGGACCGGACAGCCCGGACGATGTCCTTCCAGATCTCCTGCTTCCGATGGGCATTAACCTGTCAGGATGACAAAGTGAAAGGCCATTACTACACATGCAACATATCCGTGCATGACACAGTTGTATATACATGTCTCAATCACAGGGGCACATGATGTACACAGGCAGTGCAACGCTGCCCATGGACAGTTTGCCAGAAGTCACTACATGGTATCATTGCATGGGAAGTAAAACCTTGTTCAAATGCACTGTCACTGCACCATACCTGTCCAGTGCATGTCACTACACACTATGGGGGGTGACAACTACTCAGTGAGCCTGCTAGCCAGTGGCGTGCAGACTTTCAGCCTTGCTAGTCAGACAAAATGCACATTCAGAAAGGCAGTGCACAGAACACTCACCTGCTCCCCTGGTGTCCCATACAGCTTGCTGTACTGTGGAAGTAGGCTGTCCAGCAGGGCCTGGTTCTCCTCAAGGCTGAAGGCTGGGGCTCTCTCCACAGTACGTGCCATTGCAGGGTCCAGAGGGGGCAGAGACAGCAGAAGTGCAGTGGCAGATGTCGTCCTGGAGCATGTAGTGCAGGCAAGTGAGCTCTCAGGGGAACAGCCAGCAATATATATGTGCTGGAGAGGCAGATACTGTCCCATGTGTCCAAAGTGATAGGTCCAAGTCGTTTGCATCTTCTGAATCTGGCCAATCCATGGAATAGCAGCACCAATACACGCCCACAGCATCCTTCAAATCTTCAACTTCATGACATACATGATTTTGCAACATTGTTGTGGGTGACCAACTGAATTTCCAGCAACCGACTCGTTCGAATTTCGAAACGCGTCCGTTGCCAGGCTAGGCCATTGTCAATGGGTGCGCACCGATCGGTCCATTGCTGATCAACGCGTACAGGAGTACAACGCGTACCCGCACACATTGAATGCAATGGGCCGGCCGGGGCACCGATCGGTCCATTGCGGTACAACGCGTACAGGGGTACAACGCGTACCCGCACACATTGAATGCAATGGGCCGGCCGGGGGCACCGATCGGTCCATTGCGGTACAACGCGTACTGGGATACAACGCGTACCTGCACACATTGAATGCAATGGGCCGGCCGGGGGCACCGATTGGTCCATTGCTGATCAACGCGTACAGGGGTACAACGCGTACCTGCACACATTGAATGCAATGGGCCGGCCGGGGCACCGATCGGTCCATTGCGGTACAACGCGTACAGGGGTACAACGCGTACCTGCACACATTGAATGCAATGGGCCGGCCGGGGCACCGATCGGTCCATTGCTGATCAACGCATACAGGGGTACAACGCGTACCTGCACACATTGAATGCAATGGGCCGGCCGGGGGCACCGATCGGTCCATTGGTGTACAACGCGTACAGGGGTACAACGCGTACCTGCACACATTGAATGCAATGGGCCGGCCGGGGCACCGATCAGTCCATTGCTGATCAAAGCGTACAGAGGTACAACGCGTACCACGCACATTGAATGCAATGGGCCGGCCGGGGCACCGATCGGTCCATTGCGGTACAACGCATACAGGGGTACAACGCGTACCTGCACACATTGAATGCAATGGGCCGGCCGGGGCACCGATCGGTCCATTGCTGATCAACGCGTACAGGGGTACAACGCGTACCTGCACACATTGAATGCAATGGGCCGGCCGGGGCACCGATCGGTCCATTGCTGTTCAACGCATCCCTGTACAAGTGACTGGCATATGTCACCATGCCTGTCTCAGATGAACATATGCCAGCCACAGATAGCTCCCAGGGAGTGAGGGGCACACCTACAACACGACAGCCTGTCCAAACTGTATCATAAGGCATGTAAGGCTGCATTTCCTATTGTGTGTATGTTGGTGTACATGTTGTCCTGTGGGTGTCACCTGGGGCAGCCACCCCCAGGCTGTGCATGTGTTCATGGGGACAGGATCCTGGGTGTTACATGTACATGACCACTGTGATGTGCAACTGTTCATATCTGTGCATGTGCCATGGTCACATTTCACGGTGGTGTATGTGTATGTCATGTCACATACCCCGTGAGTCCCATGTGGGACGGTATGTTTGAGCCAGGGTGTCCCAGTGGCACAATAGTGATGGTCCTCCACAGTCTGTGTGCATGTAGTGTTTACAATGTCTCTGATTTCATGTGCACAATGGGAGACAGTCTCCACATCCACGTTGTGTGTGCATGGACTTTGATGTTGTGCGTGTGTGTGTCACAGACGTCCATGTCTGTCCTGCAGTGGCAAGTGGGACCACTACCTGTGGGGGTCATGGTTGTTTTGCTCTGGTGTATACCTGATACTCCATGTAATGCCAGTGTCCATGTGGCAATACAGGGTCCCTGGGAATGTACCTGTCGTTGAGCTGTGATGCCTGGGGCACATCTGTCCTCACATGTCACTGTGGGGGTGATTGTGACACGGCAGCAGGAGATGGGAACTGTGACACGGCCTCATGATATCCAATGGGCCAATCTGGGCCTTATTGATGCCACTTGTTGAACCGTGATGACAGATGTTGGCCATGTATGTACCATACATGTCCTTACGGAACTGCACACTTCATGTAGTTGTGCCTCATAATGATGTATGTTGTGATATTGAGTGTGTTCAATGCCGCATATGTGGGGTGACTGACAATCTTGCTTTCTTCTCCTCTGCACTGCAGGGCTCCTGCTGTCCATCGACCATTCCCAGACCTGGCAACGATGGTGGAACGGGACAGCATCCGACGGTACCGCTTCACCAGGCAGCTGATTGAGGATTTGGCAGTGCAGTTGGCCCCACATTTGCAGCCTGGCCGGCCGTATCCTACAGCGCTGACCCCCAAGGTGAAGGTGATGGCAGCCCTACACTTCTTTGCCACCGGTACCTTCCAACATACTGTGGCGACTGCTGGTGGGATGTCACAGACCATGTTGAGCCGTGTGCTCCGCGATGTTTTGGAGGCAATGTTGCTATTCCTGAACCGGTACATCTATTTCCCTAGACTGCAACGACTCACTGACGTGAAGAGTGACTTCTATGCCCTGGGGAGGATGCCGCATGTCATTGGCTCCATTGATGGGACACATGTGGCTTTGGTACCACCACAGGCCCAGGAGCGGGCCTACCGTAACCGCAAGCACTACCACTCGGTCAATGCACTGGTGGTGTGTCTTGCAGATATGACCATCACACACGTGTGTGCCCGTTTCCCTGGTTCAGCACACAATGCCTTTGTGATGAGGAGTAGTCGCATCCCCAGGATGATGGCACAGATGCAGAACCAGCGTGCCTGGCTTGTCGGGTGTGTACTGACTTTGTGCCATTGTGTGTGATCTGATCTGTAGTATTCCGCCCACTTTTCCAAGTCAGCTAATGTGCACTTGTCTGTCCGTAGGTGACTCGGGATACCCCAACATGCCGTGGTTGCTGACACCCCTCAGGAACCCTGTGACACCAGCCCAGATGCGCTACAATGAGGCACATGGTCGGACCAGGAGAGTGATTGAGCGGACATTTGGTCTCCTGAAGAGCCGCTTCCGCTGCCTGGACAAGACAGGAGGGTCCCTCCCATATGCCCCAGCGAAAGTGTGCAAGATTATCATCGTCTGCTGCATGCTCCACAACCTGGCAGTGCGGAAGGAGTTGCCTCTCATCCAGGATGACAATGACCAACATCCGCCACCTGTGGAGGATCCTGGCCTGGACCACGATGCCAGTGACGATGATGATGATGATGATGGTGATGGTGATGTCCGCACACAGCTCATCACCAACTTCTTTAGCTGAATGTGAGTATCCTGAGGTGTCATGTCAATGATGTGAGTTGGCATGATATGTGTAGGTGGTGCTCTGGTGCTGTTGGAGTGTGTCCATGGGCTACTTGACTGGATGTGTGTAGCGATGTGTGCTTACAGGTGGTCTGTACTCCCCAACAGTGTTGACATGCTAACTTGGTTCTGGGTGGGTATCTTGTAACATGTATTGTGCATGAGTTTTGCTGTTCTGTCCTGTTCTCCATTGCTTTTGACTGTGTGTCATTTCTGTCCTTCACAGGGTACTTTCAGATTCGTTTGGTCAACTGTGTCCACCGACGAGGGTGGTAGCTGTTGTTCCCTACAGGTGATGTGCGCAACACCCATGGACTTCCTTCCTTCTACAGTTGTTGACTGTGTGCCCGCTGCCAGGTGGAATAACCTTGCATCTGTAGTGGTTACGACATGTTGCAACTGTGTAATAAACCTGTGCTTCACTTTGTGATGTGCGTTGTCTGTGGTCACACATTTGACTGCCATTTGCTTACTGCACCTGTGGGCTACTTGACTACAACTGGGAATAGGTGTGGTGTCTGTGCATTGCACCGTCTTCCCTGGCAACATCAGTGTAGGCAATGAGTCAGATGGCCTAGGTGTGTATGTGTTGTGTAGCCCTGGTGGTGTGTCTCCCTCATATGTGTCACGTTGCCTTTACTCACATGCCTGTGTTGTACTTGCTGTTGCAGTTCGCATACACAGTGTAATTTTGAAGTTCATCATCCCCATGACAGCACCCACGTTGGAATCACAACAGAGGCAAGTATGGTGTATTAGTGTGTTTATTGTGATACATTTGTGTGAATAGTGCATAGGATGGTTAGTGCTGTACATACATCTTGCAATCAGAAGTTCCTAGGTGAATTGAAAGTCCTGGTAGACAAAATCCCCAGTATCGGGCCACAGTTGTCTGAGACATTGGTCCAACTTGTACTCCCCATGTAATGTGTGGGAGTTGTGTTGCCGTCAACAGGGTGAACAGTTTGTGCACAAAGGTGAACATCCAGAACAGGTTCAGGCTTCCTGGGAGTTGCAATTGGCCATCGGCCTCTCACTTGCCCCTCCTCGGACGACCCCTCTTCTTTGGGGGGCCCTCAAGTACAGGCTGCTGCGGTGCAGGGGACTCTCCGCCAGAGTCATCCTCCCTCCCTGTGGCAGTTGCAGTTTGTTCAGCACCAGATGTTGTTGGCACACAGGGAGGTGTAGACTGGTTGTTGTTCATCTGGCGGAGGCATTGTAAAATGTCCCTGTGCACCGCCGTCATCTCTTGCAGTGCGTCCCACTTGAACTCCGCGCGGGACATGTGTGAGTCCAAGCGGGCATGATGGGCAGCCTGCTGCTGTTTCATGTCTCTGAGGAGCCCCACTACCTGGCTGAGATCTCCGGTGCTGGACTGGTACGCATCGGCTATGCGTACCAGTTGTGGGTCATCATGCACACCAGCAACCTCTGCAAGCAGCGACCTCTGTCTCCCACCCCTCCCACCACCCCTGGCGACATGTGCAGTGCGTGCAGTGGCATGCACAGATGACCCTGGTCCCCCTTGGGGTTGGTGGTGGTGGTGGTGTCCATGGCCCCATGTTGGTCCAGGGTCCCTGTGCTGGTGTTGCTCCTTGTTCTGTCCATGTCGGCAGGGATGGTATTTGTGGTGACAGTCGTTGGAGGGGTGGGTGCAGGGGTGCATCTGGTGGTCCTGCTGGTGCTGCAGCTGGTGGTCCTGCTGGTGCTGCATGTTGACTTGCACCGGATGTGCCAGGTTGGTCTTCTTCGTCCGGAGGAGGGCAGAGGCTGTACGACACCAGTGAGCTCCGCATCCTCTTGAGCCTGGGACTGGGACTCCTCAGCTTCTGCTGCTGTGTCCCCATCATCACCTGTTTTTGGTAGACACACACAATGTATGTTATGTTTCTGCAGGCATCAATGGTTGACACACCTGACAGTTGTGACTGTGCCTCTGGGTGCGGGCCTGTACATTGCATTGTCCTAAGTCGTCACAGTCAGGGGTTGATATTAGTGTAGCACATTGTCCTGCATTATTTGGGCATTTCTATGTATTTGTTGGGGTGTGAACATGGTCTGCATTGGTTGTATTTGGTTGACAGCCGGCCCTCCTTCCCACCCAGCCAGTCAGTTATCCCACCATGGACTGTGCTTGCATTGCAGGGAGTGGAAGTTGTCTTTCAGGATGTCAGTCAGTGGTGTTGGTTGTTGCACAGTTGCCAGCAGGGCCTTGTGCTCCCCACAGCAGTAGCCAGTGTCAGCCATCTTGTCAGTCCTTATCCACTCCCTGTGATGTGAGCATGGTTCAGGGTGGTGTTGATGGGACAGTTGTGGGGGTGAGCTATGTCTGTGACTATGACTCCCATCATGCTATTGCCTCCACCCCACTTCCCAGCATTCCCATACTTACTTGCTTTTGTGGGGAGTTCAGTGTGTGTGGGTGTGAGAGCAATGGCTGACAGTGGTGTCCTGCTGTTGGTTGGTGTGCAGTTCCCAGCATGCCCTTGTGCTCCCCACAGCAGTAGCCAGTGTCAGCCATCTTGTCAGTCCTTATCCACTCCCTGTGATGTGAGCATGGTTCAGGGTGGTGTTGATGGGACAGTTGTGGGGGTGAGCTATGTCTGTGACTATGACTCCCATCATGCTATTGCCTCCACCCCACTTCCCAGCATTCCCATACTTACTTGCTTTTGTGGGGAGTTCAGTGTGTGTGGGTGTGAGAGCAATGGCAAGATGGCTGACAGTGGTGTCCTGCTGTTGGTTGGTGTGCAGTTCCCAGCATGCCCTTGTGCTCCCCACGACACAGCAACAGTGTCAGACATCTTTGATGGGCCTTTCCACTCTCTGTGGGATGTGCATGTGTGAGTGTGAGCTTGCTGGGCCATGTGGTGGGGATGTAGAGCTGTGCCTACGACTCCCATCATGCTATTGCCTCCACCCCTTCCCAGCATGCCCATGCTTCCTTCCTTTTGACTCTGCTTCCCTGTGGGGTGGGCTGCCTGTGCTGACAGGATGGCTGGGAGTGTTGTCCTGGCAGTTGTTTGGCTAAAAGTCCAAAGAGTGTCCCTGTGCTTCACACAACATAACCCAGGGTGGTGGTTCTTTGTGGGATCTTGAGTTAGGATGTGAGGCATTGCATTCTCCCAGGTGGGTTCTGTGGAGTTTGTGTTGAGGGGGTGTGTGAGGGGAGGTGCTTGTGACTATGGTCAGTGCTGCGAGTCCTCCTTCCCACCCAGCCAGCCAGATATCCCACCATGGAACGTGCTTCCATTGCAGGGAGTGGAAGTTGTCTCTCAGGATGTCAGTCAGTGGTGTCCTGCTGTTGGTTGTTGCACAGTTGCCAGCAGGGCCTTGTGCTCCCCACAGCTGTAGCCAGTGTCAGCCATCTTGTGAGTCCTTTTCCACTCCCTGTGATGTGCGCATGGTTCATGGTGGTGTTGATGGGACAGTTGTGGGGGTGAGCAATATGTGTGACTACGACTTCCATGATGCTATTGGCTACACTGACTTGCCCAGTATACACAGAATTCCTTCCTTTCAGTGGTCTTCACTGTGTGTTGGTGTTGTAGTGGTGGCTACATGTCTGGATGTGTTTGTTAGTTCTATTTGTGCCATTGCCTAGCTGTAGTTGTAGTTGTGATTGTACATGTGATGACACGGTTAAATGTAACTTTGAGATGGCATGTGTTGTGTTTATCTGACTGACATACACATTTTGGGATGATTCTGTTCTGGTTGCTGTGTAATTGCTATGAGTGCATGGTTTGACTCTCCCTTGACAGTGATGTGTGTGTGTATTGTGGCAGAATATTGTGTACATTTGTTGTGTACTCACCAGGCTCTGGGATGTTCTCTAGTCCATAGACGCTCACTGGCGGAAGGATGGCCCGCACCTTCTCCTCCCAGGGCCTGAGGTATACTGGCTTGGCAGGAGGGCCACTGCCGGTGTATTGGCTCAGGAGGTAGTCCTTCTTGAGCAGCTCCCGGACCCTCCTGCGCACGTCATACCACCTGTTCTGGATGTCAGTCTTTGTGCGCAGACATGGTGATTGTGCGTTCACCCTGTTGATGATCCTCTCCCACATCTTGGTTTTCTGGGAGATGGGGGTCTGTTGGACCAGTGTGCCAAACAGCTGTGGCTCTACCCTGAGGATCTCGTCTACCAGGACTTCCAATTCACAATCTAGGAACTTGTGATTCTTCTTGGGGGCATGGTGATGGGTGGTGATGGTGAGTGATGTGTGTGTTGGTGTGCAGGTGAGGTGTGTGAGTGTGTGTTTTGCTGGGTGTATGTGAGGTAGCTATTTGTTGGTGTGCTGATGGTGTGTGGCTTGTGTGAGGGATGAGCTGTGGGTGTGTGGTTGCTGTCTGTTGAGTGCTGGCAGTAGAATGGCATTTGCAAAGGATCATGGTTGGGATTTGTGTCCTTTATATGGGTGGAGTTGTGGGTGTGTCTTTGTTCTCTGTCCCCCCCCAGTATTTATTGGCTTTGTAATTGCTTGTTTGGCCTTTTTTTGTGTATTTTTCCTTAGTACTTTTTGTGCATGTTGGAAACGTTCTTGTGACCGAGTCGGACCCTGCATTTGTCTCGTACGGTCTTCTCCGTTTCGTTCACGCTGTGTTTGTGCAGTTTTCTATGCTGCGTACGCGTCGGTCGCGGTGTTTTGTGTTACTCGGCTCGGTTTTGTATGCGTGTCGGTCGTACGGCTTGTCCTCCGTTCGACTCGGTCGTGGTTTTCGCGCCTTGCATCGTACTTTGCGGTTTGGAGTTCGCGTGTACGTTTCGGTTGGATTTGTTCCGGGTGCGTGTCGGTCGGTTCGATTCGGCGTGTTTTTCCGGCCGGATTGTTGTTTTCCGTGCGGCTCGGTCGTTCGGCTTGGGTTCAGTACGTGTCGGTCGGATTTTGCACGCCTTGCATCGTACTTGGCGTGTCGGGCGCCACAGGTACGTGTCGGTCGGAATAAATTCCGGCTCCGAGTCGGTCGGTGCTTTTTCTGGCCCGAATCGGAATCGACCCCTTAGTTGTGGGAGGTCCTCGAGGCCGTGGGGGTTGACGCAAATATTATCCTTTTCCTTAGGCGGCTTTATACTGGTGCCTCAGCCAGCGTGCTATTTGGTCTGCATGGGGAGCGTACAGCTGCATTCTCCATTAGGAGGGGGGTCAGGCAAGGCTGCGTCCTGGCCCCCTTTCTTTTTAACCTTTATATTAATGGATTGGAAGATGCTTTACTTAGGGGCGGCCAAGACTGCCCTCAAGCCGGTGGCCGACCTATTCCCGCTCTGCTATATGCGGACGATGCTGTCTTAATGGCCCAAACTCAAATTGGCCTCCAAAAGGTCCCAAATAGTTTCACTAACTATATGAAGGACCTTGGTCTCAGAATCAATATATCAAAGACCTTTGTTATGAAATGTGGCACAGGGAGTCAGAGGTCACGAGACATGTTCGTAGACAGCCAGAAATTAGCCCCAACTAAAAGTTTTACATACCTTGGTGTCTTATTTAGCCATAATGATTCTTGGGACCACACTATATCTACCAAAAGGCTGGCATTCATAAGGACAACAGCTGCCCTTATATCCTTTTCAAAGAAATTAGGTAGAAAACCGCCAGTTGAGCTTATTCAAATTTACAGAGCCAAGTGCATCTCAACTGCAATGTATGGGGTGGGGTTTGGGGTTTTGCCAACACTTCCCCGCTACAACTGGTGGAAAACTCCTTCCTAAGGTACATTCTATCGGTTCCACCAAGTACATCTTCTTATGTTTGCCATGAGGAGCTGGGCCTCCCCTTTATCTCCGACCTCATAAAATTAAAGCCCATACTGCTGTGGCATAGGATCTGGTCGAAAGAACAGACTAAACTAAATAGGGAGATCTTGCAGGATAGCCTCCAACTGGAAGGGTCCTTGAAAATCCCCTGGGTAAGGTTCGTACGTGATTTTATGAAGGACCTTGGTCACCCAGAATATTTTACGAACCCTGAGTCAATGCAGGGGATCTCCAGGAAAGCATTAAAAAAAGAGGGTCTCCTGTTATTAGATACAATAAGAGTGTTTGGGGAAATTTTAAAGCCCAGTGTTAACCAACATCAGTTAATATTAACTACGAGAAGTTTGGAACCATATTTAAGTTTTGTACCGGGTGATTTTGATAGACTGCTTTTAACTAGATTTAGATTGGGCACTGTTCATAGACTCGTGACCTTCCCACAAACGAATGATTGGTCACGGACATTACAATTATGTCCATGTGACAAACGCTCCGATCAATCTACCATTCATTTAGTCTTATTTTGTAAATTTTATATAGAGTCGAGAAAAGTGAGGATAATTCCAATTTTAAAACAACAGGGGTTGAGGCATTGTCGCCCTGCTTTTATTAAACTTCAGTTTTTGGAGAATGAGCACATAGCGTGGAGGGTAGCCATGTTTTTGAAGAAGGTGCTCTGTTTAAGGAAGAGTATCACTGAAGATTAGTTATAATTCATAGGGCATTCATCCCCTTTTAGATAGTTTATGTCACTGCAGTGTTATTTATTCTCTCTGTTTTTAATCTGTTTTATTGTCGCCATCTGATCACTGTATTTATTTTGTGTAACTTACTGCCTAACACGATATATTTTGTATGTGCTTTTATGATTGTTAAAAAAGCAGTCGAATAAAGCTTTTCTTGACTTGACTTGAATTCTAAGGCCAATACATCTTCTCTTACTTCTTCGTACTTGTCTGAAGTATTATGCATTCTTCCTTCTTTTTGCCATTTTGAGGAGCATTAGCTTTTCAACTTACCTCTAATTTTGTTCTTAATGATTCACATAATGTGTGAACACTTTGCAAATTATTGAATTTGAATTCAAGAGGGTTCTCAGTACATTTGCTAAAAGTTCCCAGTATCTGTACTCTTTGCAAAATTGACATTCAATCCATACCATACAAGAAGTAATAAATCTAACAATCATATTCTCAATGGGTCCCCGATACAAGCTAGCCATCATTCAAGAATACAGAAACTCTAAAATAATTTTTCTCTTGGGGTGCCCATGTGATCTGGAATTTCAGCCTCCTACTGACCATCATTATAACCCCTTCTCATGATACATTTAAAAAATAATTTAAATGTCTATTGTTCCAATGCCATTTACTCATTGAGAGAATCATATATGTGCCCAGTTGAACAAACTCTGTAAATTTTGCAAATACATTTGATGCCCTATGATTATCCACAATTTTATATGCCCTGTATTATTATGGCATTACTCTTAGCTTTCAAATAGGTTTTATATGGAAATCTCACACTTCTAACCTGTGTCTTGTCTATACTGTGTAAACTTCCACTTACACTACGTGTACATTTGTAAGCTATGACTTGCAACTTAGTACTGTATAACTTGCTCTTTATCCACTGAGTTTTATTCATGCTATATAAAACTGATAATAAATAAAATAAATACATGATCACTGGTTAAAGTATTTTGTAGAATACTTTGTGAAATTAAAAAATAAACATTCCAGGTAAAACTTGAATAGCAAAAAAGAAGAAAATTCATTCCCGGTTGGAGTTATAAGTATGACAAACATATGCCAACACCAAACCACGCTTCAATTTTCAGGTGCCCTTGCATACTTTGTGTTACTTAGTTGACTTTCTAGCAAATGTTCCATATTGATGTTTTCTCCAATTAGTGATTTGTCAAATCTAGGAAAGCTTGAGATGTTTTAAGAAAAAGTGCATTCATTTATGTTGGGTGAATAAATGTTTATTCTTGATATTATCATTATATATCTGCTTTTGTCATCCCTCCTCAATCTCAAAACTCATTTGTTTTGTTTATTTGTTCTTTAAAATCAGAGCCTTGACCTCTCTGGTGTTTAAGGTAGAAACATTATGAATCATGGAGTTGAGGTGTGTTACTATAATTGTCAGAATATTTTCTGACTTAAATATTAAATATACTCAAATATATCTACCCATTGGAGTTAACAATATAAAATCAACATCAAATGGGATTATATTTGTGTACACAATGTTTAGAATACATTATTTATGTCAGATGATGTTTTTGTATTTGATATTCTGACGTACAACTGGTGCCTACCCATCCAGATATTAAATTTTGCGCTTTCCTTCATAAACATCAAATCAGCTTTGATCGTTGTCAATTTTGGCATTACTTTGATACATGATGGATCTGCTATTCACCTGTAAGTAATCTTTTATACATACAATGGACTTGAAAAACAGTGAAAAGCTATGGAAGGAGATATGTAAAAGGAAATCCTACACTAATCTTATCTCAATTGGATGCATTGGTTAATAAACTAACATGGAAACTTCAGAGTCCTTAATAAGAGCGCTTAGGCCCCGATTATGAGTTAGGCATAGTGGTAAATTACAAGAATGAGAAGTCATTAAAACCAGTGGAAAATACCACGTTAAAATATTTCCAGTCAAAATAAGATGGTTAAAAATTCTTTTCAGTTTACGGAATGAAAGAAAAGCCGTAAAACAATAGATAAAAAACAAAGCCCAACACAATAATGCGAAAAACACATGGCATTGCTGTTTGATCTGAACACCTTGTAGGAAAATGGCCCTCTCTGAAGAGTCACTCCAAACTTTTTGCCTACTCCACCTCTTTTTCTGACCACCTTTTTGTCGGCTTTAGGACTCTGGACATGTTACCACTGCTAACCAGTGCTAAAGTGATTGTGCTCTCTCCTCTAAACACTGTATAATTGGTTTACAAATGTTAGGCATATTTAATTTACATGTAAGTCCCTTGTAAAGTGGTATACCATATTCCCAGGGCCTGTAAATTAAATGCTACTATTGGCCCTGCAGTGCTGATTGTGCCACACACAAAAGTAGCCTGTCAAACCTGTCTCAGGCCTGCCACTGCGGGGCGTGGGTGTGCATTACTACAACTTTGACTTTGCATTTGAAACTACTTGCCAAGCTTGAAACTCCCCTTTTATTACACCTAAGTCACCCCTAAAGGAAGGCCCTAGGTAGCTCTAAGGATAGGGTGCTGTATAAATGAAAGGTAGGACATGTACTGGTATGTTATAAATGTACTGGTAGTGACAAACAGCCTATTTTATTTTTCACTACTGTGAGGCCTACTCCTCTCATAGGCTAGCATTGGGAATTCCTCAATAAACTTTTAAGCTGAAATTCTTGATCAGAGAGGAGTAACATGTTTCATATGTTTGGATATGTTTGGAATGGTAATGACAACTCCTCCTTACTGTTAAAGTTGGATTTAACATTACTATTTTAGAAATGCCACTTTTAGAAAGTGGGCATTTATCTGTGCTTATAACTGTGTGCTTTGCACCCTGTCTCTAATACATATCTGGGCTGAGTGACAGCCACATTTGGTGCATTCCCTCTAGAAAGCCTCAACACAGGAAGGATAGGTGTGTCTGTGTACCCATCTACATACATCTGCCTTCTGATGGCCTTGCCAGGGCAGGATAGAAGGCAGGGCCTAACACTTCATTTGAATAGGCTTTGTCCTGTCCCCACACAAAGGACTGACCCCCACAGATATCCTGGCAGACAGGACTGGGCTGTAAGTGATCCTTTTGCACTTCAGAGAGCTGCTTTGAAGTCACCCCCACATCAAAGACACCTTTGGGTATACGTACTGGGTCTCTGCCCCCCAAAATCAGACCATACTGAACTTGTAACTAACTCAGCCAGAAGAACTGCTGTGCTGCTTAAAGGACTCAACAGGACTGCTGATCTGGAAGGCCTGCTTTTTTGTTTGTTGTCTTGCTGCCTGCTGCTCTCTGACTCTGCTGAAGGAGAGCTGGATTTTGCCTTCCCGTCAAGTAATCTCCAAGGACTTGTTGGCTTGCCTCCTGTTTTTTGAGACTCAGGGATGTCAAAGTCTCTACCCTTTCCCTGGTGCCTGGCTCACTGGAAGTGGCCCAGATACTTGCAACATTGGTTTCCACAAATCTCCTGATTGCGTGTAGCTGAACCGGCACATCGACCCGGTTGCGGGAGCAAAATCGGCACATCGCCTCAGAACCAGCACTTTGCCTCCAATGATTGACGCATCCAACAGTGTATGGCCGCCGCTGCAGCTTGGTGAGATCGATGCGTCCCCTCAACTGTGTGGCAGAATCTGGCACATCGCCCGACGCCTCTCGACTCCGGCACCCGTCTTCGGAAGTAACACACTGCGTGAAGAAGATTGACGCATCCTGCGCCTGTGGGACTCAACATTGATGAATCTCGCTGTTTGTAGCCAGGAAAGGTACTTTGTTCACCAGGGCATGTAACCGGCTGGCGCTCCTTGGCGGTCAGACCCAACTTTGACTTTGCAATGGTCCAGCGCAGCCTGAAGTAACCTTTTTAGCACTACTGGCTTCTAAGAGACTTAGTGCATTTATTTCATTTAAAATTCAATATCTCAACTTCTATACATAGGATTTTTGTCATTTTGGTCGTGTTTTGTTCAGAATATAATAATCTATTTTTATTTTTGTGGTGTATTCATTGTGTTACTGTGTGAGTGTGTTGCACAAATACTTTACACATTGCCTCTTTAATAAAGCCTGACTGCTGTGTGCCAAGCTTCCAGGGGGTAAGCACAGGTTATCTTTTAGTGCGTATCGAGCTGACACTGACTAGAGTGGTGGCTCATTCCTGGCATGGGTGCTTACCTCAGCAAACTAGGAATCCCATTTCTAACACACCTGCACACAAGCCAGATCTACATAAATAGCCATGGACAGGTACAGCTCTCACAGGTTGGTTCCAGCAACTCACGATTCCATTCTGCAATACACTACCATGACTGCAGCACTGCTGGGCCCCTATATTATGCTATGTCTAATCCGTGTTCTGCTACAACAAACATGCACAGTGCAGCACCAATCAATGACTCAAATGGCACAGCAGAACAGGATGAGAGCCAGGATTGACAAAGTAAGACTCAAACCCTTATACATAAGTCAGCTTGAGATCCAGAGGATAAACAGGCTCGATATGGGCACCACACAGAACATATTTTCATTATTATGGACACCCTAGAGCCAAACATAGGGATTTACTACCATCCCTCCTTCCTGAAAATGCTAGCAGCACTAGAGTTGTTTGCAGAAGGCAGCACACAGCAGTATTAGTGCATAGCATTTCTTAGTCAACCTTTAGCAAAATTCTAGGTGATGGATGCTTTGCAGAGAGTGAGCGAACAGCATATACAGTTCCCTTTGGACACCCACACAACTAATGCCAGCAAAGCAAACATCTATCTGGCAGCACAATTTTCTGACTTCCTAGCATCAAATTACTGCACTCATGTATACCTGGTGGCCTCATGTTGACAGGAACAATTGTGCTGAAACTGTAAAATGAAGCACACAATGTGCAAACTTCTGTGTGATGTAGATCTGAGGATACTGAACTGCTGTGTTATGTGTGTAGGTGCTCTGGACAAAATAACAATGTAATTATCCTGATGAGCAGCAACTTCAGTCATACTGTGATGACACATCACCCTTAGGTATTTGGCAGACAAATCAACCCTTCATCAACAAGATTATAATGCACTATGATTGTTGTATTCCAACCGCATTACATGTCAGCAGTACCGTTAGAAGGTTGTTAGCCCCTATGACATTACATACATGGATCAATGTGAATATGCTTAACATGATATATAGGTCACTCTTCACAATCAAGATGATTGTCAGGTTGTGGAGCTCGGACGGGTCTAGTGACGGAGCAAGGCTGCCACTCCCCAATGTCACCCTGAGAAAGCTGATTGTGATTACTAGCTGCCCTCCAGTCCACTTGACGATGGCGTGCTGAAAGGCCCTGGCTGAGAATGGAGGGTAGGAGAGATGGACCACTACTTGGGCCCGGGCAAGCTGACTGTATTTGATTGCGGGTGCCACCTGCATGTGCCCTGCAACCGGTCCCAGCGGTCCGTCGGAACTGAAGAGACACAGGCTTCAGTGACAGTGATCCACATTAAGCAGATTGAAGAAGGGAAGTGGTCTTATTTACAAGTGTTATAATGTGCTGGAAGTAGATTTTCCCTGTGGCCTAGTGTGGGGACACGTGGCATGGTGGTGAAAAGAATTGTTGCATAAGACTGTCGGTCCGGCAGACCAGATGCCACGGAAGGCTATATTAAAGACTACAATAAAGGCTAATCCCACGGCTGCCTCAGGGGAATGAATATGGCTGCAAAACCTAAGTGGGGCACGCAGTGAGATGGATCTTCTGAGAACCAGCGGACACTGGAGAAGTCAGCCGTGGTCCCCTGCTGTTCCCTGACCTGTCCCGTTGGGGGCGGGGTTTGGAGTAACATCAACCAAAGGTGAGGAGCTAGGGGGCTGGCCAGTGCTCTAGGCCTGATCCGACCTGCCCACAATAATTTATTAACATGACTGTGTGAGCCCTGTGTCTCGAACACAGTGGGTACCCGAGCTAGGATGGAGGCAGCTCAGACGGGGATGACCTACTTTGAGCAGATTTGCGTAGAGGAGAAGTAGCCCCATTGGGGACTGGGGCGGACTTGGGGGCAGCATGGCATTGGGCTCTGGGCCCCGGGGCAGGCATGAACACGGCAAGAGGCAGCTGGATTTGCATCTCAGGAAATGCCTGGGGTTGCGGGCAGGATTAATGCCATGGTTGTCCCAGAGCGTGCATACACCTGTGGGAACGTAAAGATGTCTCCCGGGCTTAGGGACCCTTCCTTGCTGTGGGACCTGGCCTCTCCATGGAATTTGGGACACAGGGACTCCTGGGCACACAGAAGGATCGGTCAGCTCTCTGTGTTCCCTTCCCGCTCCTATTTTCCCTTCTATATATCCAGGACTAGGAAATACAGGCAAACTAGAATTCCTTCAAAATATAGGTTGGCCTACTAGAGTGAAAGACACCCCTGTAATGGTAAAAGTTAAAGCTGGCACCAAACAAAAACAAGCATTGGCATAGCCAATAGGTCTCGCCTTTGGGACCTTATAAGTGTTTAGCCATGCAGCACATTATCTCCACTCATGCCCACCCACTCCAACGTGCTTGTGAAGTCTTAGGCAGGCGTGGGTGGAATAGTTATGCACATGGATAGTTGTCAAAAAGCTTCCCAACTGTGTATTCTTTAAATGTTGAATTCATGAGCAGCAATGACATATGGGTGCAAATTCTATCCACATGGGAGAGTGTTGTATGCATTGGGTTCTAGGTGGCGTAGGCATTTGTATTTGTTTGCCGTTTGTTGGAGTAAGGTGTTGAGGTGTAGTGTCTGCAAGCCAAGTGGATGTGTGTATGATCTAGTTGCTACAATATGCTATGCATTGCTTTCTATCACGGATTTAAAGTGTGCCAGTGTATGAATGACTTGCAGATGTATATTAAGTATGCAGGAGTAGGATTCAGCGCGGGGTGCAGTGAGTGTGTGTGTCTCAGTGTGCTATGGACAGTGTTTCAGATGTGTCAGTCTGAGGGTTCAAGAGAACGAACAGTGGGGCTCTTGGTGTGTTGGTTTCACAACGCTAGTTTCTTAAACATCTGATGTGGGTGCTACATAAATGTGTATCTGTTTATTTTGTTAACAAATAACAGAAATTAGTGCTACTCCAGAGCACTAATTTGTAGAGCTTCTTTGCGGCCATTTCAGACAGCTTAACACATGGATACATTTTCAAAAGTAACGGGGAGAGCACACATATAATGTGCTTATCCACAAGCAGTGAAGGCTACAGAATGCGCACAGGCCTCCTTTATTGCCATAATCACTCTTCCTTATCAGCCCTGTCAGTGCCCACATGCAACAGTCAGACGTTTAGGCTCACGTTTCAGGAAATTCTTGCAGCTGAAAACAGAGTACACATCTAGCACTTGATTGAAATGGCTCCCGTGAAACATCCATGGAGAGGGCTACAACAATAAAACCTGGTAGAGAGCTTTATCTAATGACCAGACTGGACTTGCATTTATTTTATTTTCAGCTATGAGGCATGTCTGTGGCCTGTTTTTTTTTTTTTATCTTGGTGCCAAGTCCGATTCCGGGCGAAGTGCACGCAATTTCTGTGGAAAGCGGCGCCCCCTTTAAATCGGCTGCTCTGTGCTGTGGACTGAGGGAAGAGTTGGATGTGCTGAGCAGGGAGTGAGGAGAGAGTGTTTCCAAGCGGCCAGAGATCGGGACTGGCCAGAAACAGACCAATTCTTGTAATTTGAGGAGCGCCCGAGTTTTTATTTATAAAGCTTTATATAGGGCTGGCTAGACCCGTGGGTATCAGAGCGCTTTGCAAACAAATAAAAGAGGGTGCGAAATGAAAGCACAAGGACAGACGAAAACTCAAGCAAATGTTACAATTTAAATGTACTCGTGCTGCTTTCACCATCACATTTCCTAACTACGAAAGAGAAGAAAAAGAAGCAAGTGTATAACAAGAAACGCGCTCTCTGGTGAGGGAGGGGAGGAGGGGTGAGGGAGGGGGAGGAAAGGCAGATGGCGCCTCGCCAGCGATGCGAGGAATGGAAATGCGCTCTCTGGTGAGGGAGGGGGAGGAGGGGTGAGGGAGGGGGAGGAAAGGCAGATGGCGCCTCGCCAGCGATGCGAGGAATGGATGCCAGCTGTGCGCATGCACGCCATGGTGAACGCAAGCTGGTCGCCAGCCAAAAGCCAGTGGGTTTGCACTTCCAAAACCCGCTTACTAAAACTCTCGGCCAGACCAGCGCAAGCGCTGGTGCAGGCCGAGACCTAAAAAGGATATGTATGCAAAGGCAATAAAGGGAACCACGTCAGTATCCTCGGATGACATGCCACTCGGAGTGGGTGCCACCACCATAGACAGTATAAACACAATACCACAAGCAATCAGAAAAAAACGGAAAGGTCCTAAAGAGCAAGATGGAAGAAATCTGCATTGACATGACCCTGTTGTATCAGGATCTCTGCAACTCAGCTTAAAGACTTGACGAAGCAGAAACATGAATGTCCGATGTAAAGAGTCAAAAACACGCCATGCAGGTAGACCTGACCCAGCTGTTAGTCACCTCTAAATGCCTTGAATAGAGTAGAGGATTCCAAGGGGAGGACAAAGCACAATAGCATTCGTCTGGTTGGCTTCCTAGAGAAAGCAGAGGGCCACAACCCAGAAGCCTTCCTCACCACGCAGCTGCATTCATGGGTCTCCAAATATAGCCTATCTTTGGGCCCTGCTGCTGAGGCTTCCCCCCAGGAGCCCCACCTTAACCCAGCATAGCTGGCCTGCACAGTCAAGGCGACCGAGATGCAATCCTTCAGAGGGCAAAGACAGGTGGCACAGTAACCTACAAAAATACTATGATCATGCTCTTCCCAGATTACTCGCGGGCAGTGCAGTAAAGGCGCAACTTCTTTGCTGAAGTGAAACAAAAAGATGAAAGTGATTAAGCTCTCCTATGCCCTGATGTTCCCAGTCAGGCTATATGTACAGTTTAATG
Organism: Calotriton arnoldi; assembly: GCA_963921515.1. Taxonomy (NCBI): domain Eukaryota; kingdom Metazoa; phylum Chordata; class Amphibia; order Caudata; family Salamandridae; genus Calotriton; species Calotriton arnoldi. The sequence goes on along the minus strand of CAWUFW010015631.1, from coordinate 327,285 downwards.
GTAAATCACGTTTCTTCAACTCCCTTGAGCAAGCTTGAGACTGGGTTGAGGAAACAAAGGCACTGCAACACACAAAAGAGCGATGCTCCTGCCCCACAACAACATGTAGATCATTGCGACCTCCTCAGGCTCAGAGGTTGAGATCCTGCAAGCATGCACAGTCCCAACCAGTTGGGCTCTCGCAAGACAGGCACCTGATGACAAAGCCAGTGATACTCCTGCAAACAGCTCAGAGGCAGTGATTGAGTCTAGGCACACCTCGCCCAGTACAAGAAATAAAGAACCCTCTCTGACACTTCGAGAACTATGATTACAATCACCGGCAGCAGAAAGAACATGGGTCTACTTCTTTCACTGTGGCCCTTCCTGGAAGTGTGCCTGTCCCATAGACTTGGAGTCTCGCACAGGACCCACCATCCATTGCCTCACTGGAGATCGTAGGGAAGTGATGGAACTGCCTTTCATCTCACAAAACTGAGTATTTTCTTTTCACTAACAGTTTGGTTCTACTTTGATTTTGGTTAACAGGTTACTGTATTATTCAAGAGCGAGAGCGTTGCTAAAGCAGAAGAATGGAGAGGAAGCATTTTGACATTCTGAGTTTATTTTGTTGATTTGGTTGTTAGTAGTTTTAGCTGTACAATTGAATGATAGTACTCATTCCAAGTAGTCAATGCTAGCTCCTCCAGGGGCACACACGTGGTTCATCAAAACTGTCACCATTATAGCAAGACATTGAGGCTTCACTACCCTTTCTGTCATGGCACCCATGACCACTAGCTCAGTCAAATGACTATATGATTGGCCATTCTTCTCAGACACAGAATGGATCATGCATCCTGAGCATCTTCGATACTAGTCCAACAACATAGGCACGGATAACTACAGCATCATTTATTGGAACATAAATGATCTGCTCTATAAGGTTAAATTAGGGGCAGTTCTTTTATGCAGCAAACAATATGCACCAGACATTCTTATGTTGCAGGAGATCCACCTTTTGGGGACACAGTGAAATTTCCTAAGTTATTATATTATTTACTAGTGTTTCATGCTTGTTTTTCCAGGTAATCTCGAGGGGTGGCCATACTACAAAACAAAACTTCCCCTTACATCTATCACAGCATATATGGCACCATTTGGCCATCATTTTGCCGTCCATGGTCTACTAGAGGGGGTGCATTGGACGCACTTTAGTGTGCATACGCCCCCTGAGCTTCAGGAGACCATTCATCAGTCTCTCTCCACTACATTGCTGGAGGCTCCTGTGGACACTACAGTGGTCGGAAAATACTTTAATTCTGTCATCGACCCTACCCTAGGCACTTACACTTGAGACGGTACCTGCAGACAGAACTACCTGCTGAAGTGGGCATCCTCATTGAGACTAATTGACACTTGACACAAACGGCATTGACATACCAGCCAATTTACATGTATTGCTAGAGCCCACTTTTCATCATACTTTAGGCCGGCTAGTGAGCTTGCCTCAATTTTGGGTGCCAAGATCCTCCCCAGGGGAGTCTCTGACCACTCTCTCACAGGGATAAACCTTCAGAAGCAAGTGGGTGTATATCAGGGTGTCTGGAGAAAGACCCTCTGATGACTGCCGGCACCCACGTGACGGACATGCTCAGGGACAAGATAGTTGAATTCTTTGAAGTTAATAAGGACTTAGGCCTCTCACAGGTGATTCTGAGGAATTTTTTTATAAAAGTTATCAGAGACAAAACTATGGCATATTGTAGAGTGAAAGAGAGAAGGGGGTGGGAGATTGTAAACCTTAGAGGAATAGCTCCGCCATCTAGAGACCCAATGGGTTTAATGACAAAATATTTCAATCTGTACTCCGCACCAAAGAGGGCCTCATAAATATACTCCTAAATACTTCCGGATACTCCTGGCTCCTTTCGCAACAAAAAATATATGAATGATATTTCAAATTGAGCGAACATCTGTATTGACATTCAAAAAAAGACACAGATGCAACAATTTTACCTGTGGTTTCAAATGCTGGAGGACTTCCTGTTGTAAGGGAACTATAGAGCCCACAAACCGTTGCCAGACACAACAAACTCTGTGAATGCCAAACTACCCCCTCCCCCCAGAAAGAGAAAGATCACCATATCCTTTCCAACCTTGAAATCACATCGCTCTCTGCCTCAGAAGCTCAGGAACTAGATCTGCCTCTTACTGTAACTGAAATACAGCAAGCTATTCCCAAAATGACATCTGAGAAAACACCTGGTCCAAACAGAATCCCTTTAGAATTTTTTACAAAAATACTTCTCTCTATTATCACCATACCTTCTTGCAGCATATCACGAAATATGGGACACGGGTGAGCTCTCTCATAACTTAAGTGGCACCACCACCATTGCTGTTATCCTTAAGCCTGGAGCCCCCTTCCATCTCTATGAATCTTATGAACCAATTTCACTTGCAAATATACCAAAATCCTTGCAAAGGCCCTAGCGAGAAGGCTGGTCAGCATCAACACACTAATCAGTAATGACCAGAACGGTTTCATGTCTGGGAGGTACATTAGGCACTCCCTCCATTGACTTCAAGTGCACTAACATAGACTGCGATGCTACCCTGCTCTCAGTTGGCTTCTGGATGGCATTCGATACAGTGCACTGGCACTTTATGTTTGGAGTTCTGGGAAGGATTGGTTCGGCCGGTCTTTCATTGGGTTTGTGAGGCCCCTTTATTCATCGCAGTGGGCCCAAGATCGCCTGAACAGTGCCCTATCAGCCACCTTTCCAATTCACCACAGCACACACTAGAGATGCCCACTCTCCCCACTTCTCTTCGCCATGGTTATGAACCCCCTGGTGAAGTGGATCAGGCAAGATGCAGACTTTTGAGGATTCAAATGACTCGAAGGCCCTGAAGATTGACTTCACTATATGCGAATGACCTCCTCTTCACTCAATGCCCTGAGAGAATTATCTCGAGATTTTTTCATATTCTTTGAATTTAGGGAGACTCATCAGGTCAGTGTGTTAACTAGGGGAAGTTGATCAATATGCCTCTAGTGGAACAGACCCGAAAGAATGCCTGTATATAAAAATTACCTGGGCAGTTGAGCTAAGCTTCAACTCACTCTCATGGGTCATGGCTGTCTCTTTGAGATGGTAACCCTCCAAAGCATCCTATATAAGGTTCAAAATTACCCGTACCAGCTTCCTCCATCATTTATTCAAACACTACATCATCCTTTAACATGTTTCTTATGGGTGGGGCAGGGGAACCCAGCAGGTCTCATTGCAAAATGAACACAGACAATGTTCGATCAGGATCTAGGAATCCCCAACCTCCAGTTCTATTACTGGGCATCACAACTTGTTCCACTAAATGACTGGCTTTTCAGCGACAGGGGAGACACAGAGCAGCACCTGGAATTACTTATATTGAAACCATATATCTTATACTCCTTTCTATGTGGTGCCCAGATCCCACATGATTTGCCTATGATTACCAGAATCCCTATAGAAAGCTGGAAAGCAGCAAACCTATCGGATTGCATTGGCAGGGTGAGGGCGGAACCCCCCCCCCCCTCCTTTTTAGCCTGCCACGCTCCTTAAACAAGTGGTGACAGTAAAAGGATTGCAGGCATGGGATCTTATAGGTATTTTGAAGGTTGGAGATGTTTGGCCAACTGATCACATGAAATCCTTTGAACAAATGACAGTTGACTTTGCACTCCACAAGGGCCAATTCTTTAGGTATTTGCAGCTCAGGCATGCCCTAGACAACTATACAACCAAGCTGGGAGCGGTGCCTACATCCAGTACTTTGAGGCCAAAGTTACCATGGAACTATGGAACAGATTGGGTGGAAAGAGAGACCATGAGTCTACAGATCATTGATAGTTAATTCACCTGACTTCTTCCTGCACCTCAGAGATAGATAGGGAGAGGCCATGGAAGCTCTTGACAATGATGACTGAACTGAAGCAAAAATACGCCCCAGACTATTGGCAATATCAGCTAGACTCAGACTCATACATTACTGGAAGCCAGTAGCCCCGGTCAAAGCATTTTCAATGATTTGAGCTGCAAATCAATGCACAAAAAATAGACGGAACTTTTCTTGTTTCAATTGAGTCCACTCATCACTCGTCCTATATTCTGCTTGATGCACTTGCACTGCTCCTACGAATCAGTTTGAGGATACTATTTAAATTTTTAGCCTCTTATTCCGATTTCCTTCACATTTACAGAATGTTTTAACATTTTCAGTTGTACATTTTGCCTCTTTTTTTATATTCACTTTTTTAATCTGTTAATATTTAAAAAAATTCTGAGCAGTCTCAGACCCCCTGAGCAAGCTTCCCGGAACCCCAGGGGTCCCCGGACCACAAGTTAAGAGCCACTGGTTTGACATATATTAGAACATTAGAATGTTGAGCACTCCGTTGCAGACAATGGAGTGTTACGGACTTCTACTGGCAGGTAGAAGCCTGCAGAGCAACATTCAAATGTTTTTTTTTCATTCACAGCTGCTGCTGTGAACAAAGGCTGCTCGGAGCCCAAGGGGATTTAAATACCCTCGGACTCCGAGAGGCCTTTGTTTTATTTGTTGGAACGTTCTGCCCTCTAGTGGCAGAATGTTCTAATAGCCTTATAGCCCTCCGTAGCTGGGCTATACCAGCCATTAAAGTCCTGCTCCCTTGTTAAAGGCCCTCGCCTTCGGCTTGGGCCTTTAACACTGGAGCGGGCCTTTAATGGCTGGTATTGTCCGCTATGGCGGGCTATAAGGCTATATTGTATTATTAGTCTATGTCGTTATGGAGGGATACGTGTACTATCTAAGTAACCATTGATTGAATGTATACAGTTTTATTGTGACGGAAATGGAAATAAAAAGTTTTATGAAAAAACATATTGCTCTATTCGTGGGGCTTTTCTATTATTAACTCCAGTTCTATGATATATTTGTAAAGTGTATTTTTCCACACAATTGTTTTGTCAGGCGATGTTTAGGCCACGATATTCTGGTACCATAGCATCTGGGTACAAATGGTGGATTAGGTGTACACCTGAAAATTAACAGTTGTTGTAGGTGTCCCTGCAAAGTCATATATCATTTGATAAGTATCCATAAAAATGTGCAGGCCTATCACCTTTGAAGCATACAACCATAACACGGAGGTCAACACATTGGTGAAATGGACAGTGCACTGTTTGCTCTATTTCCCTGTGTTTCCAACAGCCCACAATAAGTGAACCAGGATCTCCTTCTCTGAGTCAACCAACTCTAAACTGTTTCGAAGGTACCACTCTCATAAAAAGAACTTTTTCTTTTTACCAATACTTGTAATTTCTTATTCTGTTTATGTCTTAGTTTTTTAAATTATTCCCAATGGAGGCACTTAAGACAAGTTTGACAGGAGACTACTGTGAAAGGCACTTCGATATTCTTTCTCTGGTGCACATTAAGCTCAACATTGTCATCAACGCTGGCTGATAACAATGCGAACGTATCTACCTACTGTCAGCTTTCCTGCCGAGAACAGTATGTCCTTCTGTATGAATTCCTATTCTTTACTTTGCACCCAGGCTTACCATTTCACGTCTGGGCTGTTGCTTAGCGACGCTGCTTTGTTTGTATGTGAGGCTGAAGGACTCGCTCGGTCTTTGTGACCATACGAGGAACTTAACAATTCCCTTGTTACCTAGGGGGCTTCACATTTAAAAAAAAGACCTTTATTATTTTTGAGACATTCAATTTCACATATTCTCTAAGGTAATGTGTCATTCTCTTTTGAAATATGAGGTGGCAACATTCATTTTTTATTTAAAATGGGATACTGTTTTGGGGGTGAGAAGGGAAGATACGCATCCCAACCTTCCAACGAAACTATTTCAAGTAGTTCTGAACACACCTCTTGCCGTAATGCCTTGTATGATATTATTAAAAAGTTCTGAACACACCTCATGCCGTAATGCATTGTATGATAATATTAAAAAGTTCTGAACACACCTCATGCCGTAATGCATTGTAGGATATTATAAAAAAAAGTTCTGAACACACTTCATGCCGTAATGCATTGTAGGATATTAAAAAAAAAGTTCTGAGCACACCTCATGCCGTAATGCATTGTAGGATATTATAAAAAAAGTTCTGAACACACCTCATGCCGTAATGCATTGTAGGATATTATAAAAAAGTTCTGAACACATCTCATGCCGTAATGCATTGTAGGATATTATAAAAAAGTTCTGAACACACCTCATGCCGTAATGCATTGTAGGATATTATAAAAAAAGGTTTCATTAGAAACACATTGGGGGATATTCACAAGAACGTGCGCTAAACATCTCCAGAAAATGTTAACGCAACTATACACATCGCAGCCTATCCCGGGAAAATAACCCCCTGTTAACGTGGAATTCACAACACGGCGGTACCATGCAATAGTCTGCCGAAAACGCGGCCAATGTCCGCGATACAACCACCTCGACCGAGATAAAAACACAAACCACAACACCAAAAAACGTGCGATGAGCCCATTCGCAATGAGGAAAGCAGCGATAAGCAGCGCCTGGCCCGCGACACACACACGGCAGGCGGGAATAAGCACAACAAAAGCCTGAAAAAGAAAGCCAAACCAAACAGAAAACAACAGCGAAGCACAATGGAGGTAACGGGCGCCAGTACACAACCCCACAAGCCCCATTGGCAACAAAACATTTACATGGCAGGCCACCGTGGACAAGGTGAATGCAGCCGGAGAGCGGAGGAGGACAATGGAAGAAAACCAGAACAGCCGGAATTATGCGAAACGCACAAACAAGCAGAAACATGCCAACAACCAGAAGGCAGCAATGCACACCGGAGGTGGGAGTCCAGCGCCACACCAGGAGCTGAATGACATGGAGGAAATGGTGTCCACCACATTAGTCTGGAGATGGTGGCAGGACTTGGGGACCGGAAACTGCCCAAAATCAACAGGCACAACAGCAACAGGGAGAGGAACGACCAGGGACTGGGGGGACGGGGGGAGTTGGGCACAATGGCACACATGCACAACTGCAGACAAACCATGCCTAAGAGTAACAACACCAACCAAGAGCACAAGTCACACAACCCGGCAATATCACACCACTGAACAAGCACAGACGTGAAAACCACACTGCCTGAAAGGGAGAAGGGTGAGCCAAATCAGAGCTGAAGGGACATCTCACACACAATGCAGCGCACACACATAGGAAGCAGAGCACCCCAACATCCAACACAATGTGGTACAAACTGCAACATTTGCACAACCGAACACAGGACACAAGTGCACCCGCTTGTGGCCGGTAAATGGCCATACGCATCTGGCAAAGCACGAAATAGGGACATGATAATGCACAAGTACAAACCCACAGCCCTGATGGGGTAGCAATGCACATATGGCAGGGACCCAGATAGGCCGTGACACACACATTGGCATACAAATCAAGACAACACAGTTGGAGAAAAGTGAAACTGCGGAAACTTTATCAACAAGTGCGTGTCAGTACGGCCAAGAGAAGTGCCACAACATGCAGACCAATGCAGCAGCATGTCTGAATGAGGAACGTTTGAAAGCGCCCATGTCCACCCCGGGGGAGTCCATCACCAACACAAATCAGTGCCAAACCGCGTTGGTTGTCCACGCATGGATCAGGAGTCCAGGCCAATGCAGCCATGTCCACTGTCGTCTTGGGACATGTGACCAGATCCCCAACATGCAACCAGGCGTCGGGACACGTGCAATGGGTCACATCCAGTAGTGGCTGCAGGTACCTTGTCACTCGTCCATGAACGCGAGTGCAGCAGCATAGGCCAACATTTCCAATGAGAGATCGTCGTACACCACATCTGACATGTCGGCGACGTAATCCATCAGCTGTCCCGGACAGATGTGCTGACTCCAACCCCTGGCCCCACTTGCACCAAAGCCCAATCGGGGAGCGGCTCAATGTGGTCACTGCACACGACGACTAGTGCAATCTCCCAGGTCCAGTTGCCAGCATGCATGCCAAACATCCAGGCATGCCATAAACGGGCATCGGGGTGACACCCCTGGTCATGGGCCAACAGGGGGCGCACACACACGTCGAAATCCAGGTCAGCTACCGGTACGTTGGCGAGGCAGACATCCATGGTCCACTCGAATATGCACGAGCGACAATGCAACACAGGCTGAACGCAGGTGACGTTCGCAAGGCGGAAGCTCAGCCGGTAACTAATCCGCAGCACTGCCAACGGCAGTGCCCCCAGTACATGCAGCAGACGTGCACGGTACAGGTCCACGTGACTGGAGTTGAGCATGTGTCCGGGATGGTCTGCCATTGCGTCAGTGGCTCTGCTTGAAGCGGCACTGGCTTGCCCTGCGCCAGTCCTGTGGATGAAATGGCACAGCTCGGAGCAATGAGCAGTGTCTGTGTGCAACGGGTGCAGGCCTGGGGTGGGGTGGGAGTACGTGTGAAGGCCATTTCACGCACGCTAACTACGACCAAGGACTTCTGCGTGTGGGATGTGTACAGGTTGGTCTTACGTCAGGCAGTGCGTAGTGTGGGAGTCGCAAGCAAATGCTATCGTATTTGTCAGGGGGTGCTGGCCACATGCAAGTCCCAGCTCGGAGCTGCAGATGTGCTACCGCCTGATAGTTCAGACAAAGGACCTTTCATCCCTACAGTAACTTCACCATCTGCATGCATACAGGAGATGTACAGAGGCCTGTCGTGGGTGTGGTGGGATGTCTGCGCCCTGGGAATCATGGATGATATGCCCAGCACGTGGCACATGAGCGGCCTCACTGTGTGTTACGTTGCCTCACAGCTGCTCCTCCTCCCACGAGCCCCCACACTTGTGTGCGCTGCACAGTTGTATCACGTGCACTCCTACGGCACACCATTGTAATGCCTGTCCGCGCATGTCCAGCGGCATGCCAACAACACCCTGAAGCTGGCCTTCGTCCTTCATTGTAAATTTGTAATATTTTCTTGTACATTCCTCATCCTAGTTTGCTGTGTTTGATATTGTGTCTTTGCCTTCTATGGTTTTACCTTACCTTCTTGCCTTCTGTTTATTTTTGTAACGTTTTAATCTGTATTATTTTCCTCATGTAACGCAACTGGTTCCATTGTACAGCGCTCTGACACCTTCGGGTAAAGTTTGCGCTATATAAAAATGCATTAAATAAATAAAAAATTTGAGGGTGTGCGGCCACGTGAGTGTAGGCCAATGGTCCGGACAGGGCGGACACGGGTGTACAGCCCATGGCTGGCTGAGATCGCGCTGCGATTGAGGCTAGGCAACTGACTTATGCAGCCGCAGGACTGATACACATAACACTTGGCATGCATCTGCCAAGACCCCGAGCGGTCTTGCGCTCCTACATTTCCCATGCGTGCGGGCCCGCCCTCCTGGTGCATGCTACATTGCAACATCGACTACTGTGGCCCTGGTGGCGACAACACCCCAACACAGAGACACACTTACCGCACTTCCTGTCCAAGGCCAGGCCAGATCCACGCCCTGATCCCCCTGCCGAATCAGCACACCCCTGTGCTGACCTGACGTACGCCGGACCAGCACACGCCGCTTGTGCATGCAGGGGGGGCGGGCAAAGCTATATGTCCAAGGTCTCAGCCAACGCTGAGGTGACATGGTATCGTCCGCTGAAGACAGCACACTGTGATGTTGCAGGGCTCGGGCCCATCATGCTGAGATAATGACCACACGGACACACTTGCTTAGATGGTGGGAATGGCTATGGGCACGTGCGCCCGGCCACTTTTATTAGCAGGCTCACATGTCGAGTGACACCTGTGTTGGATGTGTGTGGGGTGTGTGCACACCAGCCGTCATGGAGTGCCTGGTGCAGTCAAAAAACGACAACAGTGTACATCGTTAAGGACACACCCATTCAACCATAAAGGCCCCATGACTTGACCTGCACAGAGTTAGTGGCCCCGGATGCACAGCGTCCTGCACGGGCCTACCGCCACGGGCCGCTGACTTGTGGTGCACTGGGGCAGGGTCACGAGAGCAGAGCAGGTTTTCGTAGATGACAAAGGAAGTTGTCGCGGAGTGTCTCGGTGGACAGTGGAAGGTGTACCCCCAGGGCATGATGCTGAGGGAAGAACCACGCTGAAACAGTCACTATGGTGGAGATGAATGGAACAGACACATGTCCAACACTAAGTCCGGTCCAGCCAGATGATGATGCAGACAACCCCCAGGCCATGGACTCAGACGCCACCAAAGTCCAACCAGAAGGTGCCCATGACTCATTGCGCACAGAGTAAGTGGCACCAGTGCTGTTAGGGGATGCCTCCTGCGATGAGGCGTGTCCAATGGTGTGGACTCCTCCACATCTTACACGAGACACAGTTCCACATGTGTGACCTACTGGACCGCAGTGTAGGCCTGAGGCAGCGGTCAGCAGGTGCCATTCACCGAGTGTCGCCGGCTTAGGTTGGATGGTCCCACCGGCCTGCGTAGTTCAGGTTCAGTGGCACCACGGGACGCGGACTTGCGGTGTACAGGGTTAGTGGCACCAGGTCAGTTATTGCTAGTGTTCGGTCACCTCCGTAACGAGGATCCGGCTTTCATCCGGACTGAGCCGCATCTTTCTCTTACTCCTCTCCGTGCGTTCACTGGTGTGGACTCTGCCATTCATGAATCACGACTAAGTGCTGGATGTGGGACCTACTGGTCCGCAGTGTAGGCCGGGGACAGTGGACAGCACGGGCCCACACACACGTGTCGTGTGCTTGCGTGGCAGACTTTGGCTTCACTGAACGGAGGGACTATAGTGATGTGGCCGCTGCCACGGACTTGGGGTTACTGCCATTCAAGACTCAGGACACAGTTCCACATGTGGGACCTACTGGGCCGCAGTGTAGGCCTGAGCCCTCATCCAAGTGTCGCCGGCTTGCGATGCAGACATTCGCCTCACTGATCGGAGGGAGTTCAGTGATGTGGCCGCTGCCACGGACTTGGGGTCACTGCCATTCAAGACTCAGGACACAGTTCCACATGTGGGAGCTACTGGGCCGTGGATGAGCCCTCATCCACGTGTCACCGGCTTGCGTTGAACAGGGTTAGTGGCACCACGTGTCGCCGGCTTGCGTTGAACAGGGTTAGTGGCACCACGTGTCGCAGGCCTGCAATGCAGATTTTGGCTTCAATCAATCAATCAATCAATCATGTCACTTATAAAGCGCACTACATACCCGCGAGGGTCTCAAGGCGCTGGGGGAAGAGGGGGGGTGGTGCTGCTACTGATCGAAGAGCCAGGTCTTGAGGAGGCTTCTGAAGGCCAGTAGGTCTTGGGTCTGTCGGAGGTTGGTGGGGAGGGTGTTCCAGGTCTTGGCGGCGAGGTGGGAGAAGGATCTGCCGCCGGCGGTCGTTTTCCGGATGCGGGGGACTGTGGCGAGGCGAGGCTGGTCGAGCGGAGCTGGCGGGTGGGGGTGTAGAAGCTGAGTCATCTGTTGAGGTAGGCTGGTCCGGAGTTGTGGAGTGCTTTGTGTGCGTGGGTGAGGAGCTTGAAGGTTATCCTCTTGTTGACAGGGAGCCAGTGCAGGTCTCTCAGGTGGGGTGTGATGTGGCTGCGTCGGGGGATGTCGAGGATAAGACGTGCAGAGGCGTTCTGGATGCGTTGCAGCCGTCTCAGGAGCTTAGCCGTCGTTCCTGCGTAGAGGGCGTTTCCGTAGTCCAGCCTGCTGGTGACGAGGGCCTGGGTGACTGTTTTTCTTGTTTCGGTGGGGATCCACTTGAAGATCCTGGCGGAGCATTCGGAGGATGTTGAAGCAGGATGAGGAAACGGCGTTGACCTGCTTAGTCATGGAGAGGGTGGGGTCGAGGATGACCCCTAGGTTGCGTGCGTGGTCGGTGGGTGGCGGGGCTGTTCCCAGTGATGTTGGCCACCAGGAGTTGTCCCAGGCTGAAGGTTTGGAACCAAGGATGAGGACCTCCGTCTTGTCCGAGTTCAGCTTCAGGCGGCTGGTCCTCATCCATTCGGCGACGGCCTTCATTCCTTCGTGGAGGTGGGCTTTGGCGGTGTGAGGGTCTTTGGTGAGGGAGAGGATCAGCTGGGTGTCGTCGGCGTGGGAGATGATGTTGAGGTTGTGCTGTCGGGCGACGTGGGCGAGGGGTGCCATGTAGATGTTGAACAGCGTTGGGCTGAGGGAGGAGCCTTGGGGTACGCCGCAGATGATCTTGGTGGCCTTGGATCGGAAGGGGGCGAGGCGGACGCTTTGTGTTCTGCCGGAAAGGAAGGATGTGGTCCAGTCCAGGGCCTTCTCTTGGATCCCGGCGTCGTGAAGGCGTGTTCGTAGTGTGTGGTGGCAGACCGTGTCGAAGGCGGCTGATAGGTCCAGGAGGATGAGGGCTGCTGTTTCTCCGTTGTCTAGCAGGGTCCTGATGTCATCGGTGGCGGCGATGAGGGCGGTTTCCGGTGCTGTGGTTGCTGCGGAAGCCGGACTGGGAAGGGTCCAGGATGTTGTTCTCCTCGAGGTAGCGGGTCAGTTGTTTGTTGACGATTTTCTCGGTGACCTTCGCGGGGAACGGGAGCAGAGAGATGGGTCGGAAGTTCTTGAGGTCCTTGGGGTCTGCCTTGGGTTTCTTGAGTAAGGCGGTGATCTCGGCGTGCTTCCAGCTTTCCGGGAAGGTTGCTGTCTCGAAGGAGATGTTGATTATTTTCCGGAGATGGGGCGCGATGGCTGAACTGGCTTTGTTGAAGATGTGGTGAGGGCACGGGTCTAGCGGTGAACCGGAGTGGATGGTGTTCATGATCTCGCTGGTGTCCTCGTCGTTGATGTTGGTCCAGGAGAGCAGGCGGTTGGTGGTTGTGGGGGCAGTGGTCTCGGTGGTTGCCGGGGCGGTCGTGGTGTTCAAGCTGTCGTGGATGTCGGCGATTTTGCGGTGGAAGAAGGTGGCCAGTGAGTCGCACAGGTCTCGCGACGGCTGGATGTCGTTGGTGTTGGAGCTGGGGTTGGAGAGTTCCTTCACGATGTTGAAGAGCTCTTTGCTGTTGTGCGCGTTGTTGTCTCAGGCGGTCTTTGAGTGAGGCCCTTTTGGCGGATCTGATGAGGTGATGGTGACTGCGGGTGGCGCTCTTGTGGGCGGCGTAGCTGTCCGCTGTCCGTTCGTGGAGCCAGATCTTCTCCAGTTTTCGGCATGTTCGTTTGGAGGCCTGGAGGTCTTCGGTGAACCAGGTGGCTTTCTTGCTGGTGTGGCTGTTGGGCGGATTCTTGAGCGGGCGAGGGTGTTGGCGCAGTCGTCGATCCACTGTCTGAGGTTGCGGGCGGCGGTGTCGGGGTCGGAGGGTTCGGCGGGTGGGCTCAGGGCGAGGGTTGTGGTTAGCTGGTCTTCCGTGACTCTGCTCCAGCAGCGGCGAGGCATTTGTTTGGTGCGGTGGTGGGCTTCCTGTAGGTGAAGTGGATGCAGTGGTGGTCAGTCCAGTGGGGTTCGGAGGTGTGGTTGAAGGAGACGTGTGGGCTTGCGGAAAAGATGGAGTCGAGCGTGTGGCCGGGCGGCGTGGGTGGGTGTAGTCACGAGCTGTCTGAGTCCGAGGGTGGCGAGGTTGTCGATCAGGGTGGTGGAGTTGGTGTCCTTGTTGTTCTCGAGGTGGAAGTTCAGGTCCCCGAGGAGGATGTAGTCCGTGGAGGCGATGGCGTGTGTGCTGACGAAGTCAGCGATGGAATCGCTGAACTGTGGTCGAGGTCCGGGGGTCTGTAGATGAGGGTTCCTCTGAGGGTGGTGTTGGGATCGGTGTGGATCTGGAAGTGCATGTGTTCGGCGGTGCTGAGGGTGTCGTCGGTGTTGGTTGAGACTCTGAGGGTGTTCCTGTGGACGATGGCGATGCCTCCTCCGACTCCGTTGGTGCGGTCCCTGCGGGTGATCTTGTATCCGTCCGGGATGGCAATGGCGATGTCGGGGGCTGAAGCGGGATTCAGCCAGGTCTCCGTCAGGAATGCGACGTCTGGGGAGGTTGAGTCGAGAAGGTCCCAGAGTTCGATGGCGTGTTTGCGGGCGGAGCGGGTGTTGAGGAGGATGCATCTGAGGTAGTTGGGTTCTTTCCTGGGCGGTGGTTTGGCGGGGCGGGTGCTGGCGAAGCTGCAGTTCCGGCAGGTGAAGGGCCCTTGGGTGCGCTTCGGGGTGGCCTGGTAGCAGGCGTGATCTTTTCCGGGGTTGAGTGCGTGGAGGGTGCTGGCGTCGTGTCGGCGTCTGTTGATGTGGCGGGCGCGGGGATGCCCGGACCAGGGGTCTGGCGCTGGGCGCGGTCACGGCGCGGACAGGCGCAGACGGGCTGCCTTAGGCGCGCCTCGGCGCGCCAGCGGCGCACCCACTGCGCACGTCCGCTGCGCGGCCGCCATAAATGGGGAGGTGGGAGGGAGGAGCAGGGAATGGGGCAGCGAATGGGCAGTGAGGGGGCGGGCGCAGCGGCGGAAACAGGCACAGAAGGGAAAACGAGCACAATCAGGGCATCAAAGGGGCACAGAAAGGAAAAAACTAGCACAATGAGGGGCAGCAAGGGGGCACAGAAAGGAAAAACAGAGCCCACTCAGGGGCAGCAAGGGGGCACAGAAAGGAAAACGAGCCCAATCAGGGGCAGCAAGGGGGCACAGAAAGGAAAAAAAACGAGCACAATCAGGGGCAGCAAAAGGGCACAGAAAGGAAAAAAACAAAAAACAAAAACGAGCACAATCAGGGGCAGCAAGGGGGCACAGAAAGGAAAAAAAACGAGCACAATCAGGGGCAGCAAGGGGGCACAGAAAGGAAAAAAACAAGCACAATCAGGGGCAGCAAGGGGGCACAGAAAGGAAAAAAACAAGCACAATCAGGGGCAGCAAGGGGCACAGAAAGGAAAAAAACGAGCACAATCAGGGGCAGCAAGGGGCACAGAAAGGAAAAAAAACGAGCACAATCAGGGGCAGCAAGGGGGCACAGAAAGGAAAAACGAGCACAATCAGGGGCAGCAGCAGGGCACACAGACGGAGCTGTGTGGTGGGGAGCGACCTACCAGTCAAGGTCAGGGGTCGCTCTCTTCACCACGCAGCGGCCGCCATAAATGGGGAGGTGGGAGGGAGGAGCAGGGAATGGGGCAGCGAATGGGCAGTGAGGGGCGGGGCCGCAGGGCGCAGCGGCGGGAAACAGGCACAGAAGGGAAAACTAGCACAATCAGGGAATCAAGGGGGCACAGAAAGTAAAAACTAGCACAATGAGGGGCAGCAAGGGGGCACAGAAAGGAAAAACGAGCACAATCAGGGGCAGCAAGGGGGCACAGAAAGGAAAAACGAGCACAATCAGGGGCAGCAAGGGGGCACAGAAAGGAAAAGCGAGCACAATCAGGGGCAGCAAGGGGGCACAGAAAGGAAAAAAACGAGCACAATCAGGGGCAGCAAGGGGGCACAGAAAGGAAAAAAACAGAGCACAATCAGGGGGCAGCAAGGGGGCACAGAAAGGAAAAAAACGAGCACAATCAGGGGCAGCAAGGGGGCACAGAAAGGAAAAAAACGAGCACAATCAGGGGCAGCAAGGGGGCACAGAAAGGAAAAACGAGCACAATCAGGGGCAGCAGCAGGGCACACAGACGGAGCTGTGTGGTGGGGGAGCGACCTACCAGTCAAGGTCAGGGGTCGCTCCCCTGATCGGAGGGAGTATAGTGATGTGGGCGCTGCCACAGACCTTTGGCCACTGCCATTCAGTACTCACGACTCAGTTCAACATGTGCCCACAACTGGGCCGAAGAGGATGCCGGTGGAGTATGTCAATGAGAAAGGAGTAGTGTGGGCCAGCATCGTGGAGGCCAGCGATGGTCTGCGGAGGCTGCAGAGGTCACAGGACTGGGGCTTGGAGCTTGCACTGGCACGTGGTGGGCCCTCTTTGACACATGCTGGTGTCGGCAGGTGAGCGGAGCCTCCTTGGTGCGCTGGGGCAGGCATGACGGGTCTGGGCACCAGCGGCCCGGGGTGCAGCAGGAGCACAGGGACGCAGGCCCCGCCGCGCTTGGTGCCGGACTCGTGGCGGGCTGAGAGGCGCCGCCCTGGCAGACACGTTGGCCATTCCGAATGAGAACCACGCCCAGTGCGACGGGCTTTTTTCACATCCCTACGCAGGCCTGGCATACGCAGGGCCAACCCACTCCGCCCGTGCATGCAGGGGGGACGTAACATGCGACATTTCCGCGTTCTGCCCCACAGCCTGTGGGGACATGGTACCGTCCACTGGCCACTACACTCCGTGCACCAGCAGTTGATGTCCACATGGCCATTTCCGTGGTTTGCACACTGAAGTCTGTCCAGCACCTCCACGCCACACCTGGCATTGGGTAGGTTCACATTCATTGGTCACTTGCTGCTCTCGCACATGCCTGCTCCAAGCCCCTCCTCTCATCCTGCTATTGTGTGGCTGTGGTGCCATGCCGTGGCTGGGTTGTGGGCATGGCGAGCCCAGCTTCCCAATGGAGTTGTGTTGTCGTGTCTGGTCGGTTGGCATGTTGTGTGGCATGTTGAATGTAGTTGTGCTGCGTGCCCATTGCCAGTGTCGTGGGTTGCAAGACTGTGGGCTGGAGGTGAGTGGTGTGTTCATTTTGGACTTTCCAAGGAGCACTGCATTTCCATTGATGCCATCCTGGGAACGCTGGTTGATGATGGACTGTCGGGAGATGTAGGAATCATGCACTCTGCCTGGGGAGTTGGCCACCACATTGTTGAGGAGTCCTGGGCGGTCCACTATTGCCTGCACATTCATGGGATGCGTGTGCTTTCTGTTGAGGTAGTTGTGTGCAGTGTCGGCAGGGGGCACGAGGGGTACATGTGTGCAGTTGATTACCCCCACTACGTGAGGGAATGCAGCTATGGCGTAGGGGCCTTGCTTGGTGTCCAGCTGCTCCTGCGCAGTGTGGGTGAGGTGGAGGTGCTGGGGTACCAGGCTGATGATGGCATCCAGGACAGGTGTGATGAACTTGGATGGGGCTGGCTGTGAGACTCCTCCAACTCTGGCAGTTGTTGGTTGGATGGTACCAGTGGCCAAAATGTGCAGCACAGCCAGCAGCTTTGTCTGCGGAGAGTGATGTTGGTTGTCCGCTGTGTTGGTAACGTCAGCAGGTGGGCGATGTGGGTCAGGATGCGGGGAATGGTTGTCCTTTTGGGCCTGTAGTGGGCAATGTCCTCCTCTGGCATTGGGTCTGGGCGGCAGGTGCGTTTGAGGTGGGTCCGCTGTCTTTGTGTACGCTGCCTCTGTGGCGTTCCCAGGGGGGGGGGGCAGGACGGGTCCTGGGGGTGGTGGCGGGCCTCGGGTGGGTAGCGGTGGGTGTTGTGGCCCTCATGGGTCTCCGAGCTGCATGATCATTGTCTCCATGGCATCTGTGGGTCTTCAGATGTGGCTCTTGGCTGGGCTCCCTTTCATGCAGCAGGTAGTCGTCCTGCTTAACACCAGCAAAAGGCAGATGTAATTCCCTGCTGCTACCGCGGCTTATCGCCTGTTTTTGGTTCGCATCGCCAATCTGGCAGTTCGTTGTGAAAGTGGTGTATTGGTGTTTTCGTGTGTTTTTGCACGGGAACGCCTACTCTGCATCTCATTAGGGTTAGTTGGTGGTGTCAGCCGTGGAGGTACATTTTGAGGCAGTTATCGCGGGAATACTTGCGTTGTCTGCAGTTTGCAACCACTTGTGAATGGGGCGTTAAATCTGTCTCCACTTTTGTTGTGTTAAGCTGGAGATAACTCAGAGATAAGTCTTTGTGAATATCCCCCATTGACGGTTATCACAAACAAGCATTTGCAATGCAATAGGTCTCGCATTCATGCGAGTTTGAGCTATTGGCATTGTAAATGACAATGCTCTTTATTTATGTTTTGGGTTTTAAAACATAAATAAAGGCATTGTCATTACAATACTAATAGCTTAAACTCTCGCAAATGCGAGACCTATTGCATTGCAATACAGGGCCTTCTCGACCGCTTGTTAGATTGTAAATTTCAGAGGAAGAGACCGACCTGTGACGTCTTCAAAGTAGTGATAAATAGCGCAGTGAAGAAGATGTGTAAGTGTTGTAAATTACACAGACACAAAGTGTGAAGTGAGAGTTACATATGATCTGAGCTATAAACACTAACAAAGTGCTCCAACACCTTTTGCTCTGTGATTACACTGTCGCGGCTCAGGAGGAAGAGTGGGGGGCTATTTCCTGCCCTCGCTGTGATTTGAGTGTGCAGTGTGGCATTGTGTAATGTCATTGCTATCTTTGACCTAATAAAAAACACTCCAGCTGCAGTGTGGTCCTGGCTCCACCTCCTGGTGCAGGGCTGGCTGTGCTTTATGGCAGGCATGGAGGGAGGGAGGGATGATCTCGGCTGCAGCTCCGGCCTCGTTCAGTGCCCCTGCTATTACTAGTGACCGAGAGGCACTGAGGTGGTGGTATTGGTGGTGGTGGTATTGGTGGTGGTGGTATTGGTATTGGTGGTATTGGTGGTGCTGGTATTGGTGGTGGTGGTGATATTGGTGGTGGTGGCATTGGTGGTATTGGTGGAGGTGGTATTGGTGGTGGTGGTGGTATTGGTGGTGGCGGTATTGGTGGTGGTGGTGGTATTGGTGGTGGCAGTATTGATGGTGGTGGTACTGGTATTGGTAGTGGTGGTGGTGGCGGTATTGGTATTGGTGGTGGTGGTATTGGTATGGGTGGTGGTATTGGTATTGGTGGTGGTGGTACTGGTATTGGTGGTTGTGGTATTGGTGGTGGTATTGGTGGTGGTGGTATTGGTGGTGGTGGTATTGGTGGTGGTATTGGTGGTGGTGGTATTGGTGGTGGGGCATTGGTGGTGGTGATATTGTTGGTGGTGGTATTGGTGGTGGTATTGGTGGTGGTGGTATTAGTGGTATTGGTGGTGGTATTGGTGGTATTGGTAGTGATACTGGTGGTGGTGGTATTGGTATTGGTGGTGGTATTGGTGGTGGTATTGGTGGTGGTGATATTGGTGGTGGTGCTATTGGTGGTGGTGGTGGTATTGGTGGTGGTGGTATTGGTGGTATTGGTGGTGGTGGTATTGGTGGTGGTATTGGTGGTGTTGGTATTGGTGGTGGTGGTATTGGTGTTATTGGTGGTGGTATTGGTGGTGGTGATATTGGTGGTGGTATTGGTGGTGGTGTTGGTGGTGGTGGTATTGGTATTAGTGGAGGTATTGGTGGTGGTATTTTTGGTGGTATTGGTGGTGAGGGTGGTATTGGTGGTGGTGGTGATATTGGTACTGGTGGTGTTGGTATTGGTGGCAGTGGTGGGGGTGGTATTGGTGGTGGTGGTATTGTTGGTGGTGGTAGTATTTGTGGTCGTGGTGGTATTGGTGGTATTGGTGGTGGTGGCATTGGTGGTGGTATTGGTGGTGGTATTGGTATTGGTATTGGCGGTGATATTGGTGTTGGTGGAGGTGGTATTGGATTGGTGGTGGTGGTATTGGTGGTGGCGGTATTGGTGGTGGTGGTATTGATGGTGGTGGTATTGGTACTGGTGGTGGTGGTATTGGTGGTGGTGACATTGGTGGTGGTGGTATTGGTAGTGGTGGTGGTATAGGTGGTGGTGGTATTGGTGGTGGTGGTGGTGGTGGTGGTAGTGGTGGTGGTATTGGTGGTGGTGGAGGTGGTGGTATTGGTGGTGGTGGTGGTATTGGTGGTGGTGGTGTTAGGTTTGAAATTCCCCTCTCCCATAATACACTTGTTATGCTATATTAGGTTAGCAATAGGTGGCTAAATAGACGCCATTTGTATTCACCTTATGCAACTCACTGAGTTATCCTCGTAACATGTAAGCTTTAGTTAGCTCGTGTGACTCCATTTTGTATTCCGCAATCACTAGAAGACTGCTTGGGCTGTGCTCGTACTGGGCCTTATTTCTCAAATCCGCTTGCCTCAGCAGCACACTGTATTTCGTTATTATTTTCCCTCCTGTTCAAGGCTGTAACCCGACTTGCTAATGAACTGATGTTCTCTCTTTGCATTCCAATCTCAATGTGTAGCTCTGCTCCCACGTTATTAGACGCTGAGACTCGGCACAGTGGCCTTGGGCTACTGATAGTGCACCCATCTGGCAACTGGTAGCTCATCTCTCTGTACCTCCTTTGTTCATGCCCGACTCAAGTCAGTAACTTTCCATTAGAGGCGTGGCCGAAGTCTCCAAGGGGGTTTATTATGTATTAGCGTACCCTTGGGCGTCAGTCCCCTCGGCAGACATCTTAGGGTGAAGGCCTGACTGGGCTCCTCTGCAGAGTATATGCTGAATAAAAGTAAGTTTTTATTCTCTACTGTCTGACCGACTCTTCATTTTGGGGAAGGCATAGCAGGTGGTTGTAAATAACCCGCGTGGCCCTAGAGGGCCCCGTCCGTCAGTGGTATTGATGATATTGGTGGTGGTATTGGTAGTGGTGGTATTGGTGGTGGTGGTGGTGGTATTGGTGGTGGCGGTATTGGTGGTGGTATTGGTGGTGGTGGTATTGGTGGTGGTATTGGTGGTGGTAGTGGTATTGGTGGTGGGGGTATTGGTGGTGGTGGTGGTATTGGTGGTATTGGTGGTGGAATTGGTGGTGGTGGTATTGGTGGTTTAGTGGTGGTGGTATTGGTGGTGGTGATATTGGTGGTGGTGGTATTGGTGCTAGTATTGGTTGCGGTGGTATTGGTGGTGGTGGTATTAGTGGTGGTGGTGGTATTGGTGGTATTGGTGGTGGTGGTATTGGTATTGGTGGTGGTGGTATTGGTGGTGGTGCTATTGGTATTGGTGGTGGTATTGGTGGTGGTGGTGGTATTGGAGGTGGTGGTATTGGTGGTGGTGGTGGTGTTGGTGGTGTTGGTGGTATTGGTGTTGGTGGTGGTGGTATTGGTGGTGGCATTAGTGGTGGTGGTATTGATGGTGGTGGTATAGGTGGTGGTTGTGGTATTGGTGGTGGTGTTGTTGTTAATAAAATAGGCTTTTGAAAACAACCCGTCAGGTGGCTTTAGTACAGATGACATGTAACACAGATGTGCTGTTGTCAGCTTCAGCCCATTAGCACAGGATTATGTGCTGCCTGGAATTCACATGACTTAATTCGCTAATCATTTCTAAATCCATTTTACTTGGGGGGGGGGGGTTGAAACCAACAGGAAATAATGTCAGGTTAAAGTGATTGAAAGTGGGCGCCCGTGTTAAGGGGGCGGCCATGCTGCTTAAAAAAACACAAGCGGTTTCAGCTGAAGCAGCGCATGTCCGGCCTGCAGTAAGAGAAACTCAATAAAGTAAATAGTGCTTATAGACTAAATAACAGGTCCCGTGTAACAACCGAAGTAAAGGGGCCAGTCGCCATGGGCGGGTACAAATGAAGGCAAGGCCGTACTAAGGAGGGACTAACAAGCCTATTAACGAATCCGAAGGCAGCATTTAGAAAACACGACACAAGCCAATGACAAATATGGGAGGAGAGTGGGCACGGCTTCTCTCCCATACTCTACTACAGCAGTGTCACAGAGCGAGCAGCACATGCGCGCTGCGGCTAGTCTCCACCTTAAAATGTGCAAATCTGAGGGAGCAAAGATACGCCTTTTTTGTTGGGATTCACACAAGGTATTGAAGAGAGTTACACTCTGTAGTTATCCGGGCCTAAGTCCTAGTCTCATAAATCTTAGAATCCGTTGTTGCTTTAACCAATAGGAGAACAGGTCTGCTCTGCATTTTGAGTTTTCCTCAAAAATAAAATAAAAAATAAAAAGTTTATTCTCCACAGGGACAATGCTTTACACTATGGAAAACCCCCTACCACAACATTCCACTTATGGGAGAAGCTGGCATTTGTTTCTTACCCTGAATGCACACTTCGTAATTTTGAAAGGGTAGTTTTTTGTGTGCTTCCATAATACGGGAATGCCATCGAAGACGTTTGAGAATGCTAACAAAATTATGATTTTGGGGACGTGCACAGGAGCTTTCATGGACACATTACTCTCTGCCCTCGTAACCCCGCCTCCTACCCTTTTCCACCCCAGCACAGTTTTATTTTTGCTGAAAAGTGGAATTTACTACATGAGCATTTGGATTTTCCATTTGTAAAAAAGTACACATTAGGGCCTGCTCCTGCGGCATTATCTGGTAATGCGAATTATGTCACAGTACAATGTAAAAACATGGCAATTTCACAACTAGAGTTCTTCAGAATTATTTCTGGTTTTTTGAAGTTACATTAAAGCAAATGTAATTACTTTTTCCTTAATCTTGTGTGCCACTGTGAACAATTTGTGAAGACAGGCAGATTTACTGTTTATCTCAGAAAGAAATTGAATTATTTCACGATTTGCAAAACAATTTGCTCTATTAAATCACTGGTTTATGTGGCTACCCTCCCTATGGCGCTTATGAATCACTGAAAGCAAGCTTTGCAAATTGATGTTTTCAGAATAAATATAGACAGAAAATACCAACTGAACACGTATTACAATGCATGCAAATGTTGAAATAAAATAAAAAATGACACTTCTAAATGATTTAAAATATTGCAAATGATTTAAAATCTGCAGTCACTACAGTGTATGCCGTATTTTCGCGATTCTAACTACTTTTAAATACTTATGCCAGTTCTACACATGCATATTAATGATATCTGTTATCTTCTGTTGAGCAGAGCCATCTGAAAGTCTCACAGTAATTATAACATAAGATGTGTATTTATAGAGCACTTGTCCACCAGTGGGCCAGGTCATGCAGAATAACAGCTTTTTATTATTACCAACTCAATGATACTTGTACCGACTTCGGAGGATAAAATGCTTGTCTAGCATTCAAACCCGTGACCTTTAGGTCAATCAAAGATTTCTGCAATGGTTGATTTAATCCACTAAGGCATCAGACTCGTAATATAATATAACATGTGTATTTGTAAAGCGCTCGTTCACCAAAGTGTATTTTGGGCACTGGAAAACAGATATTTATTGTTAACCAACTCAATGGTACTCATTTTATGGACCTCAGAAAGATGAAAGATTGAGTGTACCATGTGGGATTTGAACCTGTGCCCATGAGTTCCAACACAGGTTCCTACAATGGAGGAATTAGTCCACTAAGCCACTAGACCCAGCTGGCAACAACATCTTGTATTATTAGCCTAATCACATGCTATTCAATTTATTGACCTTAAATGTAGAAAGGGCTTAGCTGTATTTGTGATCTAACAACCTGCCTAGGGGGCGAGGGATTGGGACGGGTACTCACTATGCTAAACTAACCAACATGATCCATCCAACATCAAAACTCCATAAAAGCTGCGGGCGTTAAAAATATATACATCAAAAATATTGTCAGTAAAAGATTTCTAGCATCAAGTTAATGAGAAATTTGCATTGCTTATAAAACATTAATATGACACAAGTGAAAGCAACTTTATGAGAGCTTGCCTGTTCAAATCGACCTTTAATAACTTGTACACACAATAATTTAAGTAAGGCTTTTATGAGATTAATACACTAACACTGGCAGCTCTTGGAATAGTTTTCAAATCAAGGGGTATATTACATAATTGCGCGGGTGGCGCAATAGACGTTTGTGCTTGCTGTCAGTGGTATAACTCTAGCCCCCGCAGTCGGTGCAGGGGGGTGGGGCCCTGAGCTCCATGGTGCCCCCCAGCACAGTACACTGACCGGGTCTGGGAACAGTTAGTGCTAGTTTGATATGCTCGATTTTTGGTGGTGGGGCAAAGTGGTAGGTGGTGGACCGGGCGGGGGACGTTTGGGGGGAGAACATCCATGTACTCAAGTTCCGTAACACCACTGCTTGTTTTTTGCTCCTCTATGTCACTTTGTTAGTGCCGAAGAGAGTGCAGATACTTGTGTGGGCTTTTCTGTACTATTCATCCTCGAGCACACATTTTCAGTCTGAGCAATTCAAAGGGGTTGTTCCCTTTTTTGCATGTTGAGTTCACCGTGCAAATAAGGGAACACATTTGCCACTGCACCCACACCGTATTATATACATGGGTACAGGGACAAACAGATCATCAAGAGGTGCATTGAGTGTGTGCCACATATGAAGTGTCACCCTTTCAGTCAACACCCTTGGGAGGGGAGCATGGGGTTCCCAGGCGCACACTGCACTTGCGCCCGCTGGGGATCCCTACAGCCTCTTAAAAATGAGGCCGGGTGGCTGACATTGAAAGCCAGAGCTGCGGTTCCAAACTTATGGCCTCTCCCCAGAGGAGGTGTGAACTGTCAGCGTTTTTGCCCTTGCAATGGGCAGAGCTCATCTTTCCTATGATTGGGTGTAGTCAGGGCTTTAAGTGGGGAAAAAAAACTGGGGGTGCTCTAAAAGGGGCGGGGCAAACCTCTTAAAGAGGTGTGCCCTATCCAAGTAGGGGGCGTGGTCTAAATCAAGATAACTAGCATTGTGTGCTTAAGAAAATAATAACGTCGCATCCAGCAAAGGATAATAAAATAGGCAAAAAGGTATATTTATTAAGTATAAGCCATAAAAATACCAAACACTTTAAAAAACATGTAAAAATTATTTACATTACTTAGAAATCTATTGCAGGATTTCCCAAAAGTAGGTCAATTTCAATTTTTTATTTTTTATTGCATTTATCAATGCTTGTTTTATAAAGGCACAAATTCATTAATTTTGGGAATCAAGTATATGCTTGTATTACTTTAATGTAGTAACAGGAGATCGATTTCAACTTTTTAACTTCCTGGTGCTGTTAGGGCTGGGGCAGGATCACGCAGACTAGTTCCTCTCTCTGCGCTTCACTTGTTGCTGGATTACACTGCAGCCTTGACGCTCAGTGTGAAAGGTCAGAGCAGGGTCGTGCTGGAGCAGGCAGCCTGTGGTCGTCTCTCTCCTAATCATCCCACGATGTCAAGGCTGGCACCACGACGAGGTTGCTCCTGCGCTGCAAAAAGAGAAGGGAAATCCTGAGAGAAAATGGCTCTCTTTAAAAGGATTTTCCTTCCTCCTACAACGCGGCTCACCTGGCATGACGTATGACGTCATGCCTCGAACCTCCACTTCTCAGTAGTGAGCAAAATGAGCATGCGCACATCGATGTGCATGCTCTCACTGCAGTCCAATAAAAAACAAGCATTTGTAATGCAATAGGTCTCGCATGAGTGAAGGTTTGAGCAATTGCGTTGCTAATATTAATGCAACGCCAATAGCTCAAACTTTCAGTAATGCCAGAGCTTCAAAGGTAAACCAAAAGATTAAAAAAAAAAATATGTCTTTACTTTTGAAGCCATTGCACATCCGTGCTTTAGCTTAAGATGTTTAAAGCTAAATTGAGGGTGCCGCGATTGTAGCAAAAGTAAACAAACAAGAAAAGAATGCGTGTAGACATTTAAGAAAAGAGTGCTCCGAGGATGTAATTAAAACGTATCAAGTGACATGTAACAGAGGGTGTCCTCATGGGAGGTTACAAGAAGAGAAAATGCAGTACTAAGGAGGGACTATTAAGCGTATTGACTAATGAAAAGCAGCCATTTACAAAGGACTGTGACTGGAGTGAATTAAAAAGGTGGGCGTAAAGTGGGTGGAGCTTTATGCCTATATCCAGCACATGTAGAAGAGACAGTGCTAGCGCTGCCGAGGCGAGACGTAAAAAAAGCTTCCGTATGGTTCCTTTACTGACTGACTAGAGCTGAAGATGTACTGGAGATCAAGCAATGCTAGTGAGGTCCTCTAACAGGGACCCATCAACCCTCGCCATTGCACAAATTGTTTGTCTGCGCTCCATAGAACATAGGCAATCAGTTATAAAAACGCTATTCACCAACAATAATTCACTAGAGGGAGTCGAGGTCCTGCACAATCAATCTAGACAATTATGGAGCACCTCCTGGGTTGGGTTAGTGACCTTGGCTTGATGAAACAAACTACTATGAGTTATCTCGCTTCACAGATCAGTGGCCTCCTGGCCCATGGGCCATGACAACATTCCCAACCTAAAATTAAAGAACGATTTATAAACATTAAAAGGAGGACAAACTACAAGTAATCATTTGCCATCCCTACAATACCCTTCAGGGTGAACATGCACTTTACAAATACACGTTTTGTTGTGTTACTTTTCCTTATGCCCACGTGGATGCTGGATTCAGCTACTTATTTGGCATGGGAGTATGGCAAAAAGTAATTGAAAACGAATCTGAATTAGGCTGAAGTAAATCTAAGCCTGATATTCGATATTTATTTGGAAATGGTGGACACCTATGCTTGCTGGATCAGAGCAGAGAGAAATCTAGAAGGGAATGGCATTTTATAGCTGTCTGACGGGGTGGGTCAACATATCATATATAAGCAACATCTGTTGTGAGCCAGGAAATATATTCTGTATTGTGAGGCTTGCTGTTTTGGCCCTACCACATGTAAAAGTCTATACATGACAGCTGGCGACCTCTGTGAGCTCAAAAGCTCGAAGTGTTTGAAGATGCCCCACATTGTATGATGCGCCATGTGTGCACCTTGCCAGTTTAAGGGAGCAGGGTGTGGACTCATCAGTGAGAAGGCACGTGAACTGGTGCAATCATTAGGGTTGACACATGAGTAGTAGTTACCGGTCTGTCTGATATTTTTATAGCAAGAAAGGTAAAATAAAAAAACAAAACGTTAAGATCATCAATATTGGGATTTCCCCCTTTGAAATATAAGATAATAGCGACACATACAAAATGGAAACAAGTGAAAAGCATTTTAGAGCTATATAAATTATTAATAATTGGAGGTTGAATTTCCAGATTAAAAGGAATACTGAAGAATCGCACATGCTATTTTTTATGTATAATTTCTTGGTTCAATCAGAAACGCCGGAATGTTTATTTTTCTGAGAAAAGGGCCACCCCAAAGTCGGTCTCTAACCCACGGTCTCTCACCCAGTGTTGTGCTATGTGAGATTGTGCTTGTGCGTCACCTGCCTACAGCTTCCCGACACAGGCAGAACTCCACTTCATATACCACTGACTGTTGGGATGGCACGTTTAGAAGCCATTCGTGCACGCTGCCATCTCAATAAAAGTAGATGTTTAAAAAACATCAGGCTCTTAACTAAGTGACACCACTGCCGCCGTGCTGAAAGTAGGGTGACCAACTGGCATGGGTCCAAATTAAGGACGGTGAGTGTAAAAATTCAGGACAAAGGGTCAAAATTCAGGACAAAAATTCAGGACAGAACTTCGGGACAAAAGGTAAGTTTTACAGACACATCAGAGGAGGTCGCGCAATAGTATAAAATTAAGCCCATCCATATCCAAACATATTCAACCATTTGCAAACCTATCCATCATGTACCCTTCCATCCATCATTTCACTCATCCATCCCACCATCCACCCTTTCACTCATCCATTCATTATCCATCCATCCACCCTTTCACCCTATCCATCGGTACACTCATCCATCTACTCTTCCACCCATCCATCCATTCACTCATCCATCCAGCCTTTTAGCCTTTCACCCATCCAGCCATCCTTTCACTTACTCATCCATCCACCCAGTCACTCATCCTTCCACCCATTCACACTTTCAGTCATCCATCCATCCTCCCTTTCTCTCTCCATCGACCCTTTCACTTAGCCATCCTTCCTTCCACCCATCCATCTACTCATCCACTCATGAATCCATCCATTGACCCTATCAGTCATCCATCCACCCTTTCACTCCTTCACTCATCTATCCATCCTTTTGTCCATCTACCCTCCCTTTCACTCACTCATCCATCCTTACATCCACCCTTTCACTCATCGGCCCATCATTTCACCCTTTCACTTATCAATTCATCAATCCATCCATCATTTTACTCATCCATCCACCCATTCACTCGCCCATCATCCACCCTTTAACTCATCCCTCCATCCTTTCACTCATCCATCCACCCTTTTACCCATCCTTCTACCCTTCCACCCATACATCTATCTTTTTACATTTTGTCTTATCCATCCTTCCACTCACTCATCCATCCATCCATCCTTTCTCTCATTATCCATCCATTCACCCTCTCATTCATCCATTCACCCTTTCACTAATCTATCCAGCCATCCACCCATCCCTTCACTTACTCACTCACCCACCTTTTCATTTTAATTATGAACTGAGCCTTTGTCTGCAGAGTTGCAGACAGAAGAGGCCCATCAAGAACGTCACCCTTGCTCTAGTTCCTAAAGCAAGGGGGGGGGGGTAAGGGTTCACTATGCCCTTGCACACAGGCAATCTGAATCAAGAGTCATGCATGATGCACAGTACCAGGCCATGAGGTGACTGTGACATGGTGTTGTTTCCAGGGCTTTAAGTGGGATGAAAAAACTGGGGGATTTCTCCAAAGTGGATGTTTGATGTAATTAAGGGCGCAGCTTTAAACACCTATGCTAAAAATCCGTGCTTAGTATAGTGTACCGCCTGACTGGTATTTTGCGTCTTCTGTCATTGTATCCATATAACACAACAAGTAACGTTACACCTGCAACAAGCCAGAACTATTGGTTTTGTCAATGGTTGTTAGTTGCATAAAATAAAAAAGCAGCAATCATGGCTTCCTTTAATATTGAAAATGCATCAGTTCTAAAATGGCGAGACTGTCACCCTAATAGCCTTTGACCCCAGTGGAATGAAATAAAAGTATCCTTTGGCACGTGCAACCATGCACATAGTGCACCAGAAAGCCCCCGTCTCACCTTTTATTTTTCACGCTAACCAATATAAAAAATGATTACACAAGAGACTGGACAAACAAAGCTTTACTAACACAACGCATCGGTCAAAATTCCACAACTGTATTGAAAGAATAGTGCGACCCTAAAGAAGTACAGTGCACCACAAATGGTAGAAGGGGGCAAATGCTGGTAACAGAACTGGTCAATACATGGACTAATGTTCCAGGGCGCTAGACGATTTCCAGAGCAACCTAAATACACCGTAAAAACCTCATCACTGCTTGACCTGGCTCCATTCTGTACTTGTAAACAGTCAAACCTGGATGGCTCAGAATAAAATATTCTAGTAGGGTGGCATACTCAAAACTTCACAATGTACTATAAGTCCTCGGCATTCAGTGAAATGTTAAGGAGAAGAGATAATCAATAACTCTCCTTGGATTCACAAATTATGCTGAAACCAATCATCATTCAATAGTATAATGCTTTATTCGATAGACTCAATATATTAAAAAACAAACAAAAAGGAATCAGCCTTGCCAACACGTTTTGTTCCTTCCAGAAACTTTATCATGGTAAAATCTATCGTCGAAGGGCCAAAAACACACATCACATGGCAGTTCCTAGACATTTGAACTATTAAAAAATCTTCATCATTCCATTGAGTCTCATCAGAATCTGTCGTTTTTCTAAAGGTGAGAACAAGTGCATGAACCGCTGGATTAGATGCGTTCACTGCAGAGGATTAAATAATGATTACAAGTTTTTTCAGCAACGTGTCCATTTAGATAATTAAGGGGGCACTCTATTGGGGCATCACCCAATCCAAACTCCTCCCACTCAAAACTGCTCTACACTCCACTTATCCCATTTT
The DNA here is from genome assembly GCA_963921515.1 of Calotriton arnoldi. Classification (NCBI taxonomy): domain Eukaryota; kingdom Metazoa; phylum Chordata; class Amphibia; order Caudata; family Salamandridae; genus Calotriton; species Calotriton arnoldi. The sequence continues at coordinate 297,780 of CAWUFW010015631.1, read as the reverse complement.
CAATTAAATTCAGTAATGTCACTGCAAGCCTCATCTAGTTACATTGTCTTCTGTCTAGAATAAAAGTGAAACTGAGCGCTCCTGCCTCCGATTTACCTCTATAATCTTCTCAAACTAGCTGGCAGCCTGAGAGGCCTCCTGAGTGAAAACAAAATTCTCCTGGAAACGCCAAGAAACAACTCCCCCCACCCCCCTCAGGCAGTGTTCTGTCTGACAGAATGCCCTGCCCTGGACAGAGGTTGTAGGAGGCCGGCCACCACATGCTTTGCAGCCCAGACTGGCCCATTGTCATTCTGTATGTGGCAATCAGCGCATACAGAATGACAATGGGCGGGAGAGGCTGCTCTTGTGCTCGAGGAGGAGTGCGAGGCAGCCTCATCAGGGGGCTGAGGCTTCATGCAGGGAACAGTGCTGTTCCCTGCAATGCCCAAAATTACGGACAAAAGGCGTCCGTAAAAGGGATCCTCACGGACAACGGACGTGAGGTCCAAATTACGGACGGTCCGTGAAATTTAGGGACGGTTGGTCACCCTAGCTGAAAGTTGGACTGCACCAGTGTGGTCATTGTCGATAGTGCTATAATTAAGCATTTTTTTTTTTTACTTGAACCAGAGCACTTATAGCACAGAGTTAGTGAGGCTCGCATGTTGTGGACTTTAACATTATGCAGCGCGAGCACGTTTATATATTTATGGCACCAATTCTGCTTCTGTGGCACAACTCCCCTGCCTATGTGATGAGCTGAGGTGTGGAGACAAGCAAAGCGCAAGCCTACGTGCCGGTCGTGCTTCCTCTCAGTAGCATTCCCGCGCTATAGGCTCGACCTAAAAAAAGAAAACGGACTACCTTTGAGAGGCCCGAAAATAGAGCCCGAGAGAGACCCGTTTCCAGGCCCCCTGAAAATAACTGCCGGTGCTCAGACCCGGACAGACCCAGCCCACTTAAAGCCCTGGGTGTAGTGTTCCAGCCTGTGCCAGGCGTGTACAATTAATACTGCACCAGGGCACAGACCTGGATAGTGCAGCCAAACCGAATTGTTCCTTCTTTTTAGCCAAGTGCTCAATTGAATTTAAAGCAACCACAGTCATTATCACATGATACTTGTAGTATTCACTTCCAACAATGGCTTCACTGGAGACGTTATCATAATACTGACTTCAATAGGATGACTCACGCCACATTGACAATCCTAATAGTGACATGACCCTCACATCGAAAAAATCTTTACTACCAAGGTCTCGGCAGGTCTTTTTAATGGCCATGTCAATGTAAGGTTTGGTCATTGTGAATGCCTGTCACTCAAAAGATTGTCAAAGTGAAAGAGGTGCGCAGATAAAAGCTTACTGATCCCAGTTGCGAAGTTATTACACATTCTTTTTTTTCCAGCCTTTCATTTTGAATATTGTCACTGCTTTCGTCACAGTTGTGTTTTTTAGGAAAAGAGAAAAATTTGAGGTCTGACACTTCAGATGAATTTTTCAAATTTAGCATCTATTATTCAATCCTATTTGAGTGTAGCACAAAGGGCTTGTTGAATCTGAGAGTTTGCGACCGCTAAAAACTTTTTACATATATACGAAATCCATTTTAGGAGTAGATAAAAATTTACTGACTCCGAAAGTGGGTTTAGAAATGGTTTACAAATCAATGTTTGGAAGGGGCATGGTGTAGGAGTCCCTTCCAAATGGCGTTTCAGTACCCTATGAATCAATGGTCTGGGAATGGATTTCCAGTTGCAATCCATTGATTAGTTACCGACTCCCAAGTTGGGGTGGTAACTTATTTGCAGAAGGGAAGGGGTCCCTTGGAGTACAAACATCAGGGGGAGTGGGAGGTGGTCCAGGGGAAACTTTTCAAAGCCATTTTTTTAAACAGGCCCTTTCCCTTTAAAAAATTGGTCTGCCTTTTATTTTAAATAAAATGTTTCTTTTTTGAAAAGCAATGAGAGATGGTGGTCTACTGCCCCTACCTGCCACCATCCTTGTGACCAATCATGGGTGAGTCACAGATTTCGACCTTCCTAATAAATAATAACTAGGCTGGGCAGTTTGCGACTCACTACGATTCATTATTTTCCAAACCCACCTACTAGTACATAGAACAGTTCAAAAATTAGGTTTCTACTCACAAAAGGTAGAGTCGGATATTGCGAAAATGTTTTGTGACCAGAAAGTTAGCACGTCTCAGGGGCGGCTCCTCCGTTATGCTGTCGCCCCCCACCCCCGCTAAAAGCCAGCAGAGGCAACTGCCAAAAATAAAATTATAATAAAACATTTTTATTATCATTTTATTTTTCCTCCTGCTGGCTGCGACCCAAGGGAGGGGCGGGGCCATCCACACATTCACTGCAACTGCAACACCAGGAAGAAGGGGGGGAGTGGTCCTTTGAGGCCGGCCAAACAGTCATGCGTACTTAGCCTGTCTCCTACCCGAGCTGTGTTGTACAGCCGGGTGGAGAACCAAAACAGGCTTCCAGTCCCTGTTTGCGCGCCGAACCAGGATGCTCAGACCAATCCCAGCACTGCTCTCATGCTGGGAATTGTATTCCCAGCATGAGAGCAGCACTGGTATTGGGAGCTGGTAGCCTGCGCAGTATGCAGCAGTTCCTGGACAGGAGGCTAGGATCAGTGCTATTTTCTATATTCCTAAATCTTTTTTTTGTATTCCACCTCCCCCTGCCCCACCACTTCTTAATACAAGTGACCGCTACTGGTACATCTGATCCTATGTTCTGAACATCATAATTTCACTGTTTGTACTCACTCTGAACTTTGCCAGAATGGTTATTTCTCTTTGCTTGGATCGACCCAAGTGCACTCATGTCATCTGAACCCCTGACAAGGCAACAGGCGTGTGATCCAGATGCTTCCATTCGACTAAGAACCTCAATTTGAGCCTGCCAGATAGATACTCCATCTTAACCATGACGAATATCCTGTCTGCCTTATAACAAGTGCATTATGTTGCTTCACATTTGTGGTAGAGAAGTCATAGACCAAAATTTAAATAAAGTCCTAAATCTTCTTATGGGGTTAGGGAATTGGTTGATCCAGGGCAAGACTGACCAACAAGATTATGAAAACCAGCAAACTTACACATTGGCGGGTATTCACAAACCAGTTTCCAAACCATTTCCACCCAGGAAATGTTTGGACATTTATTCCTTTGAAGAGCAGAAATAAATCAATTTTCAGGGTGCGAAGGGAATGCCACCGCCCCAAAAAATGACGTGTCGCAGAAGAAGAAAAGATATTTTCACCCATGGAGAAATTGAAAGAAAAACGTTAGTAAGTTCATTTTTAGTTTCTTTGCTTTTTTCTAATTGAAAATATACACTGTGTATTTTCTCCTGAGAAAAAGCAATTTACAAAACCTTTCCTGGATTAAACCAGGAAAGCTGAGCCTGCTGTAGTTTTCAAAACATAACCTGGAAAATTTCTGAGTTCCAAAAAGTCATAAATCTGTACCCATGGGAGTAGTGAACATTTGTTTTCAAATATATAACTGTTTTTGAGAATGAAGTCACAGCGACTTGATTCACAAAGAAAGGCCTCAAATTAATTCCAGAGATGTTTGTTTCCTCTAGTCAGGGTCATTTTAAAGGTTTTTGGTGCCCTGGGCAAGGCATTTATGGGGCTCCGTATTTGAAACTACTTTAAATTGTCATACCCATAGTAGGCTAATTGTAGCATGCACAAAGAAAAACAATATTGAATTATATTGTTAGACCTGGAACAATCTGCAAGCTCACCCCCAAACAGTTTCCTTCACTGCTCCTATTTTTGCTGAATTTGTTTATGTTGGCCTTTGGACTGTGCACGTAATACTGCTGACTTCTGCTAAAGTGCTTGTGCTCCCTCCCCTGAACATTGTGAAATTGGTTTACACCTAACTGGCATATTCAATTTACTTATCAGTCCCTTGTAAAGTGGTATGCCATATACCCCGGGCCTGTAAGTTAAATGCTACTAGTGGGCCTGCAGCACGTATTGCGCCACCAACTTAAGTTGACACTTAAAACCTGTCCCAGGCATGCCATTTCAGCTCCAGAATACAGTTTTAAACTGCCAATTCGATTTGGCAATATAACCCCCTTGCTAAGCCTTAAACTTCCCTTTTATTGCATACATGTCACTCCTAGGGTAGGCCCTTGGCAGCCCACAGGGCAGGGTGCATTGCAATTAAAAGGTTGGACATGTACTTTTAAGTTTTGCATTTCCTGACAGTGAAAAACTCCTAAATTTGTTTTTCACTACTGTGAGGCCTATCTTTCCATAGGATAGCATTGGTTTGCCTTACTACATTTAATAAGTGCTAACTTTTGATTGAGGACAAAGAGGCATTTCATGTTTGGTATCTATGAAATTGTAATTAAAAATCCTCTTTAATGGTAAACTCAGATTTTAAATTAAAATTTGAAAATATCACTTTTTTAAAGTAGGCATTTTCCTGCCCTTCCTCATTTGGTGCCCTCAGCTCTCCCTAGGTCACATGACTGGGTGTAAATGACAGACTTTGTGAATTTCTCCCATACTGCCACTCAATAGAAGGATTAGGATTAGTGCCTAAATGGGCCATCTACTGGCAGGATGGGGGAGGAGCTGGGCACAGCCCCACTTGCAACTGAAAAGGCTGTGCTCTGCCTTCACACAAAGGGCTTATCACCTCCACATTGGCTCTGCAGCCAGCTTGAAGCCAAGGCAGGGGAGTCAGAAAATTCCAAGAAATTCAAAGAGAAACCTGTACAAACGTCTCCCAAGGAGGCACCAGGTTTTAAAAATTGGGCCCTCAAACCCACTCTTCAATTCACAATTCTGACCTGTGGGAGGACTCTCAGAGGACTTCCTGCTGCTGTGGCCTGCTGTTTCCTCCAGAACACTGATTTGTTGTACCTGGAAGGTCTGCTTTTTTCCTGGAGCCTGCCTTGAACCCTCAGAGGACAGCCTTGCTGTTTGAGTCCTGCATTTTCACCTGAACCCAGGACTTCATGGGCTAGTTTACTGGCCTCCTGTTCGGAGCCACAGGGGCATAAAAGGTTCCCACCATCTTGAACCCGCATCTGGACCTAGCCTGAGTGAGTCGTGAACACCCAAGTGGTGTCCCACCCGTCTTGGACCCTTTGGTTGTGGTGCTAAAAGTGCCCAGATAGCCAAAATACAAACCCTGGAACTTTTCAAATTTTTGGGTAAAACTGCCTTGAGAACCAAGGTAAGACAAAGTCCAACCTGCTCGTAGATCCATTCAAGGTGCATCGCCGGTTGGCCTGACTTTGTGGCTGCTCCCGCAATGCTCTTCTGAGCAGCAGCAAATCCTGTTCAGTGGTCCTTCTCCAAAGGGGTATCCAACCTCCTGGAATTGTCTTGGCTACAGCCTCCTGCCTCGTCCCACTGGAGATTTTCGGCTTCCAAAAAAGTGACAAAGTCCTAATATAGAAATCTTCAAAGCGACTTCATCTAGAGGCTCCCAATAATGACACTCCCTGCGTAGACACCCCTTGCAGCCTTGCCCTTCTGAACATTACCTTCTAAAAACATTTTTCCTGAAAATTCTTCTAAGTCTGAAGGTAAGTGCTGTCCGCACCCAATCCACTTCTTGATTCCAAACTGTGCTCCATTGTGGTCAACCATATTTTTCGACTTAGATCCGGTATCGCGGGACTAGATGCCCATGGTTAGCGCTAGTTTTTATTAAATGTATTACTCCGGCTCTACTGATTGGATTATTGTTGTTTTTAGTGTGAAATAATTTTAAAAAATGTTTTCTGTTTTTCTAAATTGGTGAGGGATTTTTCTTGTGTTGTGTTTTCAGTTTATTACTGTTTGTGTGCACATAAATATTTTACACATTGCCTCTAAGTTAAGCCTGACTGCTTTTTGTGCTAAGATACCCAGGAATAAGCACAGGTTAATTTAGTGACTTTTTGTGGTACACCCTGCCAGGGATTGTGGCTTGACCAGGACTCCCACCCCAGTCAACCAAAAACCACATTTCTAACACATATGGTAAATGTTCAGAAAAGGTATCACACAAACACAGTCAAAATATGTCTTGGCTGGGGCTGGGAAATCCTGAAAATGGCACTAGGTAGCGAGAGACAGTGTCTGAAATATAGGTAGGTAGAGAATACTTTCTTCAAAGAGAAATTCCCAGCACAACATTGAGCATTGAACAACATGCTAATCTTGCCAGTTTTCATTTGTTTGTCTTTAAATGTTGACTAGTTACTTTTCCTCAGCATAATAATTTTTTTCTCACTTCTTATAATCCCCTATCCTTTTTCATCCAAGACAGCCAATGACAATCCCTAAATATCCTCCTGGGTTTGGGTATGGCACAATTTAAAATACTGTACTTACAAATACGCTTGGTTTTATGTTTAAGTGTGTAAGAAATTGGATTATGATTTGGGGTTGGTGACTGCCCACTTCAAGGAATAATCACAACTCTTGTTAGGTTGAACCCTCAATGTCCCTAAATTAGCCTGAGTCCAGCTCCCCGGTAGCTATGGCACAGAACAGACAGGCGTAACTTAGGGCAATATGTAAGGTATTTATCCAGTACCAAATTCAAAACTTCAAGCAATAAAACCCCCAAATGGGGGTTAGGTGAAAATAGCGCCAAAAAGTGCAAAGCACACAATGGTCAAAGTAGATTGGGCCCTAGGCACGATTTGAGACCGACTGTGATATGGCTCAGTTTGGAAACATCAGCCAGGTTTGGACTGGTTAGAGGTTTTGCTTTGGGACTTAAGGCCTGATTTAGAGTTTGGTAGAGGAGTTATTCGGTCACAAACGTGATGGCTTTCCCGTCCTCCGTATTACAAGTATCATTGGATGGAGGGCGGGATATCCGTCACATTTGTGATGGAGTAACCCATCCACCAAACTCTAAATCAGGCCCTTACTCTTTTTTCTGGAACTCAAAACCTTCATCGGAGCAAGACAGTACCCTGTATAAGAGGGATTCTTCACAAAGCCTGATAAACATTGGGCGAGGTACCGCTGACATTGTTCGTTTTGGCGGGAAAAGCTCTGAGCATGAGAAGTTCACATTTGTGCCGAGTAAAGTCCTCTTGCCAGTTGGATACTTTTGATGCCTTTGCCCAGTCAAGATTTTAACTTCTAACTAAGGGCCTAATTATGACTTTGGCGGTGTGGGAGTGGCCCGCAACACCACTGCCTCGCTCCCACACTGCCAAAGTCGACCTCTGCCTGCCCCTCCAGATTACGAACTTCCTCATGGTTTGGCGGGCGGTGCTTTGGCAGTCCCATGGTGGTGCAGTTCTAAGGCCCATATGTGAGCCTTAGAACTGCAGAGCCGAGAGAGCGCCACAGCCGGTTCCTGCATGGCATGGTCTGTGCAGTCCATGCCGTGCAGAAACAGGGGTGCATGCACAAAAGGGTGCACAACATGTGCCCCCCTGCATGCACCCCCATGCACAGGGGCACCAGAAGACCCTGTAGGGCCCCCTTATTTTCCTGACCACCTCACTTTTGATGGCGGGCTCACCACCATGAAAAGTGTGGAGGTCTGGAAATTCGTAACATGCTTGGTGGTGCTGCAGAAGCACTGCCAGCATATTGCTGCCCCAGAATGACACGCCACGGCCGAGGGATAACAGATCCCAGGTGGTTGCAGCGGTCGCATGGTGGTCTGACCGCCAAAGTTGTAATAAGGCAGTCGGACCCCCACCGCTGCGCCACCATGAGTTTGGCGGTCCACAGACCGCCAAACTCATAATCAGGCCCTTAGTCTTTTTTCCGTAGCTCAGAACTCTGCAGTTGTATCCTCTGTTGAACTAGATTTGCTACTGCAGAGAACCTCTGGATGGGAGAAACCTTATTTTTTAGCCCAGCAAGTTCTAGCCTTGGTCCAACAGACTGGGGTAGTTTATCCCAATCCTCTGAAGTCCCAAAATGTTCAAAGGTTTTCAGCGTGGAAGGAGCTGTCCAATTTGACAAAGCCAAAGGTCTCAGGACATCAGGAACTGCCTTTGGGCGTCAAGACTCACTTCAGCAGAGGCCAATAGCAGGGTCCAGGTCAGGTCCAGTTGGGACTGGTCAGCGTGGGAATTTCAGGAAAAGGCCTTGTGCAACTTTTTGTAGCCCTGTAGTCACACAGAAGGTCAGCCAACGGACCTTTGGAGTACACTTATGTCCTGGGCACAAGAGGGAGAAGGCCAGGGTTCCTCACAGGTCACAGACAGCATGTCTTGTCCTCTTCTGCTCTTCCTCTGGTCCAGAAAGTGTTTTGAGGATGGTGAATGGGAATGCTACATATGTATAACCACAAAATACCCAGGAAAGACCTGGGGGAGGGAACCAGAGGCACGGGGTACTAGGAGCAGGCAGCCTCCAACATATAATGTTCAGCACAAATGGGGCCACCGTGGTGAGTGCGGTTGACATGTTTCTGCCGGCTTATGCGTTCAAGCCCTAGACAAGGGACCAGATTGCCCCATAGGAGGGTGAGGGAGGAAGACCTCCTCGTCGAGGAGGTGAGGAGTACACAGCTAGGTGCAGACGTGGAAGACGCACCATGGAACACGTTTGACCACAGGTGTCTTCCTCCCTCACCCTCCTATGGGGCAATTTGGTCCCTTGGCTAGGGCTTGAACACATAAGCCGCACAACAGTGGAGCGTGATATAGATCACCCCACACAGTGGAACCCTCTCACCAAAGCCTGGTAAGAGTGGAGTCCGCTACCTTTCCTTTAGGTCCTGATGAATGCCATGGACCCTACTGGGCCAACCGGCAGAAACATGTCGACCGCACTCACCACGGTGGGGGGACAATAAAATCCCCAATACACCGATCACTTGTTTTAATTACCATATAGATGCCAGTTATATTAAAGTTGTTCTGACATCTATAATGGCCTTTTAACTCCACTGGTTTCTTTAAGGGCCCCCACTTAGTTTAGAAGTGCATCCCTGTCGTCAGGTGTATGCCCGCCCTCTATCAAACCAAGTTTTTAGGGGGCGAGGACTGGTCAATGATGAAGCATGTCACCAGGTGGTGTGTGAGACCAGTCCTTCACTTTTTGTGAGATGCCTGCACTCACAAATTAACACTGTAGCACCTCGGTCCCATAACTGGGAGCGGCCCCATTTGTGCTGAGCAATGCTACATATGTGCCTGGAACTTGCGAGTGGGTGACTCCGGGCCTCTCCCAACCAATGGGGTAAAAGTTCCCAGGGGCTATCCTATTCACTTTGGCAGAAATTCTTGTTTGCCCTACATTAAATTATTCCACAGTGCCCCTTCTCCCCTTGTGAAGAGCCTGTGTGCCCACCCACAGGTGTAGACAGGGTAATGATGTCATGCTTGGAATCTTTCTTACCATTTTTGGTGTGCTGGGATGGTTCCCGATTTCGGTTCTTGAAGGTTCTGGTCTGTTCAAGGTATGGGTTAACCGGTAGCTACTGTGCTGCCGACAATGTTAACCCAGAGCAGACCTGTTGAACTAGATTTGCTACTGCAGAGAACCTCTGGATGGGAGAAACCTTATTTTTTAGCCCAGCAAGTTCTAGCCTTGGTCCAACAGACTGGGGTAGTTTATCCCAATCCTCTGAAGTCCCAAAATGTTCAAAGGTTTTCAGTGTGGAAGGAGCTGTCCAATTTGACAAAGCCAAAGGTCTCAGGACATCAGGAACTGCCTTTGGGCGTCAAGACTCACTTCAGCAGAGGCCAATAGCAGGGTCCAGGTCAGGTCCAGTTGGGACTGGTCAGCGTGGGAATTTCAGGAAAAGGCCTTGTGCAACTTTTTGTAGCCCTGTAGTCACACAGAAGGTCAGCCAACGGACCTTTGGAGTACACTTATGTCCTGGGCACAAGAGGGAGAAGGCCAGGGTTCCTCACAGGTCACAGACAGCATGTCTTGTCCTCTTCTGCTCTTCCTCTGGTCCAGAAAGTGTTTTGAGGATGGTGAATGGGAATGATACATATGTATAACCACAAAATACCCAGGAAAGACCTGGGGGAGGGAACCAGAGGCACGGGGTACTAGGAGCAGGCAGCCTCCAACATATAATGTTCAGCACAAATGGGGCCACCGTGGTGAGTGCGGTTGACATGTTTTTGCCGGCTTATGCGTTCAAGCCCTAGACAAGGGACCAGATTGCCCCATAGGAGGGTGTGGGAGGAAGACCTCCTCGTCGAGGAGGTGAGGAGTACACAGCTAGGTGCAGACGTGGAAGACGCACCATGGAACACGTTTGACCACAGGTGTCTTCCTCCCTCACCCTCCTATGGGGCAATTTGGTCCCTTGGCTAGGGCTTGAACGCATAAGCCGCACAACAGTGGAGCGTGATATAGATCACCCCACACAGTGGAACCCTCTCACCAAAGCCTGGTAAGAGTGGAGTCCGCTACCTTTCCTTTAGGTCCTGATGAATCCCATGGACCCTACTGGGCCAACCGGCAGAAACATGTCGACCGCACTCACCACGGTGGGGGGACAATAAAATCCCCAATACACCGATCACTTGTTTTAATTACCATATAGATGCCAGTTATATTAAAGTTGTTCTGACATCTATAATGGCCTTTTAACTCCACTGTTTTCTTTAAGGGCCCCCACTTAGTTTAGAAGTGCATCCCTGTCGTCAGGTGTATGCCCGCCCTCTATCAAAGCAAGTTTTTAGAGGGCGAGGACTGGTCAATGATGAAGCATGTCACCAGGTGGTGTGTGAGACCAGTCCTTCACTTTTTGTGAGATGCCTGCACTCACAAATTAACACTGTAGCACCTCGGTCCCATAACTGGGAGCGGCCCCATTTGTGCTGAGCAATGCTACATATGTGCCTGGAACTTGCGAGTGGGTGACTCGGGCCTCTCCCAACCAATGGGGTAAAAGTTCCCAGGGGCTATCCTATTCACTTTGGCAGAAATTCTTGTTTGCCCTACATTAAATTATTCCACAGTGCCCCTTCTCCCCTTGTGAAGAGCCTGTGTGCCCACCCACAGGTGTAGACAGGGTAATGATGTCATGCTTGGAATCTTTCTTACCATTTTTGGTGTGCTGGGATGGTTCCCGATTTCGGTTCTTGAAGGTTCTGGTCTGTTCAAGGTATGGGTTAACCGGTAGCTACTGTGCTGCCGACAATGTTAACCCAGAGCAGACCGTGACTTCCAGAATTAGTCCCAAAAGGGAAAAAACCCCATAGGGAAAAACCTCTGTTGCAGGTGGAGACTCCAGGAACGGAAAGGAAAGGATAAGACCAAGAAATCAGGGCAGAACATCGGCAAGGAGAGGAGACTTGAATACAAGAATTCCAGGCAAGAGCAGAGGGCTTCAAGAAAACCAAACTGGAACCGAAGGCATCAACAGGAAACAAAAATGCACCAACAGGAAGAAAAAGTACACCAAAATAGGAGCAAAGTCACCAAAGGGAGCGAAGACACACCAGCAGGAGCAAGGAGTGTTGCAACGCAAGGAAATGAAGGATTCAGCCCCTTAAATTCCCATAGACAGGAAGTGATGTAACAGGAAGTAAGCGGTCGCCATCTTGGATAGGGAAAAGAAAAATGTAAAGAATAAGAAAGGTCGCCATCTTGGAATGGTAAAACACAAACTTTCCCAAGGCCCTCTGGGAAACAGGACTACGGAATCATGGGAAGAAGAAGGTAACAAGATGTCCCCAAAGAAGAAACAGAACTCAGGAATTAAATGTTCCAAGCAAAAAGGTAAGTGAAATAAGCCCGAAGAGAAGAATACTGGAAGCCGCAGATCCAAAACTGGAGCATTGGCATTCCTACTGTGCCAAATGTGCATCAACAGGTCGCTGCATGGAGCTGTGGCATGCCCGACTCAAAATAGGCATTGGGGAATGTACCTGCGACGCCAGAACCGTAATAGTGGCTTCAAGGACTACACAGGGGTGATTTATTAATACTTAAAATGAAGGTTTTTCCTCTGTCCATAGACCAATTCAACCATCTTAAAAAGGTTGAGCACAGGCACTTTACTTCTGGTTAGCAGGGGTAAATGTACAGAGTTCTAAATCGAGCAAGGCAGAAAGGGAAAACTTTGGGGGGACATCACGCAAACAATATAATTTCTTGCAAAGTGAATACATATTATTGTTTTATTTTAACTAAGATGCATGCTATTTCTGTCATTTTAATCCCAAATGCTACCTTAGTGCTATTAGTCAATTTCCAGTTCAGGGACTGAACTTTTGGGTAAGTTTACACTTTTCAGGATGTTTACTAATATTCAGTATTCACAAACTGAACTTTTGTAGTAACGTACATGTTTGTAGTAACTTACACCTTTGTAGTAAGTCTAGCACTTCATATGTCCAACACTAGTACTGCAACACTCTCCAATGGAAAATAATGGTGGCTGCGACTTAAAATAAATCCCCTTAGGAAAAAATGTTAAACTAAATTAAATAACCTAAAATCGGTTAAAAAAAATGTTAAAAAATAATATATATATATATATATATATATAAATATATATTTTAATGGTAAAATATATATATATATATAGAAAATCGTACATATTTATTATTTTATTATAACATATTTAATAACCAGTTTTGAAATTACAAAATAATGTAACAATAAATGTTATTTAAAAAAAAAAATGTGACAATAAATTGTATTAATTTTTTAGTAACATTTATCATCACATTATTATTTAAAGTCAAAATAGTATTAAATATTGTATCATAAAGTAATAATATATAAAAATACAGGGACTCGAGCTAGAGCACGCTCATTACAAAGTTGGGACACTGAGACTTTACATGAGTTGGGTTACAAGTATTTAGTAATCATGAGGTTGCAGACACAGAAACATCTTTGCAACACTTGCTACGTGTGAACCAATGTAATGGGCTTTTATTCTAAGTAGATTACCTGATAAGCAAGCATCCAACAATTAATTCACTGAATGTCGGGCATTCATTTTGTGCAGAGTTTCTTATGGTCATCATTACAAGGTGAATTAACTGTTGGTATGGCATTTTGTACAGCAGCTCTTATGGACCTTGGAGGTATTCAGACGTAAATGATGTGTTAATTTTCACTATATGATATGCCACCTATTTATGATGCACTCACATCAGATTTTCCTTCCACTGAATTACCATCAATTTATTTAAATTAATACCTAGTTGCACTTTGGAAGTCTGCTGTTGCATTTTGCCATGTTCAGATTACACTGTTCTAGTCATCAAGTATGACCAGTCTTAAAAGCAACAAACAGCTAAATGACGGAAGGAATGATTAATGAATCTAAATCAGTGGGGATCCTTCAGGAGCCGCAATCCTGTTCTTCATTTTTCATTCACTTTGCAACTTTAGACAGAAACCAACCATATGTAACTCAGTCTTGGTCCTGCTTCAGTAGGAACAGCTCAGCAGGTAGGCAAGGTCAGGTACTCTCCAGATGGGAACACAAGCAAACTCAGACCGGCTGCAGGCTACCTAGGCTTTCCAGGGAGGATTTGCTTGGTTCTTGTGGCACAGTAAGCACATGACCACGTTTTGACATAGCCACTGCACTAGGGCATCTACTGCAACAAATAACAAAGTGATGTAAGGAATACCTGAATTAATCTCCGCCACTGGGGATCATTTAGGGCTGCATTCCTGCCCATTGCATTTCACCCACTATGCTACTCTAAACAGAAACAAGTGACATGTTGATCAGTCTTAACCCTGCCCCAGTAGAAACAGATTAGCCTAAACTACTATGCAGGGTGTCCTCCAGACAGGGAAAACAAAGAATTGGAATGTGGCCCCAAATGACCACCAGTAGCTGATAGTAATTCAAGCATTCCTTAAACCTGTTTATTGTTTGTTGCAGTACTAAAAACAGCCCTCTTTTTTTGTTGTCACACCAACTCCAAGATGACAAACAGCCACTGCTCCAGGCATTTGCCAGCAGTTTGAATAAATAGGCACTTGGACATAACAGTTAATTATACTTGTGATTAAAAATGCTAACCTGTATCCTGCATGACAATTGCGTCTGACAATTCTGGGAGAAATCCCTAAACTTACACCAGTTCTAATATTCAACAGTAACACTACACTAAGTTTAGTGCTGTTGGACATTGCTTGCCAGCTCTTCGTGGTATTATGATTGTAGGAAATCTGCTTTTTCTGCATAGTCACTGCTGATTGTTCACCTTTTGAGGGGCCCTATATTTCTGCTGGCTGTAGAATTCTGTGCACTTTACCTCTGCTAACCAGTGATAAAGTGATTGTGCTTCTCCTTTCAATATGGTAAAATTAGTACACTCCTTATTGGTATACTTAACTTACCTATAAGTCCCTAGTATATAGTACAAAGTGTACCCGGGCTTGTACGTTAAATGTTACTATTCGACCGCAGTACCCATTTTGCCATCCACTACAGTGACAGTGTAATCCTCTGCAGGCCTACCATTTGTAAGGGTGGGCAAAAAATTCTGCTCCGCTGGCAGAGTTCGAGGAGTTTTGCTCACCCTGCGTGGAGTGTGGAATTCCGAAAGAGAGCGCTTGAGAGTTGCCATTTGCGTTGAGAAAGCTGCCGCTCGAGCAGAAAGCTGCAGCGTCCTCTGGTGCGACGTGTAGGGCAGTTCACGCTAATTTTAAAGTGCGGGACAAACTCCTGGCGCTGAAAATCAGTACGAGCAGCGCAACTTAACAGACACTGCTGTTGGTGGAACTCCACGGAGCTTGGCGGATTTTTTCAGGCACTTTCCGGAGTAAAATTCAGTGAAATCCTCCAAGGCTTAACCATTTTTAGTCTGATTGTTGCACTTTTGAACTACAAATTCGACTTGTTAAAGTAACCCCTTTTAACAGGCCTAAATCTTCCTTTTAAATATTTATAAGTCAGCCCTAAGTTGGCCTTATTGCCCATAAGGCAGGGTGCGTGGTATTTATAAGTAGGACATGTAAATATTTAATGTAACATACATCCATACACATGGAGTGGGTCAAAACGTTATTTTCACTGTAGCCAGGCTGGCTGTCCATGGGAAAACAGTGGGATGCAATATTAAATACTAATACTGTATCTCTGGAACAGGACTAGCTAGAAAAATTATTAAACAATTATTTTTAATAGTTATTCAAAATCGAATTCAATGGTGAAATAAGATTTTTGCTCGACATTAATGAAAAGTAACTTTTAGAAAGCTACCTTTTCCCTGTCTGAAGTTTCTGCAGGTTATTCTGTATTTTGCTGCCCCACTCATGTTCGACCCAGGAACTTGATTAACTTCAAAGAGGTCTACCCTGTCACAAGCAGATGGATCTGACACCCAGGCCTGCTCCCCTTCATTTGTCCCTCCAGCCAGGCAGGTAATCACAGTGCGCTTCTTTTTGATATTACAGTGTCAAATCCTGCAGGGGTGTCAAAACCTGCTTTTTTATTTTAGAAAAGAAAATCCCAAAGTGGGATTTTCTTTTTGAAAATAAAATAAACAATGCATCCCTCACCATGGGAGACTAAACACTCATTAAGACATGAGACATTAAGCACTTTTCAGTACCCCTTACTGCCAGATTTTTACTGGCAGTGACAGGCATTGAAAAATGGCTATGTGTCCGCCCATCTGAATTGCGTGGACAGCCATATAGCCAAATCTCCGATGGCCCTTTCTCTTTCAGGCCATTGTAGAAGTTTGATCACAGCAGAGATAGAATAGTCTTCGCCGTTGTTAAACTATGGTTTGCCTGAATAGGAATCGGGCGGGCGGACTATAGTCTAAGCAGGGAGAGAACTCCTTCACCATTGCGATTGCGTTCTCTCTCCGACAACAACTAAATTAGGTCCTAAGTCCCAAAGTAAAATCTTTTGCCCTAGACACACATAGTTGGTGTACCCGACCCGCACTCCATCGTGGTCAGTGTCAAATTGTGCCTAAGTCGTATTCTACTGCGACCATTGACTATCATTTGCACTTTGTGCTTCTTGGTGCCATTTCTACTTACAACTTTAACAATGCATATTTCTTGTCTCCCTTATTGGACTTTTGCCATTTCAGTGTCATTTTGTTTATTAAATGTTACTCTACATTTCTAATTTTTTTTATTTTTTTTATTGTGTTGCATTTTGACTTTATTACTGCTTTAACACTGCATAAGTCTGTCTCCTCTGTATTATTGTGTTAGGTGTTATTGTGATTCACCCTAACAATGATTGTGGTTATTTACTGAGGTGGGTACTCCCTGATAATACCCCAAAATCTTACAATTATATTATTTTGTGCTACTGTGAGAAACTGAGTTGTTGGTTGACTGAGGTGTGAGCCCTGGCCAAGCAACAGTCACAATCGCTTGCACGCTGAACCACAAAAAAGTCACTAAATTAACATGAGCTTATCCCAGGGTAGCTCGGCACAAAAAGCAATCAGGCTTAACTTAGATGCAAAGTGTAAAGTATTTATTGGCATTTGAATTTTGGCTATCTGGGCACCTTTACCGCCACTCCCAAGGGTCCAGGACTGGAGGGGCACAGCTTGGAGGGTCAGGACACACTCAGGCTGGGCACAGTTGCAGGAGGAAGCCTTTTGTGTCCCTGAGGCTTTGAACAGGAGGACAGCAAACTAGCCCTTGAGTGTCACTCTAGAGGTCCTCCAGGGACAGTTGAATATCCAGTTTTTGTGCCCAGGCAGAAGGTGGCAGAGCAGCAGGACAACAGGGCAGCATTCCAGCAGGGCAGCAATCCAACAGGGCAGCAGTCCTTTTGAGCAGCAGTCCAGCAGATTGGCAGTCCTTACAGCAGCACAGCAGTCGTTCTTCCTGGCAGAGTATCCACAAGTGTACTGGAAAGTTGGTGTCTGAGGTCCCCTTTTTATACCCTGTTGCCCTGGTTGTGAAAGTTGGGAGAAGCTTCTAGATAGTGGCTTTGAAGTAAATGGAATTTCCTGCCTCCCCTGGCTTCAAGCTGACTGCAGTGACAATCTGAGGTTTTCAGGCCCTTTGTGTGAAGGCAGACAACAGGTTAATCAGGAGCAAGTGGGGTTGTGTTCAGCTTCGCCCCCCATCCATCTAGCAGTTGGCCGATTCAGGCACACCTAATTCCTCTATTGTGTGAATGTCTGGTCGGAATTCACAAAGTGTAACTGGCAGTTACACCCAGTTATGTGACCCAGGCCAGGCTACAGGCAGAAAAAGGGCTAAGGGCAGAAGAAAAATGCCAACTTTCTAAAAGTGGCATTTACATTTTTTTAATTAAAGCACAACTTTACCATTAAAGAGGGTTTATCGTTAGAATTTCATAGACATCAAATATGACATAGCTACCTGCTCCCAGTTGGAAATTATAGCTTATTAAATATAATAAGGAATCCCAAATGTTATCCTATGGGAGGGGTAGGCCTCACAGTAATGAAAAACAAATTTAGGAGCTTTTCACTACCAGGACATGTAACACTTTAAAGTATATGTTCAACCTTTTAATTACACAGCACCCTGCCCTATGGGCTACCTAGTGCCAACCTTAGGAGTGACTTATGTGTAATAAAGGGGATTTTAAGGCTTGGAATGGGGATTTTAATGCCAAGTCAACATGGCATTTAAAAAAACTGCATTCAGGATGAAGTGGCAGACCTGGGACATTTTTGAAGGGCTACTTACGTGGGTGGCACAAAAAGTACTGCAGGCCCACTAAGAGCATTAATTTACAGGCCCTGGGTATATGGTACAGCACTCTACAAGGGACTTGCACGCAAATTAAATATGCCAATTGGGTAGAGGCCAATATAACCATGTTTGAGGGGAGTGAGCAGTTGTAAAGTGCACAAATTCCTAAGGCCAACAAAAAGAAATGCAGCAAAAATGGGCGAGGTTAAGCAAAAGGTTTGGGGTAAGACCACTCTAAGGTTGATAGACCTAACAGCTACCCTCAGTGAAGTTCAACTGTACAAAAGGTATAATTCATATTTTGGTGTTTTTTCCTTAGAAGAATTATGTGCAATCGCAATCGCGATTCCCTCATGATGGAATCGCATCTTTTCTCCAGAAACTTTGTTTCAAAATGTAACAAATTTAGACCCATGTATTTACATTCCTAGGTTTGCTTATTGGTTGTTTCGAGCACTGCTTTATTTTTCCTTTATTTATGAATGCCAGGGACAGTCCATTGGATAATGATTTTAAAATGTTACTTCTAACTCCTGCTGCTACAGTGGGTCTAGAGATTTAGTTTCTGGCTTCTCCTGTCCTTACCACTTGCCAGTGAGATCTATGTTCCTAATATTGAGCATTGCACCTGAGGGATCCACATAGCCCCTTCTTTGAAGAGGGAGAATGACACAGGAGCCCATATCCCACCTCAACAAAGCCTGTAGCTGCTCAACACATTCAGAAGCATCACAGGTTCACTTCAGGAAAGCTTACTGAAAAGCTGCAACTGAGGAAAGTGTAGGGTAAGGGTGTCATTTATCCTCTAATCCTTTCCTCGTGTGAAAGGACGGGTACCGAACATTTTACTTTTCCAAAATCTACTAATGTGGTGATCCTAACACCACCTTAGAATCGAAACCTTTCACAAACGAAATGCCTATCTCATATACTCAGTGTGTAATCAGACTAAATTGCCAAATCATGGGATATGCACCATTGCCTTTAAAATTCTGCATGGTATTGTAGTATTTATTTGGCAGCATTGCTTAAGTTATATAACAGTAAACCGTAAACCTTCCCTATTCAGAACAGTTTGAATGATCTTGCTTTTTTTCCACAGGGAAACCGAACTTTCATTGGTCTGCTCTTAACATAGCATCCCACATTTATTCACACTGGCACAGATGGCAATCAGCATGCTATTGCCAAACACCGGATATACCAAACAGTCAACTAGTCAGTTTACAGAAAACAGTCATTACCAAATGAATTCAACAAACCCTAATATGCAATAAATGTCAGTACTGGGGCTCCACACAGGATTTACCTTCCAACATTACCCACTAAACAGCACCTTTTCCCTTACATCTTTTGCAAACAACATTTTTACACAAAAGCATGATAACCTCAAGCACACAAGTTCAACACAGCATTGAAGCTATATTGTTGACATGGCATCGCTAACTCAACTGTACTCCTTCCTCCCTGCACCAACATACATCTAGGAAACATCCAGCTAAAGTTAGCTTCAAAATAACACACCTAAAATACACAACATTGCATTTTGGGTTTATAACTACCATATGACTGATGTCTAGAAAAACAGCCTACTCAGGAGGGGCAATGGACTAAGGTCACCAAACTAAGCGAAAATGGGAGAAGTCATTTAACATACCCATCGCTACACATAACACACAAAGAACTTTATCTTCACCAAATTCATCTTCCTGTCACATTACCAATCTTCTGCCATAAAAGTGATTCTATGAGAACAGTCAGAAACCAGGCACAGTACATCTGCTCCCAGAGATACACAGCTAACAGGGTTAGCACTGAAGCTCATGCTATAGTCTAATGACTTTGACTGCTACAAGTAGAAACTTTGAGATACGTATTAAACAAGAAGGAGGTGTAGTGATATAGGTGCTCCTTTCTTTGTGGTATAAATGTCTAATCTGAAGACATTTTGAAACGCCTCATTTAGGTAATTGCAATTTAGAATTAAATTCTGCAAAGGTCAGGACCAGATTGTCATTCAGTAGCTGTCACCAAAAGCGTACGCATACCAGTCATGCCGAGATGCCATTCATAGACCAAAGCAATGAGCCCGGGTTTCAATTGAATGGAGACTACCAACATATCATTTCTCAGAACAACTTCACCTTCAATTGACAGCTTGTCTTTCACCTTCTAATAAGGTCTTAGGTTTACATCTAACCCCTTTGCCTTAGGCCAATCTTTCATAATGAGTGTAGATACTTCAAAAGACTCTGAATCTTCAACAATTGCAGCCATCCATTCAGCCTTACTTAAGGAATTCTCACAAAAAGAATCATCCAACAAGTACACAACTGCCACATCATCATCACTTTCATACTCTTCGTCTTCAGCAGAAAAAATCTCACATGGAAATCAAGATAGATAGTCAGTTGGCACCTTGGAGTTACTAGGAATTTGCACAATGTCAAAAACAGACTTTTGCAATTTGCATGCTAGTTTCCTCATGCGAGGTGACACCTTGTCAAAACCACCATTACTCAAGATGCTTACTAGAGGTTTGAATGAATGGAGTATTTCTAAAGCGCGTACATATACCCTAAGGCGTCTAGGCGCTGATGCAGTTGTAGCTAACTGGTGGGCAGATTATCAAGGTTAGATTTCCAAGGCAAAAAGCCAGGTCTTCAAAGCTTTACAGAAAGGAAGGTGTAACTCTAAACTCGATATGGATAAAGGAAGAGTATTCCAGAGCTTAGCTTCCGCGACCGAGAAGGCTCTTCCTCCCCATCGTGCTCTTCTGTATCTCGGAACTACCAGCAGATTCTTATTGGTTGATCGTAATTGTCTATTAGGGACATACCGGTGGAAGATGTTTCTGATTCCTGCTGGTCCTATATTGAGAAGTGCCTTATGAACACTGCACAAAGTTTTGAATAGAATTCTTTTTTGTGCTGACAGCCAATGCAAATTCTTGATGGTGGCCGAAATTGAGTGGTATTTAGGAATTTCCAGTATTAGTCTAGCTGTAGCATTCTGTACCAGCTGGAGTTTATTGGTAGTGGCCCTGTTGGATTCTAGAAGGAGGGCATTACAATAATCTAACGTAGATAGAATTAGTGAGACAGCAACTTGTTTCCGTGAATCAAGGGAAAGAAATGGAAATATCTTTCTAAGGGTCCTTACGACCCAAAAGCAAGAGGATACCATCCTATTAACCTGGAGGTTGAAGGATAAACTGGTGTCAACTATGACACCAAGGTTTCTTGAAGATTCAACCGGCGAGGGGCATGATCCCAATGTTTCTGGCCACCAAGAGTGGGTCCATTCGGGGTGATGATTACCAAACATCAGAACCTCTGTCTTGTCGCTGTTTAGTTGAAGATAGTTGTCCCTCATCCAGAGAGCCACCGACTTCATACAGTTATTAAAATTGGCGGCTGAGGCTTCACATCTTGAGTGATTGACACTATTAGCTGTGTGTCATCCGCATAAGGTATTACCTCAAGCCTGAATGATCTGACCAATTGTGCAAGAGGGGAGACATATATATTAAACAGTGTGGGGCTCAGGGAGGACCCCTGAGGAACACTGCAATAGTTTAAGACGGGGTCAGAAATAAATTGATCCATCTTAACCCTTTGAGATCTGTCAGTCAAAAAAGAGGACAGCATCTTCAGTGCACATCCAGAGATACCTATTTGTTGCAGCCTATTGATCAACTTATTGGGAGCGATGGTATCAAAGGCTGAGGACAGATCCAAAAGGATCAGCATCGTGGATTGCCCTGCATCGACAAGCATGCGTATGTTATTGATTGCAGTTATTAAGGCTGTTTCCGCTCCATGGCAGGATCTAAATCCATACTGGGAAGGATCAAGAAGATGATGTTGCTCCAAGAATGTATTTAATTGGGAGTTAAGATGTTTCTCCAAAATCTTAGCTGGAATAGGGAGTAAGGAGATTGGTCGATAGTTTTTAAAGTCTGTGGGGTCAAGATTGTCTTTTTTTAATAAAGGCTTAATGACCGCAGTTTTCCAAGCAAGTGGAAAGCATCCCGAATTAATGGCTAGGTTTAGAGGTGGTTGGTATTAATTAGAAATGGCTTCCCTCCCCCCAGAAACTTTTAAACTGGGCCATAGCCCACACATACACCAACTCACGCTCCATGACAGTATATTTTGTTTCTGAACCATTCAACTTGTGAGAAGCAAAGGCGATGAGTCAATCCCCATCCTGATCAGTCTGGCTAAGGACAGCTCCCGAGCCCATTTGACTTGCATCCACAGTCACCATCGGTTTTCATTCACTGAACATTTTCAGGGATGGCACTCTTTGCAAGGCGTACATGCTGTTGGAGGACTTCTTTTCCCACATAAAATCAGCATCTCTTTTGGCAAGAAGGCACATGGGTTCCACCTTTTCGGTGTAGTTCCTTATAGACTTGGGCCCAGATTTTCCAAAGAGTCATGCAACGCAGCGCAGCATCCAAAGTTGCTGCATTGCATGACAGGGAGAAAGCAGGTGAGTGCCATATCTACAGGAAGAATTCTCTTCAGGTACAAAATACTGTGCCTAGACAAATGTTAAAACTTTTCCTACTGTGTATGTGTGCTGTACAGTGTGGCACACATGCAAATTCAGAAAAGAAAGGAGAAGGAGAAATGAAAACATTTCTCCTTTTAACTCCTGCTTTCAAATGGCATTAATTTTTTTACCAAAACCCTATCTACTATTGTTAGTAGATTGGATTTTGTGTCAAAAAGCATGAGTGATAGCATGGGAAACACCCATATACCACCCATGGAATGCCCCCATGACACAGAGTAACACGAAGCAAGGTTAGTTTTACTTACTAACCAATGCAAATTCCAATTTCTGTTAGTTTGTGAATGCCAAAAAAGAATTTGCGTTGGGTCTGCTTTAAAAAAGTAACTCTAACCTGATGCAAAATCTTTCGAAATGTGGACCTTAGAATAAAACATGCGCAATCCTAAAAAGGACAAACGTTCTTCCTTGTGAGTCGGTTCTGGTGATCGAACTATGGTAGAACTCAGACTGGGTTTGGTTAAAACTCCTTCAGAACTAATAGAATAACCCAGGTACTGCATTCTGTCCTTGAAAAGCTTGCTCTTCTCTTTCTTGGGGATTAAACTGCTTGCTAGGACATGTTTCAGGACTTCATGTAAAATGACCAAATGACTTTTTCTGGCCCTCAGAAAACACAAGTACGTCATCTGTCAAAGCCTTGACCCCTTACATCCCATGAAACAGTCTGTTCATTATCTGAGGTCGACTTAAGGCCAAGGGCCATTAGGCACATTCTCTAAGTTTCACTGGGTGTGATAAAAGGAGTGACATTATGGGAATCCTCATGAAGTTAAGCCTAATGGATGCCAGCAATGAAGTCCAGTATTGAAAACACTTTGACATTTCCTAATGTAGCTACCATTTTGTGCAAGCGAGGTAAAGAATGATTTTCAACTATCACCTCGTGGTTCAACTGCCTCAATTCAATACACAATCTGATCTCACCATTCTTTTTCTTTGCTACCACTATGGTTGATAACCATGATGATGCCAAGATTGGTTTAATCACTTTTTCCTTTAACTTCTTCTCCAACACATTCTCAACTTTTTTACATTCTGATAACTGAATGTTGTGTACCTTCTGCTTTATTGGTACAGCTTGGTCCTTTAGTTTGATGTGAAGCTCACATCCCTGCAACAAACCTAACTTTCCTGAGAATACGGATTCATACTCTTGCAAGAAATCACTCAAGTTGACATCAGGAATACTCTAGACAAATTGTGCCTTCACAGGGTTAATTAGCACACTTAAGTTCTGTTTCTTTCTCCAACCAAGAATGTTGATGCCTCAGTCAACCACTTACATTAGATGATGCAGACCTCCCTTCAACAGTTAGATCAGCCAAAACACTCCCTGCAAGGATAGTTATCTGTGAACTGGTGTCCAAGATCCGGAATTTGTGTTGATTCACCTATATGGTACATTTTGGTTGGTCATGGGTGTTGCATTTATGATGTATCAAAACGGTAGCACCACTCGCATGAGCGGTGTCCCTCTAGGCACAGCTTTAGGTCTGCCTGAAGCAGGTTAAAAAATTGCAATCCCAAGAATTGTGAACAAACCAGAAATTTGTACGCGAGTTTTTAAACTCTTCATGGGGTTTATTTGATGTTTGAATTATGTTCATTCAAAAACGCATATCAATGGTATAATCAACTTCAATTTCCAAGATTCGGGAATCCATCTCCTGATGCATTTCGGGCTTGAAAGCCCTTCGTCAGGGGAAAAGATCTAAGAAATGCGGAGAAAACAGTGCGTCACTGTGCTCTAAAAATAAGCAGGGTGTCTGATAAATACAAGAAAGGTTAGCCTAATCTAGATGTTCAACTCAACGTCAACGTATGCATCAAAGTGTGGGAACATCGTGCTCTAAATAAGACCTTAAAAAGAGAAACCAACTGTGACGGAAACATATCTGAACAGTGCCCAACTCGGCTAACAATAAAAACCCGAATCAGGTGCACCTCGTGAGACGGTAAAAAGTAGAAATTCACATTTGGTTCGAAAAACGTGCTGTAAGATCACTGGACATGCTTGTAAAATCACTGTGAAATGCCCCGGTGAAAGTGATGTAAATTAAAAGTTTTAAAACGGTGTGACGACACTACAAAATGAAGTGCGCCAAAAAACGCTACCAAGCCGAAAATCGCAACATATAAATAATAAGGTGATACCTTTTAAATCAGCGTGACCACATTATATAGTTAAGTGCACCAGTGAACATTGCAAAACAAGAGAAAACTTACATCAGCCCGACGTGTGTATTGCGTACTCCGTGAGTTTGTGAAACGCCAGGAAAGTGTGCATCACCTGATATATGCGATCTGGGTGTGCATGAAAATAACGACATAACATAACATACGACGGAACGGAGGAAAGTAATTATTACGTTCCTCCGTTCTGTCGTATGTCTCAGTTTACTACCACCCCTGCCCCTCACCCGCCCCGCCCCACCGCCCCGCAGCACGCCCTATGCGAGCTGCCACTGGCTTCTTGAGCATTTAACACACCCTTCGGAGAACATTTTCTGACTTTGATGGTACCAATTACTTTATCAAGACCTGGAACCTTGTGGCACAGTAACTTCTCCTGTGCTTTAAAACATGGTGTGCGCATCACCACCTGATGATGCATCATTTCATCTGTATTGTTGAAAGCACAGGTTGCCCCTAACATGAGCAACATAGCAAGACACAACTCCACATTTGTGTCTGGAGCTTGGTAGCTGTAAGAACCATTGTGGTGTTGCATGATGATACTAATGCAAGTATTGAAGCAGTCCTCCATCCTCCTCGTGGCTTCCAGATAAACATCCCAGCCTTTTTCCTCTTCTGGATTTTTTACTGTAAATATATTGCAGGGCCCTATATTGTGTTCCATAATTGGCCACCAGGTGCATCTCAAAAGACCCGATCCATTGTTCCCTTGAACTACCAGGAACATCCAGAAAAGTGGCATGCGATGCCTCAGTATTTAATTTGCCTGCCATGTTGCCTGAGGACAAGAGTTATGCGAACGCTGCAAAAAGGGCCAGGCCCAACATAACCACCCTCCAGCCTAAAGCCAGGGGAGACTAATCAATACTTTGATGGACTTCCCAGCCTAGGTGACAAAACAAGGACAATGGCCCTCTACTGCAGGGGTACCTGTCAGTTCTACGCCCTTCTGAATTAAGTTGGATTCCTCAGTCTATAATCTCCTGAGCCACTGAACCAACCCATGGGGAACCTTTCGTCCCACCTGTGGACCCCATCTGTGAAGCACCTAATCTTAACTTGCTCACAGGTGCATTCACAGTAGTCAGACAGTACCACCATGGCTAAAAGAGTGATCTGGCACATTCAATCCCTTGGACTAGACTTCTGTCCCCAACCCAAGAACAATTCTGTCCATAAGGACAGTAACCAACAGTGGCAGCTGACAGCTGTCAGTGTCAACAGCCAAGCCCCAGGCCATCAACTGCCAAGTGGAAGCTCTAGGTGGGACTATTGGGTAGCCCTTTTTTCAGGCCTTGGGGCTGGCAAAGAGGTCCCAATGGGCTCCTGAGGTTTCGCTGACCCTGAAGGTTCTTTTTCTCAAGTGCCAATTCCTTCTCCATTTTTAATTTGGCCATCTGCAGCTGAAACTCCCTCTCTGCCTTCGTCTGCCAGCTCTTCTGGGGACAGGCCATGTGAGGATACGCTGCTTTCTGCTCTGGCCGGGAGCTCAAATTTAGGAGAAGAGTCATCCTCCTACCACCAAAGACTGCATTTCAGAGCTGATGTCCAGGTCCTGATGCAGATCATCCTCATCATCCTGCTCCTCTTTGGCTGCAGTCAACTTGTGGATCTCTGTCCAGGCTCTCAGAGCTTTCTGAAGCTCCATATTTTTGGTGCCCTTCTTCATTTGTAGTCCTTTTTCCTTGCAGAACTGTTTAAGCTCAGCCACAGTGTAGCTTTCCAAGTTGCCCGACTCAAACTCCATTACTGCAGGTATGGTTCCAGGCAGTCCAGTAGTTGGAATGAGGGTAGATGTGGAAAATCAAAAGCAGCCCATCAAGGAGAATTTAAATACTCGAATTTGTCTTAAATAATTTATGTGGGGTGGTACTGTAACACATAATTACTGTACGGCATTGTACAAACACAAGTCCATATCCAAACGCTGCAACCAGTGTAAGAAATTGGGTTGATTGACGGGGTTTAACTTTTCTCCAGTAGCAATCACAATTCTTCTCAGGGTGAAGTCACAAGAAACTCTAAATTAACCAGTGCTCAACCCTCAGGTTGCTTGGCACAGAGCAGTCAGGCTTAACTCAAAGGCAATGCGCAAAGTATTTGTGCAACACTTCAAACAGTAGAACAGTGCAAACACACAAAAAAAGGATCCAACACTAATTTTGAAAGATAAAGTGAATTTAAAGAAGCAAAACAAGACCAAAATGACAAAAATCCAATCAGTGGATCAATCCAGAGATAGTGTTAATAGCACTAAAAAGCTCAAAGAGCCAATCACAGCTATCTGATCATGCGAGCCCAGGTGAAAGTCGCAAGTTCAGGCCAACCGCGATGGAGTGCAGGTCAGATCCAGGGAGCTGGTTATTTCCACAAAAAGTTACCTTTTCAGTCTAGCACAAAGAGTCCTGTTCGCAGTGTAAGGAAACGCAAGGAGTAGAAAAGCGTTGCAGACGATCGCCAATGTAGCATGAAAAGCACGCCTGGCTTCACGGACAGGTGTTTCTGTGGCATGAAGATCCTGGAGACTTACCCTGCTTCTATTGTTTCAGCAGTCAGGATAATTATATTATAGCCTTATAGCCCGCCGTAGCGGGCTATATCGGCTATTATAGGCCCGCTCCCCCGTAAAAGGCCCGAGCCGAAGGCGAGGGACTTTAACAAGGGTGAGGGACTTTAATAGCCGGTATAGCCCTGCTACGAAGGTCTATAAGGCTATTAGAACATTCTGCCACTAGAGGGCAGAATGTTCTAACAAATAAAACAAAGGCTTTTCGAAGCTCGAGGGGATTTAAATCCCCTCGAGCTCCGAGAGGCCTTTGTAAAACATTGGAATGTTGCCCTGCTGGCCTTTACCGGCCCGTAGAAGCAGGGAGCACTCCATTGTCTTCAATTGAGCTCCCAACATTCCAATGTTCTAATATTTGTTACGTATAGTAGTATAATTTATAGATTGGCAGAAGTAAAGGTCTCTAGAATAGTCCATTCCTGACTCAATGCCATGAAGTCATTAAGAGGTTGATTGTCATGATTCCACAACACAAATTCACTCCACATGGACATGGTTTCACGGCCAGAATCAGAAATGTTCAAATCTAATCATCTTTACTGTAGCCAGATTCTTCCCTTGCTTCCTTAAGTCAAAGGCTCCAGAAAGTGTTCTCTTGGCCTTCAACTATGGCTACTTGAACAGTTCGTCAAGGTTTGCAAGCGGTTCACCACAGCCATTACCTCCTCGTCCGTCTTCCCGTCCCATTCCTGATCAGTGAGCAGCTTGTCTGCTCCCCAGAAACCTAATACCTAGCAGGTGAGGATATAGGGGGAAGTGCGTCACACAACACCCTGTTTTTCTGCCTTCGTCAGTTGCCTTTGCCTAGCGGAGCTGTTTGTCGGGTAAGTGTTGCTTTCTCCTTCATTTTTGTATTTGCTTTGACGGCCTGCTGTAGCGGCCGCTTTTCTCTTTTTTTGTGGGTGGGGTTGTGTTCTATGTGTCCCTCTGTGGCCTTATGGTGAACTTCCTGCCTTTGCGCGGCCCGCTCTAGCGGCCGCTTGCGCCTGTTTTTCTGGCTTTGGCGGGGTGTCCCCTGGCTTACCTGTACGCGGCCTGCTTTAGCAGCCGCTTCTCTTCTGGTGGTCCCGTCACGCCCTGCTTTAGCGGGCGGGGGTCCTCTGTTGTTTCCCTGCGGCGCGGAGCGTCCTGTTGGGATTCCTGCCTCCCCTGGGGTTTTTTTGGGCGAACGGACGCTTTTTTATGCATCCGCCCCCTTTCCTGGTAGCGCGAGAGGTCGGGGGCCTCGGTACTTCGTTGCCTTTGAAAACAGGTCTTTTTTCTGTTGGTCCCCGACCTCTGCTGGTTGTGTTTGGTGCCTGTTCTTCTGCTGTTGCACTATTCTTGCACTGCCATGGACCAGGGTGCTTCTGGTTCTGCCGCTCCTACTTTGGATGCCCTGCGCCTCCTTATTAATGAGGAGGTTGCTGCTGCTTTCCAGGCTCGGGAGGCAGCTGGCCCTCCTGCCAAGGTGCCTCGTGGGTCTCTCGTTCAGCCTGACCCTTCAGCTGACGATGTGGGGACCGAGGAGGATGATTGTGTGCGTGGTCGCTTTGTTCAGGGTGCGGAGCGCTCTGCTTTGTTTGACCATGTGCGTGGCAATTTGGGTTTCGCTCCTCCTGTGCCGGATGTCCTGGAGGATGACTTTTTTACACAATATCACCAGCCGGATCCTGAGTCCTTGCCCTTGCATGGCGCTGTGCGCAAGGTGCTTGCACATGAATGGCAGGATGTGGATAAATCCGTCTTTCCTCGCTTCTTGTGTAAGCGTTATCCATTGGAGGGGTTTGCTGCTGAGTTCCCTCAGTCGGTGAAGGTGGACAATTTGATGGCTGGTCTTTCCACGCAGGGCTTGGTTCTGTCTGATGATGCCCTTCCTTCTGATGCTGTGGATAAGCGGGTGGAGGGGGCGGTGAAGCGTTCCTACGCTGCTTCCAACTTTGCTGTCAGGGCGATGACCTACTCCAACTACATGGTCCAGTCCCTGCTGAAGGATTTCCAGGCCCTGGCTCTTCTTTTTCAGGACGGGGAGGATGCCTCCTCTCTCTTGGCCCTCATGGAGCTGCAGGTGCGCTATTTGTCGGACATTTCTTTTGACAATTTGGGTGCCGCGGCGGCTGCTTCTGGGGCTTTGATTGCTGCTAGGCGTCATATCTGGATGCGTTCTTGGAAGGCTTAGTCCTCTCAGAAGTCGGTCCTGCTTAAGTTGCCCTTTGTGGGGTCCAAGGTGTTCGGGCCCCGGCTGGAAGATTTGGTCAAGCAGTCGGCAGAGAACCGTAAGCTTGTGGCTCCTGTTCACCCTCCTTCTCGGGGGCGAGGGTTTGGCTACCGCCGTGCCTTTGGTTTTCCTTCTGCACGGGGTGCTCCGCAGCCCTTTTGTGCAGGGGTCGTGGCCGGGGGGCCCCTGGTGGTGTCAAGTCCTGGGCCCCGGCAGGGTGGTGCTGCCCCGCTCCTTCTCCTAAACAATGACTGTCTGCCGTTTCCGGTTGGGGGTCGCCTTCGCTTTTTTGTGCATCAGTGGTTGACTCTTCCGGATGCCTGGGCGGTGCAGACTGTGTCAGCAGGTCATCGGATCGAGTTCTCCTCTCCTCCCCCACCGGTCTTCCGCGAGACTCCTCTGCCCCGTCACCCTCTGAAGTGGGCGGCCTTGCTGGAGGGTGTGTGCCTTCTGTTGGAAAAGGCGGCTGTCGTGGAGGTTCCTCCTCTGGAGCGGGGCCGGGGTTGTTATTCCATCCTCTTCCTGGTCTCCAAGAAGGATACGGCGGACCTGCGCCCTGTCTTGGATCTGAAGAGGGTCAATCTCTACATTCCCAGGCGTACTTTCAAAATGATGACTTTGCTGTCTATCCTTCATCTGGTGCTGCCAGGGTGTTTCCTGGCTTCACTGGACCTGATGGATGCCTATCTGCACGTCCCTATCCATCCTGCGGATCAGCAGTATCTCCGTTTTACTGTCGGCTCCCGGCACTTTCAGTTCCAGGTGCTTCCTTTCGGCCTTTCATCGGCGCCCAGGGTTTTCATGAAGCTCTTGGCCCCTCTGGTGGGTATTCTCCATTCCAGGGGTCTTCAGGTTTTTCCCTACCTCGATGATTGGTTGATTGTTTCTCCTCCCTGCTGCCCTCCCAGACTCTGAAGTTCCTGGGGGCTCTCTTCTGTATGGATCTGGGGATGGTGTTCCTTTCCCAGGAGAGACTGTTGACTTTGTTCGCTCGCCTTTCGTGGGTTCTGTCCCAGTCCCAGGTGTCTGCCCGGCTCTGGTTGTGGAGTCAAGGGGAGATGGCTTCCACTCTGCATCTCCTCCCGTGGGCCTGTCTGCATTTGTATCCCCTCCTGCATCAAGTCCTGACCCACTGGGATCCTGCCTCTCAGGACTACGACGCTCTTATTCCTGTCACGCCGGGGATTCGGGCTGCTCTCCAATGGTGGTTGTCCCCTCAGTCTCTTTCCCGGGGGTTCGACCTTCTCCCTCCTCCGGCTGTGGTGGTGTTGTCCACCGATGCCAGTGCCATGGGTTGGGGTGCGGTTCTGGGTGCTTCCAAGGCACAAGGTCGGTGGTCTCGATTCAAGTCTCTCCAGTCCTCGACCTGGAAGGAGCTTCGGGCGGTTTGGTTGGCTCTGCTGTGGTTTGCTCCTCTCCTTCTGGGCCGTGCTGTCTCTGTTCAGACCGACAACCAGGTTGTTCGGGTTTATGTGAATTGTCAGGGGGGCATGTGCCGGTCTCTGTTTCTCCTTTCCAGGATGATCGGTCTTTGGGCTGAGTGAAATCTCTTGTCTCTGACGGCTGTCTATCTGCCGGGGAAGGAGAATGGGCCTGCGGACACTCTGAGCAGGGTGTTCCCTTCCTCTGTGACCATGTGTCTGTCCCCTCTTCTGTTCAATCAGATTGTCCTCCGGTTCCGCCTTCCATGGCTGGATCTGTTTGCCTCGGAGGAGTGAGCCCTTCTTCCTCATTTTTGCAGCCTCGTTCCCTCTCGGCTGGCCTGGGCGATTGACGCTTTCTCCATTCCGTGGTCGCTGGGTCTCCTGTTTGCCTTCCCGCCATTTGCTTTGATCCCCCGGGTCCTCAGGAAGATTCGGTTGGACCGGGCGGAAGTTCTTCTGGTGGTGCCGGAGTGGTCCCGTCGGCCTTGGTTTCCCCTTCTTCTGACTTTGTCTGTGTGCCCTCATTGGCAGTTTCCCCTGTGTCCCTCCCCTCTGTGGGCTCCTCTTCTCCGCGTGTTCTCCCTGCGCCGCCTCCGGCTGGGGGTTTGGCACTTGAAAGGTTGAGTTTGTTGGGTCAGGGTTGTTCTGTTGAGGTTGCCCAGTGCATCCAGTTGTCTAGGTGTCCTTCCACCTTGAAGTCCTACGACCGTCATTGGAAAAACTTCTCCTCCTGGTGCCTTGGGAAGAGTCCGTCTTCCTTCTCCTGTGCGGATGTGCGGGTGCTGGACTTCTTGCGGGATGGGTTTGTCCTGGGGCTCGCTGTCTCCACTCTCCGTGCGCAATGGGCTGCCATTCTTGCTTTTAGGGGTTCTTCTGTGTCTTCTGTCTCCCCTTTGGTGGCTCACCTCTTGCGGAGTTTTTTGATTCAACGTCCTGTCTCTCGCTCTCCTGTGCCGGCCTGGGATCTTCCCCTGGTTCTCCGGGACTTGACTGGGCCCCCTTTTGAACCTTTGCTCTCTGTGGACCTTAAATTCGTTTCCGCTAAGGTTCTTTTTCTGGTGGCCATTACTTCGGGGCGGCGGGTTGGTGAGCTTGGTGCTTTGATGGCTTCCCCTCCCTTTTTGCGTTTTTACTCTGACAAGGTCATTCTTCGTCCTAGTCAGTTTTTTCTGCCCAAAGTTTTGTCTTCTTTCCACTGTCAGGAGGATGTTGTCCTCCCTGTCTTTTTTCCGGACCCCTCCTCCCCGGAGGAGGTGGTTCTGCATTCTTTGGATGTGTTGAGGGCTCTCCGCATCTATTTGGATCAGACCAGTGGTTTTCGGAAGGTTGATTCCTTGTTTGTCACCTACGGGCTCTCTGGGAAGGGGCTTCGTCCTTCCTTGTCCACCTTGACTCGTTGGGTTAGGGGTGCTGTTGTTTCGGCTTACGGGTCCGCTCGCTGTCCTCTCCCTTCTTGGATCCAGGGTAGGTCCACCCGGGGTGTCTCCTCCTCCTGGGCCATGTTCAAGGGTGCCTCCTTGCGTGACATTTGTAATGCTGCCACGTGGGCTTCACCCCATACCTTTGTTTCCCATTATCATCTTCAGTTGGGGATGGCGGCCTCGGCTGCCTTTGGCGTTCATGTTTTGTCTGCTGTACATGGTTTGTGATTTGTACTGCTTTCTTTTGATTAAATTGACCTGTTTGCCGCACTTCTGGTCTTTTTTCTTACAATCAATGTGTGCTTGGGTATGGGCTCACTGATCAGGAATGGGACGGGAAGATGGATGAGGAGGTAATGCCCGGTTACTCACCGGTAATCTTCATTACTCCGAATCCTGGTCTTCCCGTCCCATTCCTGAGCCCTTCCCTCCCTCCCTGGGGTTTGTTTGTGGTGATTGTTTTGGTTTCTGGGTTTCTTTGGTATTCTCAGTATGTTGTGTGACGCACTTCCCCCTATATCCTCACCTGATAGGTGGCGCCATATTGGGGGAAGTGCTAAAAACTCTGCTAGGTATTAGGTTTCTGGGGAGCAAACAAGCTGCTCACTGATCAGGAATGGGACGGGAAGACCAGGACTCGGAGTAATGAGGATTACCGGTGAGTAAACGGGCATTTTGAGCTATTAGTTTTACGACTGCTGTGTATGTATCTTGCATTGTTGCACATATCATCTTTTTCCATAGTGCTAATCTTTGAAGTTATATCTTGTTGGTAATTGTTTGCTGATTGAGGGTCCTATAGGTTCTAGCACTGGGGGCTCGTATCTCCTACCAATCCTGTCTCTCAATCCCCTAACAATCTTCTCTCTCGCTCAGAATTCAATGTATGTCAGTGCCCTCTGGTTGAGGCCGACATTGGTTTTGGAAAGGCTCACTTTTATGTAAGGGTGTATTTTACCTTTACCACCTCATTTTCAAGCAGACCATCCTCAGTTTTACAGAAATGTACTACTGCAACTAATTGGAGCTGTCAGTCTGATTATTGAAAATTGGCAAAGCCTGCCTCTGAATTTAACGATTTTGGTTGCCAGACATTCTGCCCTCTCAGGTTTTATGGACAGTAATGAAAAAACCTGAGATTTAGGAAGCCTGAAATCTTTGACTTGCAAATGAATCACGCGAGGGACAAAGACAATTACTCGGCACTTGCAGTTCATGTACACTGATGTTGGCTACAGCAGTACTCAACAGACACTTTAAAATTACCTTTCCATCTTGTAGGTTGTCATTATCTGCTAATAGGGCCCCTAAATTTGCTTTCTCAACAACCATTGTATTAGTGCATGACGCTGTATGAAACTGCAGTATGAATGTATGCATGAATATCATACTGTGTACTACCTTCATCGGAGTGCGCCTGCCGCTCTGCTTTAGGAGTGGTCTGGGCAGCAGAGACGTTTACACCGTGCAGGCCATCGGCACAAGTTCACACACCGACTCACCATCGGGTAAGTAGGCACTTCACTCTATATGAGCATCAACATCAAATTTGTTTCAGGTTTAGGTCTGCTACCGCAGGAGGCTTATATAAGAAAGTGAAGGTATTTCCCCTGATTCGCCATTTTATCCAATATAGTGTGCGCACAACGTGACACTCTCACCTCTCCACCATTGCCAACATCCACGTCTACCCACACCCCTGCTATGCCCATGAATTCTCATAATCCGGTTATATTGTCCAAGGCGTAGATTTTATTCACATCAAACAGGATAATTCAACATAACCACTACGAGAGTATAAGTATCCTTCTTGGGTACATAAAAGATATACATGCTTCACACTCTAGCGACATTCACATGTCAAAGGCACTAAGATATTAAAATAGTTATTACATTTCAGCATAGCATTAAGCTGACCATACTTTTGAACATGCTACTGCGCACATTATGCCGGCAGGCCACAATGCGCTACAGCAAACAGTTGGATTACCTGAACCAGGGCACCGCATAACGCACCGGCCCTCAGAGGTACCTGAACAATGGCAAACCTTCCCGCATACACATATCAAAGGCACCATGAAATTAAAATTGTCGTCACAGATGAGCATAGCATTAAGTTGTTCATAGTCTTGAACCCTCTGCTGCGCACATTGTGCCGGCAGGCCACAACGTACTACAACAAACAGTTGCCTTACTTGAAATCCAGGGCACCGCATAGCGCACCGGCCCTCCGAGGTACCTGAACACAGGCAGCCTCCCCAAGATTCATCTCAGTCCTTAAGTGACGTGTTAGGGCAGTAGAGTTGAGGACCACCAGCAGGCCGGTCCCTTTCACCGCCAATCCACTGCACACTTAGATCCTACCCCGTCCTGGGGTCCATTCAGTCGCTCAACCTCCCTTGTTGAGCATGCCCCTTTGTTGTTAACTGTCAGCGCTCCGCTTAACTTCAATGCCGGGTGGGTGGGTGGTTTTCCGACGCTTCTGCTGTTAAGGTCCAGGGAGACAAAGAGGACGATCCCCTCGAGGCACTGCCTTAAATACATAATCCATTTGGATTCGGTTTCGTTTCATCCCTGTCCCATCCCAAAACCGTAACGTCACAGTCCCCCTCCTCAATCCGGCCTCCCAGTGGGATGCTCGGTCCCGTGGCGCAACTAAGGGCGCCCCTCCTCTAGGCGTGGGGGGCGCCTGCTCAGTCTACTAACACTTAACAATTCCTTCTCCGTGCAGCAGAAGGCAGGTAGGCCTTGCCTTGACACAGATATATTATACCTGTAACATGTTCTACTACCAAAATAGAGTATTTTTTAGACTGTTATATTCTGTATAAATGTCTGGAATAAAAACCTTGAGTGGAACATTGCTTATCTTGTGGCATGAAAACAACTTTTCTAGGAAGTAATTAGAGTGTAGACTGAATATTCCAGCATGTGTCAGTGCTTGGTAACGTATGAGCAATGTCCAGTCTAAAGTTGTGACAATATCTGAGAAAATAGTGGGAGTGAAGGAAGAAAAACATCTAATATTTCCTATTTCACTGTATGATTGCCTGTCATTTACTGATACAAAAAGGTGGTGCGTTCTTATTGTCACCTTCCTTCTCTGTATGTGTCTAGCAAGCGACCTAACACCCTGGAAAGTGTTATATTCACACATCTGGTAATAAAGGAAAGAAACAGACACGATAAAGAGAACACTTGGATGAGGGAAAGTCAAAGTTTATTCTCGTTCCGTCAAAAAGAAAATTGTAGATGTGATAAAGGGCAAAACGAGCCGAGCAGCATGATTTGAAACACTTTATTGATCCAAGTATAAAAAAAAGTAAGATTTAAAATATTATGTAAGAACACCTCGTGGGAAGGCAGGAAATTGAAAACATTCTTAAGTTTAGGTAAACAACACCACGATTTCCAAGGCAGAAGCAACTGCAGATAGAAAAAATAACTTAAGGCAATTAATCATCTCAGTATGGAACAGAACATTGCCTGGTGCTGCTAAATCCATTGAATATCTTAGCAACAAATATGGTGTGAGCTTTTGTTGCAGTGAATTGTTCTCTCTGGCACATTGAACCAGTCTTGTCAGTGTTCATCTTCCACTTAGCCCACGCACTCTACTGTAAAAAAAAAAACCTTTGCACTTTACTTAGGGCTC
Organism: Calotriton arnoldi; assembly: GCA_963921515.1. Classification (NCBI taxonomy): domain Eukaryota; kingdom Metazoa; phylum Chordata; class Amphibia; order Caudata; family Salamandridae; genus Calotriton; species Calotriton arnoldi. The sequence continues at coordinate 262,137 of CAWUFW010015631.1, read as the reverse complement.
CGTTGAACCTTATGCAGAGAATTCTGGGCTTGATTTTGAGTTTGGCAGTTTATTCTGAGGGAGACCTCTGCCGGCTCTTCCACTGTAAACTTTTCACCTAGCAGACTCTTCACACAAGGACCACCAGGTCACAAAGATGCTTGGGCCCTAGTGAGGGTGGAGTAACCATCACTCATTTTTAGGTCTTGCCTAAGCAGCACATGCGCTGTCTTAGAGACGTGGTATTCAGTCTATGGGCTTTAAAAACTCCCATTCTTACCATTGGTTCTTTTGTCTGCCTTTAGAAATTCCTTTGTCTTCATTGGTGAATAGTATGCATTTGTCCCGCCTTTTGGCTGTTTTGTTCTGCCCCTGCTACATGGATCCCTGCACTATTGGCCATATGTTTAAGTTTTGGCGCACTACTTCTTTCTGCTCTCTCCTGGCCGCTCGCTTGGGCTTTTATTCCTCTACGCGTTCACCTCATACGCATTCACTGGAAGGGAGTTCAACCATTGCCGTAGTATGATCAGCATTTATAAAGCATTTGTAATTTTGTTCGGTTTTGACATTGTTTAATTGTAATTGTTCCAATGGGCATGTTTTTTGTAGGCACAGGGAGAGCCACTCCGAGACTCGAACTCTGTTCCCCAGTACCAAAGTCAACAGCTCTATATGTTATGCCACATCCTCTCACTTGTTTTACCTGTGGTTGTTTTCAGCCATGTCTCTTCTCTCACCCACTGTCTCCCCTACTCCCCCGCCCTCCCCTCCTCAGCCTCTTCCTCTACAGTCTCCGCAGGACCCGCCCTCCCTTAGCATTGGTATGCCCAGCACCAACTCTCCCCCAGTATCTCCTCCTGACCACCTCTTTGCCTCTCTCTCTCCTCCGCGCTTCTCTCCCACGACGTCTCATCATATCTCAATGCCATGAGAAGGAAGCCTGAGCCCTCTGCTGCTGTCCCTCAGGCCCCCCGAGACCCGGGACGAGTACAAAAGGAGGTGAGAGTCCCAGACAAAGTAAAGAGCGTCTAGATCTGCAGAGTGTGCTATCTATATGATACTCATTTATTCAGTTATAACCAAGGGTGACTGCAACTGCCAGTGCCCACACACAGTGGTAACATGCCACTCTGGTAGCAGGCGTGCTTTATGCAAGTCCCAACACCATAACATAAAACAACTGCTCGTTTCAGTACTACGTCTATTATGTGTATACCAGGGAAGCTTGCACTGTTCTTGTCTATTCTATTAGAATCCCACTACCGGTTAGGAAAGTGTTGTACCCGTCTGTACTGCTACTACGACTATTTGTGCATGAGGCGACCTTGCTTTGTTCCCTATGCTGTCCCTGCCTTGTGAAAAAACTTGTATTGCTACTGTCCAGCCATATCCGTGTGTTAGTGAGGGAGTAGTAATACTTTTTTCCTGCGTTGTATCTGGTGTGTGTGTGTGTGTGTGTATGTATGTGCGCGCCCGTAGCTTACAGTGCTGTATTAGCTGTACCGACTCTACGCCTCACTGTCTCCACGATATCAGATTTACTTATGGTGGAAGCTTGCTCTGCATCATGTGGTGTAGGGGAAGCTCGCACTGCTGGTTACCCTGCTCCTGTTCTTTGTAGGAGGGGGGTGTAAAGTGACAGTGCTGTATCTCTACTGCTCTTGAGGAAGGCCTGCACTTCTCTGTCTCCTCGCTATCAGTTTTATTTATGGTGGAAGCTTGCTCTGCAACATGGGGTGCACATAATTTAACACAACGCCACACAACACCACAACACATAATTCATCGCCACACAATTCCACACAGCGCAACTTTATTACAATCCACATAATACCACTCATCACCACATAATTCAACTCCACCTAATTACATGCTACTCAATACCACATAAATACACTCCACATAAATCCACTCTATGCCACATAACAACTGTCACGTTTCACTCCCTGTGCTCTTGTTCCCACCACCAGGGGCCGAATTGTGGGGCTTTCCAGTTTTCTAATATGCTTCCAGACACTTCACTGTATGCATATCCTGACTTTCAGGCATTTGGACATCATTTAGGAATTGACATCCAGTCCCAATCCATGCCGGGTTTTGTGGAAGCCAGTCTGCTCCTGCTGGAAACTCCATTACCTAGAATTCCCTGCTCACTGCTTTGTCTCCACCCCTGCAGGCCAAGGATGGGTGGAGGAATTCAATTCACCTGTGGCTGGCTGCTGCTAGCCTGCTCACACCTGATGCGCATGAGTACTGTGAGCTCTTTTAAGCCCCAGCTCCCTTCAGCCCAGTGTTGGTCATTGTAGCTGTTTTCCGGTGAGACCGATCCTTGTTTCCTGAGCTTTTGATGTTCCTTGATTCCTGAGCTATAGCTATTCCTTGTGCCTGCCTTGTTTCCTGCGTTCCCGAGCTTTAGCTATTCCTTGTGCCTGAATTAGCACTGCCTGCAGTGCTACCTTGTTTCCTGAGTTCCTGAGCTATAGCTATTCCTTGTGCCTGAATTAGCACTGCCTGCAGTGCTACCTTGTTTCCTGAGTTCCTGAGCTATAGTTATTCTTTGTTCCTGTTCCTGGGCTTCAGGTATTTCTTGTTCCTGATTTGCACTGCTTGCAGTGCTCTCTTGACTCCTTGTTTCCTGAGCTGTAGCTATTTCCTGTTTCCTTGAACCAGTACTGCCTGCAGTGCTACCTTGACTCCTGAGCCTTAGCATTCCTTGTTCCTGACCTGCAGCAGTTTCCCTTCTCCTGTACTAGCACTACCTGCAGTGCTACTTTGACTCCTGAGTTTTTGCTCAATTCTTGTTCCTGCCCCAGCACTGCCTTCTATGCTACTTTGTTTTCTTGATTCCTGAACCTGCACTATTCTAGTATACCCTTGTAGCCTCCCCTTCTGTATATCCTTTTCCAGTCCCTGCCTTCTTCCCATTTCCTTGGTTCCAGTTCTAGTTTGCTGTCTTTCTATTTCTGCTGTCTTGCTTCTGTTACCTTGTATGTTTGTTACCTGCTTTCTGCCAAGTGTGCCCTGTGATTTCCTTCCTTTCCTGTTAAGCACCCCTCCTTGCTAGCTCCTTGTCTATTGTGCTTGTGTTTAGTTCTACCCCTTTGCTGTTACTGCCTTGCGTGTTCCTGTTTGATCGCCAAGATCCGTGGGCACAGCTGACTACCTAGGTGGTGTTTCTTGTTCACTGTGAGTATTGTCTTTGAGTTACTGTTATAACATCAGCATAGGTATAAGCTCCACAGACCCTGCCTTTGCATGCATATCCTATATGTGGATATTTTCAGTCAGTATCTGTAACAGCAATTGTGGGTGAGGAACTTACTGAGCTTCAGTCTTACCGTGTGGAGCTCCTGAGTGCTTTACCCCACATTCCCTTTATTGTTAATGTTGTATTATATATATGTCTTGCACGTCCGTCCTGGGTGTAGTTAGTCTGAATGCTAAATTGCCTTGTGAGTGCCCTTCCTTTCTGAGTCTTAGCCATCTTGTTCCTTTGTACAAGCTTCCCCTTTGGATCCCTTTTCTCCTCTGACTTCCTGTGCGATCCTGGGCAGCGCTGTACTCCTCTCTCTGTGTACGTTTCTACCCCGTTCCCAGTCCTTGCCCAAGTCCCTGACTGTGTTCCTGACATAATCCCGGACAGTCCCTGACAACAACAATCCACATAAATACACTCCACACCATGCCACATAATTCCACTCAACATAATATCACTCAACACCACACTGTTCCATGCCACACTATTCAACTTCACACAAATCCATTCCACACCACATAATCCAACACCAAACCACATTATTCCACCCACAACACAATTCTACTACACACCACATATATCCAATTTACGATTCATAATTCAACATCAAACCACAAAATTCAACAGCACACCACATAATTAAACTCCACTATATAACACTCCACAACACAAAATACCATTCCACATAATTACACACTATTACACAGAATCCCACTCCACATAATCCAATACACTCAGAAAACACACAATTACTATCCACATAATACAAGTGCACACCATGCCACATAATTCCCCAACACAAATTCACTCCCAACCACACTATGCCACACCACACAATGCCACAACAATTCCAACTCAACCCACATAATTGCACTACACACCACATGCATCCACTCCAATCCATAACACATAGGCAAAATATATTTACAATGCCAATAGCTCTAACTCTCTTTCTTTTTTTTAACACCGAAACACACTTATCTGGAGCTTAGCTCCTGCCGATTTGTTCTTTTTCATCACCAAAAATGCAAAGCTATCAACACAGTTCCACGCCACACAATTCAACTCCACATATTTGCAATCCATACTACACAATTCCACACCAAGCCACATAATACAACTGAACAACACAATTACACAACACACCACATACATCCAATCCACACCACACAATTACACATAAAGTCACAAAATTCAACAGCACACCACATAATTTAGCTCCACTACATACCACTAAACAACACAAAATACCATTCCACATAATTCTATTACACTCAATACCACAATTACTATCCACATAATGCCACAGCACACCATGCCACATAATTCCACTACTCAAATCCACTCCACACCACACAATTGCACAACTAACTAATCCAACTCACATAATTCCACTACACACCACATACATACACTCCATAACCCATTGGTAAAACACATTGCCATTTACAATCCCAATAGCTCCAACTCAAACAACTGCGAAACCGATTGCATTTCCAATGCTTGTTCCTGCCAGTTGTTACAATCCAAGTCATGGTGGACACATGTAGGGAAATGTAGAAAGCCCCTCACCCATGGGGAGAAAACTCCCTGCTTGTTAGGCCATTTGTTTTTTCTTTAAAGAAAACAAACTCCCTCTCCTCTTTGGGTGTTTGTTTTTTCTATGAGAGTTTGTTTTCTCTAAACCAAAAACGTTTGACAAGAAGGCACTTAAAACATGGTAGGCACTCTAAATGAGGTGCAGCAGTGATGGTCTCCTTCCCAGCATGACCCCCCCCCCACCCCAGCAAGCTGGAATCTGTACATAAAGTGGATGACAGAGGTCATGGCTTCGCCTACCCCTGCCGGAAAAATGAATTGTTCCCCAAGTACAAAGTTACCTGCTGTGTGTGACCTTTCCTCCACCAGGGGATTCCCCTCAACCGATAACCAACTTATCATTACATTGAAAGACTGAAGGGCCTTGCCTGTTTTAAAGTGTCTGTTAGCATGTGTGGGCCAGTAGTGCTTAATTTGGGCAAGTGGTTACCGGCGGAGTCTACCGCCACTCATTTTATGGGACTGGCACTTATTTGTCTCATCAGTAATTGACCACTAGCAGGAGAGGGAAAAACATACATAGGGGAAAAAAGTAGGAAAAGAAAGACGGGAAAACCGTTGCAAAGGGAGAAAGCAGAAACCTAGATCTCATTGGGCTAGTATCTCACAAGGAATACCTTTGGAATCCTATGTTTACCCTTATTTCACCTAGATGTCCTCTATTTTAAAATCAAATAAACACGGTTAACAGTCATGTTTTGCATTATATATTGTATACCACTGCACTGTCACTAATTGACATGGTACACCATATAGAGCACAAGTCTAACACCCAAGTATGTAGCTGAACACAAAACCAATGGTAGAAAATTCATTCATGATCATCTAATACTGCCTTTTCTTTAAGTCTTTGCTGCAATTCTGACACAACATTGTCCCTTACAAGGAATGTATGACTCAGATGGTCATTTTTCACTTCTGGTCCCAGGACTGCATTCAATACCTTGTTTATCAGGATTACATTTCCAGGTCTAGTGGGATGAATAAGAGCTTTAACAAAAGCTACTTTCCAATGAGGGTGGCGGATGGGAATAGAAATTGCTTTTAGAGCCTCGTGCTGGCTGTAAGAAATTGGGGTATTAGTTGAGGAGAGAGAGTACCCACCACAAGTAATAACCACAACTCTTGTCAGTGTGAACCCTTATAGTCTCTAAAGTAACTGTATCATAATCTGAGTAGGCATAAGCAGGCATTATCTATGCAATAGCAGTGACTGTGCATTCAAATTCATATAAATAGAGTAAATTTGAATAAATAAAATTACACCAAAACAACAAAAATCCAATAAAGGAAACAAGAGTTATGAATTTTTAAAGTTTAAATGTAAAAATATCACCATTTGACCAGTATCTAGGCACATGTTAAGGCCAACTGGGATGGATCTCTGGTCGGTTACAAAAACTAGGTATGACCCAGTCAGAAAGTTTACCTTCAGACTTAGTCTTTGAAATCAAATTCAAAAATCCACAGTTGAGTGAGACAGCAGGCTGTGACCGAGAAAGGATCCACGTCGTTGGATAGCCACTGGACAAGTACTCGGTTAAGCTGTTGACTTTTGCTGGGAAGCTTTGTGCAGGAGAAATTTTAATTTGCACCCAAAGAAAATCCTTTGGAGGCCGGATACTTTTGGTGTCTTCACCCGGTGAAGATTTATACCGTCAGACTTAGTCACTTTTTCGGAGCTCACATTCATCCTTAGGGACAAGGCTGCAGGCTGTAGCCCAAGAGGGCTCCACAAAGCCAGATACCTTGTTCATGAGGTCCTGATGAATTGGATTTGCTACTACAGAGAAGCTCAGAGCAGGAGCAATCTGAATCTCTAACCCAACACGATGCACCTTCTATGGATTGCTTGGCAGGTTGGCCCAGGTCCTCTGGAGTTTTTTGGAGCCATGAGGTTTCCAAGTCCCAGGTTTGAGGAAAATGTAGGGGGGTATACTTTGACTCCAGCCACAGGTTCACTCCAGCAGAGACCAGCATCAGGGTCTTGGGAAGATCCAGTTGGAACTGGTCAGTTGTAGAAAAGGCCTCCTATAGCTTGTTGTGTCTCAATAGCTTGAATAGAAGGTGAGTCTTGTGATCCTTGGAGGACAGTTCTTTGTCCTGGGTACAAGAAGGAGAGCAGGTCCAGTCTTCTGTGGTGTTTTCAGGTCTCAGTCAGCAAGTCCTTCTGTTCTTCCACTGGTCCTGAAAGTGTTCTGAGGAGAGTACTGTGGGTACCAAGTTGATGCCTGGCACCAGCATGCAGCTGGGGAAAACTCCTCACCGCTCCCTAATCAGTGTTGTAAATGTTTCCAGGGGTTACCCTACTCTCTTTTGTAGCATTTCCTGTGTACCCTACTGCAAACAATCCCAATGTCCCTCTGTATCTAAAACCAAGATGGCATAACATTTCCTCCCCTGTGCAGATCTTCTGTGCCCAACCCAGAGATATGGCCAGGAAAATGAGCCACCCTTCCTCTGCGGTCAGTCAAACCCAGTTCTGGGGGCAGCTCCCCTTCCACTGGGATTGGTGCCTGGCTGATTGTAGGTACAATGAAGGGCCCTGCCCAGATAATGGATAACATTTGCCTGTGACAGGATAGGCATCTTTGAAGTTAATCAAGTTCCTGGGCACAGCCAAGATGGGCATCTTGCCAGAGTAACAGAAAACACCTCCCCACACTCAAGCCTTTGTCCTGCTGGGGTAGCAATTTTCATACTTATTCAGCTGCCAGTTGACATTTAAAGATCATACAAACAGGCCTCCAGACACTTTACGCAGGGAAAAGGTAACTTTTTAAATGATATTTTCCAAAACATTTAATGTAAACTCAACTTCACCAGTGAATTTGGCCTGTAATAAATATTTCAAAAGGTCTGAGAATGAATTTTGTGCATGTTTTCTAGTAGGATATATCATTATTGAATTTAATATTGTATCACAATGTTTTCCTGTTGAACAGACACCCCGGCTACAGTGAAAATAGCTTTTGGGCCATTTTCACTGAAAGGACATGTTTAAACTTAAACATTTACATGTCCTACTTTTAAATACCATGCTCCCTGTCTTATGGGTAATAAGGCCTACTTAGTGATGCCTTATTAATATTTAAAAGGAAGGTTAGGCCTGTCAAGCGGGGTTATTTTGACAGATCATATTTCCAGTTTTAAAACTGCACAGCCAGGCTGCAAATGGTAGACCTGCAGTTAAGTTTGCATTGTCACCGTAGGAAAGGAAAGGCAATTTTAAGAAAACACAAATAAATCGAAAAATAAAGGAAACATTTTAAAGGAAAGATAATTTTAAGAAAAAAGTCCAAAATTACATTAAACTGGGGTGGTGTTTAGGACTAGTACATGTGTTTGTGTTCAGGATGTATAATGTTAGGGTTATTCAGGGGTCTTTAGGGGTCAGGAATGAGTGGAGTTCATGCATAGAAAATGGTTTTAGGGCTCAGGGATGGGTGGAGTTTTGGGGTGGTTAGGGTTTTTTAGAGATCAGGAATGGGTGCTTTAGGGATGTGAGGGTTTTTTATGGATCACGGATGAGTGGAGTTTGGTGGTTGAGTTGTTTTTAGGGTTCAGGGATGGGTGGAGCGTATGGGTATATTGAGCAGTGTTAGGGTTCAAGGATAAGTGGAGTTTAGGGCTCCTGAGGGTTTTTAAGATTCAGTCATGGGTAGAGTTTAGGGGTGGTGCAGAGTTTTTAGGGTTCAGGATTGTTAGAGTTTAGGGTGGTGAGGGGTTTAAGGATTCCGTGATGGGTGGAGTTTAGCTGTAGAAAGGGATTTTTAGGGTTCGGGGATGAGTAGAGGGTAAGGGTGGTGAGAGGTTTTTAGGAGTCATGGATGGGTCGTGTTTAAGGGCAGTAAGGGTTTTGTAGGGTTCAGGGATGGGTGTAGTTTGCGTATGGTGAGGGATTTTAAGGGGTCTGGGATGGGTGGAGTTTAGACATAGAAAGGGTTATTTAGGGTTCAGGAACGGGTGTGGTTTATGGGTAGTGAGAGGTTTTTAGGTTCAGAAATGGGTGGAGTGTAGAGGTAGAAAGGGCTTTTGGGTCTCAGGGATTGGTAAAGTTTAGTGGTCAGAGCTGGGTGTAGTTAAGGTGTAGTGAGGGAGTTTCAGGTTTCTGAACTGGGTGGAGTTTAGGGGTAGAAAGGGCTTTTAGGGTTCAGGGATGGATGTACTCTAAGTGTGCTGAAGAGTTTTTAGAGGGCAGAGACTGATGGTGTTTAGGGACGATAAGGGGTCAGGGGTGGTGAAAGGCCAACAAATTAAAAGCCTCTTATTTATTTATTTGACAATGTAAAAGATATACATTTGAAATAATGTCCCCTTAAGCAAAGCACTGAAATAAATATCTCCTGCATAACTGTTTCTGAAAATAAGATATGCAACCATTGTATTTTCCCCTTAAAAAGTGAGCATGCAAAAGCCAGTTTTGAGCAAAAAGACATTCAATGAATTGGTTTCTGTGAAATGGTAACTGCCATTCATTTAAAAAATTTCCATTAAACAGTTTAGGTGATGACATCTATCTTACAGACCCTGGATGCAACTTTTGTACCATATACTAGAGTCCATATCATGTCACGCATGGTGTCACAGGGGCAACACAATACTTAAGTCAGATTTACCAAGCTAAACACAATGTCCTCTTGTGTGGCCCTGTATTGCTTGGTAAATATTGAGTAACTCAAGAAAGTGCAAGTCACTGCCTTGCATTACCATACCCTGGGAAGGAGTTTTAAAGGTGGAGCATTTGTGCTCCCATGCATCCACCCATGGATTTTGCCACATTTCCAGATTTACCAAGACTGGTAAACCTGGAAATGTGTCAAAATGCAGCGCCTTCCTACCGGAGGTGTAGCGAGGAGGAATATCTATATTTCATTCTACAGCACATTAAGAAAGAGAAAAAGCCTCTAAGGAATTTTTTTGTACAGGAAGGTTTTCCTTCCTGCACAAAAACATTCCGGCCTGCAACACTGCATGAAGCAGTAGATTGTTCGCCAGTACAGGCAGAGAGCATGAATGCTCCATATATTGGTAAATATGGCGCATTTCTGCCATTTCATGCAGCACAGCAAGTGGTCTTGCTGTGTTGCGTTGCGTGAAATATTGATAAATCTGGCCGTAGGTACTCATAGGTAAGGTAAATATGCCAATTAGTGTTATGTCAATGTCATCATGTCCCCCTTCAGCGTCAGTGGAAAACTGCTGTTGGAGAAGAACGAAGGAACCATTGAGCTCCGTGTAAAAAGGCTGTCAACAACTTTGCACCAAGGATTTCAAACACGAGGGTGACGACAATTTTTCCCCAGCACCTGAGAATTGATTGCATCACGTACTGAATAATCAGAAGTAAGAAAATGAGCCTTAACTCTGGACATCAAAGCGTGTTCCAGTATTGATCAAGAAATATGTGCGACCTAGTCCTGAGGAAAACCCGAAAAAAATTTCAAGGGTTTCGAAACGCGTTGACCGACCCAGCTAGTTGGAAAGGACACTAATCTGCATAGACTACAAGCAGCCAACAAACATGGCACTCAGCCTGTTGTGTTATTTGTATTCCAACTAGCTTGTACAAATGTAGGATAGGTCTACCTATCAATTGTAATGTTCTTGTATTAACATGTTTTTCATTTTGTATTTATTATTGTAATTGTGTATGCTTTACATATGTCCAGAACCGGTGTTCTTCCATGTATGACATGCTTGAAATGTTCATCACTTTTTTTCAATGAAGTAAAACAAATAATGAAGGTGAAATAAATCACTAAGACCACTATATCCAATACAGTGGTTCTGTTATTGAAATTTTCAATTGAGTCGTAGCACCCACACAATCCACAGTTTTGATTTATCATGTTGAAAGGGGCAGCACAGACACTTGACCACTGGCTAGCAGGGCTAAAGTGCACAGAGTTCTACAGCCAGGAAAAACAATCAAGGCCAAAATCTGAGGCCACAATACATTAAAGTTGGTAATTTCCAAGACTGCCTTACTTTTATTTCATGTTTTTTTCTCTCTATTTGAGATCTAAATCATTCACATCCACAAGCAGATTACAAAAACAAAAGAAATGTAATTTTTTTTGCCAGGCATGGTTTAACCCGCTTCTAAAACCAGACTGTTTACAGTACTACAGAGAAAGCAATCTTTCCTGATTCATATTTTACCTGCTCAGAATTGAATTTGCTACATTAAAATGTAGCTGCATATTGTTAAAGAGTGCAGGCTGCAATCTACATGCACTTTATTTACAAAGTTTTATGTAGCGCGAACATGACCCCTGTGGGTTTCAGAGCACTTTACACATGTACAGAGAGCAGAGGCAAAGGAAACAGATATTGCTCCCAGATTCAAATGGTATTTTTAACAGAGTTAAGTTTTACAGCTTTAAGTACTGTACTGCCCTGTTTATAGAAGTCTTACAGCAAATGTAAAATTGTATACTCATTATTACCCCATTTGCATTATTCTTATACAATTTTAAGTTTAAAAAGTCTGGGGCATATTTACAAGAAACTGGCGGAGCGCTGTGTTACGCCAAAATTGGTAATGCTGCACTCCGTCAGTTTCAAAACGCAGGGATGCGCAGCATTTACAAGAATGTGGCATAATCCTGCGTTTCCCCTAGCGCTGGCGCTAAAGAAGATGCCTAGCGCCAGAGCAGGCACTCTTGCGCCATGTTGCATGGGTGCCTGTGCTGCAGGGGTGATTATTTATATGCAGGAAGGGACACCTCTCTGCACATAAACAATCTTTACAGGGGATTCGCTGTTTCTATGTGTGCTGCAGAATGCAGCACACATGGAAAGAGCAAAATACAAGGATAAATGGAACATTTCTCCTCGTATTGCCTGCTTAAGACCAGGTATTCCCTGGCAATATTTTTGGTGCTGTCCCATACCTTGTAAATATGGGGCAGCGTCAAAAACAATAGGTGTTGCGGCAAAATGCCCACTGCAATACCCACTGCACGCCCCTATCACGCTAAGTGCTGCATGAATAGGGGCATTATTTACAAGGCGCGTTAAGCCACGTTAAGTAGCTTAATGCTGCCTTGTAAATAAGGTGAAGGACTTAACACCACCAAAATGTCAGAAAAAGTGACGTTCTGGTGCCGTTAACTCCTTGTAAATATGCCCCTTAGTGTCATGAAGATTTTTAAACAATAAACAATGCATTGTCATTTTGTAAACAAACAGGACACAACTTCTGTCTGCTCTCCAATGCCCTTTGAGCCACTTTAAAGCTCGTTTGCGAAAATTATGTGGGCTACAGCCCAGGAGCGTGTAAACTCACATTTCATTTTGCTTTATAAAATGCATACCTAAACCTGTTAACAAAAATAGCAAAAGGCAAATGACGTGGCTCCCTGCAGATACCAGGAGCAAGCTTCAAAAGGTGGCAGTCGGACTCATTATCCATTATCCTCTTCGAGAGCCCGGGATCTCTTGATGATGTCAGGTGAGAGGCAGCCATGTTGCATTATTAACTTTTTGTTTTCACCAAGCTGGTCCCCAACCCTGAGAAGGTGCTCAAAATTGGTGACTGGGCGCATAACATGAAAGTAAAAGAAGGTAAAGATTGCAGAGCCCACACACAAATTAAGTATGCTTACTATGAATGCTGACTATGAATTAGCAAGCTCCATTTATGTGCGGGACAGAAGAGGCAGCCATTTTCAACCAGCCGTGACAAAAAAAGAAGAAAATTAAATCATAGCAAAGGTTGCCATTCACTATAAACAAATGCTAGCACATATAGAACTACCTTTATAGACCAAGTTATCCCCACCTAGAGCACGACTTGGAGCAACAGGGAGGGAGGAGGAAGAGTGCTGGAGAGAAGTTGTAAAAAATCAAGGACGAGAGCAAGAAAAACCCATGTACTCTCATGGAGAGCTTATTGAAAAAACAGTTCCCTTTGTGACTAGCCCCATAGATTTCCATGCACTGACAGTAATGATTTAACAAGAAGCACCCAGAGTGCATGAAGTAATTGTACACAACAGGAAAATGAAGATAGAGATCCTAAAAAGAACACACTCTGAAGTAGGCACGTGACAGTACAGTAAAGGCACACTTTATGGTGAGGACGCATTGGAATGGACAGGAAGGAAGCTGTGTTGTGTACCAAACTGAGCGTGGTCTCTGTCTCAGCCTCTCAGTCCACTACCGGATATGTGTGTTGGGTTAGGAAACTGGCATGAAAGAGGCGATAAAGACATGTGAGGTAAAGGAATGAGAAAGAAGTGACACTTAGGGGCAACTGACATAAGAGCAGGAAAGAGAAAACAATCTGTTGTCAGCAGATTCGCTCCTCCAAGTTTTAAATGCCCTTTGCAAATAATAACGTAACCATTCCAATAACTGCTGTCAGCTCTGGCCCATTTACACTACTGCTTTTTCTGCTGTAAATTTGTATTACATTTTAATTCTGCAAGGTTGGCCATCATGCTGCACATACCTCATTGGGGTCTAAGATATAACATCGAAACACATATTTTTGCTGATGTTGATGTATGAAGCAATGGCAATTTATTATTCATCCCCTAACGAGATATTTGCACCATGTGCAAATTTCCCCTTGCACAATATTTGCATTATTAGGTTAGTGCAAAAAGTCTTGTCACTTTTTGTTTTTGCTTTTAGGTTTTGAAGTTGCCAGGCATATCTCACCTCAATCAGTGTGTTTCAAATGTTACTGCCACTGTAGAGAACACTACTGTCATTGATAAATCTTGAATACATTGGAGTGCTCTCACCCACAACTAATATGCTACCCTACCAGTCAGAGGTTTGGTGAATTCACATGCCCATTTAACATGGTCTTCACAAGGGGAGGTAAGTGGGGGCATTCTGCCCCAGGCCACACTTTTGCAGGAGCCATATTCCTACTTCAAAGTCTTTTGTAGCAAGCCTGTCATTTTTTGGTCGAGCATTCAAGACCTCTTGTATATAGTTTAGTATATACTTATATGTGTATTTACTTTGTCGGCTTTGGATATCAGCCCTAGGACTAGGTCTTCTTCCTCTTAGGGACTTTTTTTTCTGTTCAACTGCCTCTATTCAACTGTCTTGATAGAAAACGACCAGTAGAGGTCCGTAAAGTACCAGAATTGCTTTCTGCTTGTTCAACTGCCTCTATTTAACTGTCTTGATAGAAAACGACCAGTAGAGGTCAGTAAAATACCAGAATTGCTTTCTGCTGAGGGACTTTTTTTAAATTTTTCTGGCAACTGCCTCTATTTAACTTTCTTGATAGAAAACGACCAGCAGAGGTCAGTAAAATACCAGAATCACTTTAGCATTCGCTAGATTCCAGTCCATAGAAATTGTCTTCCACGAGCATCCGTAGACAATAATATTTTTTCAAATCTTGTATTTTCAGTGATATGACCACCGAAGGCCCTGATTTTATATTAAAAACAGAGCTTTGGACTATACCATTTCCCGCTGAAAGGCAATATTTCTCTCCATGTGTTCCCATACCTGGCATGTCACGCAGTTTGTTGCTTGCTTTCCCTCCATGTTAAAGAACAGTAAATGTTTCAGCACCAAGGCTAATGTGCTGCATAGGTAAATACATATTAGGTCCCAAAGGCGAGAACGATTGTATTGCAAATGCTTGTTAGATCGAGCCTACCAGACAGCGCAAGCTGCCTGGTTGTGAAAGACAAACTCTGGGTTTACCAAGAACATGTAAGGGCTAGGAGTCTGCCAATTGCTTACCTGTCACTGTCATTTGGCTGCCTCCTATTTGGGGGCTTTTTTGCCAGTCTTGGGTTTGTCTCTGCCTTGCGCATAGCTTCTTTTTCATTGCACATGCAAGACCTTTCAGTTGTCCATGTTTGTTTAAAATATGCCTTTATGTTACAGCAATTCAAACATAATAGTAACTTTTCTGTACATCGATACCAGTCATTTTTTATGATGCACATTAAAACTAAAACTATACTTGTTCTAGATGCACCTGTCTGCAAGGAAGCACCCATTCTGTTGTATTAACTTGATATGATAAGACACCTTTATGAAAGATTCTGGCCCACCAGCTCTGGCACTAAAGTTGACTTGTTTTTTAAATGGATGTTCACATGTGATCAGACAAAATGCCGTCACTCAGATTCCTAGAGATACAATGGCTGAAGACGGCTGCCCCATTGCCCCATGCTGTATGCTGTGTTTGGTGGAAGCAAAATGTGAATGGCAGTTGAATAGAAAAATGGATAAGGAGAGCTGACTATGTATGTAATTTTTTAAAATATTTATTTCATTACATCAGTTTGTCAAGAGAGTGAAAGCTGTTTCTAGGCTAAAACTAAATGTGCGCTCCAGGGAAAGGAAACAGGTATTATCAATTCTTCATACAAAGATGTGGTTTCATAGGAACTAGATGTCCTGGCCAGGTTCTTTGTGGTCAACTCCCTGGCCCAGGGAACACTGCAATTTTGTATCACCCTCTACAAGGACAATGTGTGACAATGAGAAGGTGTATAAGTCACCGTGGCAACACCAAGTCTACGATTTTGTCAGAATTAGGTCAATTGAAACCGTTGCCTAGAGAGGAAGATTCTTATTCACACATAATCCATTTAACAGGTGCCTAATGTGTTGGGTAATTGCAACTCTAACTTTCTGAGGGATGGTAAAATCTTGACCTGGTATTAGGACATGTATCTGATGGACAAGTGGTGTCTGTGTGCAGGGCCCCTTTTGGCTTCCAGGCATAATGCATAATGCAAAGTTATAAGAATTTTCAGCAACCTGCTGTATCAATGGAATTTGAGCACAAATTAGGTATTCCTCCCAGAATCAGACGCAGATGTCTCTTCGCCAAAACAGGGCTGTCTTCCAGCTCTTCTGAAACATCCTTTTGCTTTTCATGTCAAGTACGCCTGGCTTCTTTTGGAACCACTGGAGAATCCGTACCTTATGCATAAGAAAGAATAGCTCTAGCTCATTCCATGGATATTCTTGGAGAGCAATACACCCTGAACACATTCATGACAAAGGTTTCCAGGATGCTTATCAGTGGGGATTCTTGAGCATTGGGTAAAAGAACGTTTACAACTCAGCTTGGGTAAAGTGATCTTTTTTATGCCTGTGGACAGTACTGAATTCTGTTTCATCAGTTGTAGTGCAGAGCCTCAATTTACTTTCACATCTTCAGGAGAAAGGTCATTTATTGATTAACTTTTACAGCAGGTAGTTCACCTAGACCCCAGATGATAATCACCATTTTGTATTTATGAATATTATTTATGGGTATCAAGCAATGGAAGCCTAATAGAGCCAATTTTTCACAATTTTAGGACCTCAACAAATTTTTATTTGATCTCTATTTAACTGGGTAACAAGGATGTGCCATTGAAGGTGTTTCATGTGAGAATAGCATGTTATTATCAATGCTGTATTGCAATCAAGTCTCAAAAGTTAGGACTCAGGGCGATGAATGTAGAGTTTTCACTCTGGATGGGGTGATATTCAATATATTTAGACATACCAAGTTCAACATAGACATACCAAAGAATATTTGTTATATGAGTCAAGACATACCAAAGTCTATTTGTTATATGAATTGTTCAAAATGTGGTTTCTTGTAAGCAGGCTTATGAGGTAGTCAAGAGGAAAAATAGGTAAAGGTTTTACGGTCTGTTATTAACCTAATTCAGCATACCCTTTACCTGTTTCAACACCATCCTTGGGGAGATGGCTCCAAGGAGTCCAGCATATAGCAGAAATGTGTACTTTTAGGTGTGGCGCTCATCTATTTCTAGTACCAAGGTTTATTTTCTGAAGGAGTGTCGATTGCAAGATGGTGATGAGAATTATTCTTTAAAAATCTGTGTGAGACCCTGTGGGCATGTGGCTTTCTTGGTGGTTAATAAACTTTAAGACAAAATAATTCTTCTTTCCTGTCCTAACCTAAATTTTAGATTTTCCCGGCTTGAAATAAGGAAAGTCTTGATTCTATTAATGACACTGCGTAAACCAATATCCCACTCTGCATTATGGGACATTTAGTTAATATATTGCACAATTTGGTCATCCAGGGTGGGACAATGTTTGGGTATATTATATCTTTGAGTAATAATTATTGCTGTTTGTCTTACAATACTCTTCCCTAATGTTATGACTAAGGGACTTCTGTCCGTTAAAGAGCAGAGGACAAACAGTCCGAGGTTGTCCAAGATTTGATGACAGGAGGAAAGATGAATTTTCTTTTCATCACAGTGATCATGGTCTAATTGCCAGATAGGCAAATGTAGAACTGTAAAGAAAAAGACTGTGCTGTGGTTGAAGGAGATTGGCTGTTACTGAAATTTTTTTAGTTCAGCTGCTGGCTAGTAAAATGTAACGTGTGCAGCAACCTGGTGTTTATTGTTATGTTTAACTGATTTTTGAAGCTAATGTCTCTCTATTTGTAGGTGAATCCAAATTTACTTTCACACAGCTAAAAAGGTTTGCCCACATATTTTCTGCCTCCATTTCTTTCACGTACTCTTCTCAAGTGCTGGAGATTTCTTCCTTGCATGTTGCATTTTTTTTATTTATAAATTTGTGAAATGACCTATGTACTAGTAGGTCGGTGTGACGAAACTGACTTTTGCAAGTTCTCTCTCCCTCACTTTTAGCCCCCATTTGGACTTCTAGCTGCTGATTTTTTGACTCGGAGAGGGCAACGAGACCTGCTAACTAGACCTCAGTGCTAGTGTTCAAACCCATCACAAAATGTTTGTTGAACTAGCTATCCCCAATTGGCATAAACTAACTTACTAATAGGTCTCTAGCATATGGTACCAAGGGTACCCCGGGCATTTAAGCTAGAGTATCCACCCAGGGCTGCAGCACTGATTGTACCACCCTATGTGGACAAAGTACAAAATGGCTCCCAACCTGCACTGCAGCCTGGCAGAGAGGTCTTACAACTGCTACTTTGACATTTAAATCAATAGCAACTCACTTTCCTTAACAATTGGTACAAGGCTCCCCTAAGGAAGGCCTATTGAGCCCTAAGGGAGGGAGCTGTATATTATTTAGTAGGATGTGAACTTTTAATATGTCCTAACAGCAAAATGTCCAAATTGTTATTTTGCTGTGGAAAGGTTAGTAGCCCTATTGGCTAATACAGAGTTATCGGCTGACCTCTCAATCCAGCTAACTTCTGAATGGGACTACTAAAATGGGTACTTCACAGTATCAAATTCATCATGGCATTAAACCCGACTTGATGCCCAAGTTGAATTTAATATCACTTTTAAAGGAAAGGCAACTCAAAGAAAGTTGCCACTCTGTTGCCCAGTTTGTTCAGTGGCCTCGCACAGTTGCTGGCCACCAGACAACCTTCTGTCCTCCTAGAGAGTAGTGTGAATAATTCCCCGGGTCAGGAAGAATAGAGGCCTGTCATAGTGAGAGGTGTCCCCTCCGCCTTGCAGGAAACCAATCAGGGTGTTAGCACAAAAGGGGAGCTTCAAAGGGGAATCTGACTTTTGTGAGCAAATGGCAATCACATTCATGGAGGGCTTCCCTTTGTTCAGGTAGACAGGCTGACAGTGAAAACAGAGAGGGGACACCAGTTGCCAAACCAGTTTTCCCATGGACGCATATCCCACAGGGTGGGCTACCAAGCCTTTAACAGCCAAAGAAGGGTTCAGACATCTTAGGGGTTGGCAGAATAGTGCACCCTGGGATTGCTAGATGCCATTCATAGCTGGAAGTAATCACAGGGCGAAAGGGATCCTGGTAGCCCATTGGCTAGTCTAGTGACCACATCATCCCCCCAGGGCACTTTCTGAGCATAAATATGGCAACCCTGGCACCCTGAATCTCAGATCACAACGGAACTGGAAAAAGGACCAAAGAAGGACTGCCTTGCTGTTCCCTGGACCTGGGAAGAGAGACTGCACTGACTGCTAGACTGCACCTGCCACACTTTGGGCTGTCCCTGTTGCTCCTGGCTTGTGGAAAATTCACTTCCTAGCCCCAGATTAAAGAAGTGACTCCAAGGGTCAGTTGGCTGACCCCCTGGAACCACCACTAGGGCCATCAAAGCTGAAATAGCCCATTCCACCAAGTCAAGAGCCCTATTCTTTGAATCACCACTGACCACGACGAGCAACACAAGAGACAGATCCTCAATAGCCAAAAGTTGCACCCGAGTCTGGCAGACCCGGGAGTGTCATCTGAGTCCAGATTGGTCGCCAAAGATAGACACCAGACTTCATCAAAGGAAACCGCTGGACCTGCGGTGTACTGAGATCAGTAGCCCAGCTGCACCTAGCCTTCTACTGGCTCAAAGAGGATTTCGAGGTACACTAAACCCGGTGGCCAAAGTCACCCCACCTTACCTGTGGATTGAGGAGTAACTGCAAGAACACCCCTTTCAACCGCACAGCACCCAGAGCCTCCTTCAGCATCCTCAGAATCCTGCATTCCCAGCTTCAGGACCACTCCCTTGAAGTCTATGGTAGTCTTGATGTAAAGCGTGGAACTGGACTAAAGGCTGCTTTGGATACCAGATAACTGTCCAAATGCTCCTTATTGGCCCCCTGGCCTTCTCCCTGTCAGAATTGGTTGCCTAACTCATGCTGGAGTAGCCGAACACAACTCTTTCAAACTTTTGGGGTCAGTAAAATACCAGAATCACTTTAGCATTCTCTAGATTCCAGTACATAGAAATTGTCTTCCACGAGCACCCGTAGACAATAATATTTTTTTCAAATATTGTATTTTCCGTGATATGACCACCGAAGGCCCTGATTTTATATTAAAAACAGAGCTTTGGACTATACCATTTCCCGCTGAAAGGCAATATTTCTCTCCATGTGTTCCCATACCTGGCGTGTCACGCAGTTTGGTGCTTACTTTCCCTCCATGTTAAAGAACAGTAAATGTTTCAGCACCCAGGCTAATGTGCTGCATAGGTAAATACATATTAGGTCCCAAAGGCGAGACCGATTGCATTGCAAATGCTTGTTAGATCGAGCCTACCAGACAGCGCAAGCTGCCTGGTTGTGAAAGACAAACTCTGGGTTTACCAAGACCATGTAAGGGCTAGGAGTCCGCCAATTGCTTACCTGTCACTGTCATTTGGCTGCCTCTTATTTGGGGGCTTTTTTGCCAGTCTTGGGTTTGTCTCTGCCTTGGCGTATAGCTTCTTTTTCATTGTAAGCATGCACATGCAAGACTTTTCTGTCGTCCCTGTTTGTTTAAAATATGCCTGTATGTTACAGCAATTCCAACATAATAGTAACTTTTCTGTACATTGATAGCAGTCATTTTTTATGATGCACATTAAAACTAAAATTATACTTCTCCTAGATACACCTGTCTGCAAGGAAGCACCCATTCTGTTGTAATAACTTGATATGATAAGACACCTTTGATGAAAGATTCTGGCCCACCAGCTCTGGCACTGAATTAGACTTGTTTCTTAAACGGATGTTCACTTGTGATCAGACAAAATGCTGTCACTCAGATTCCTAGAGATACAATGGCTGAAGTCGGCTGCCCCATTGCCCCAGGCTGTATGCTGTGTTTGGTGGAAGCACAATGTGAATGGTAGTTGAATAGAAAAATGGATAAAGAGAGCTGACTATGTATGTAATATTTTTTTATATTTATTTTATTACATCAGTTTGTCAAGAGAGTGAAAGCTGTTTCTAAGCTAAAACTAAATGTGTGCTCCAGGGAAAGAAAAAGGTATTATCAATTCTTCATACAAAGATGTGGTTTCATAGGAACTAGATGTCCTGGCCAGGTTCTTTGTGGTCAACTCCCTGGCCCAGGGAACACTGCAATTTTGTATCACCCTCTACATGGACAATGTGTAACAATGATAAGGTATATCAGTCACCGTGGCAACACCAAGTCTGCGATTTTGTCAGAATTAGGTCAATTGAAACAGTTGCCTATTTATTTTATTTTATTTGAAGAGTTTTATATAGCGCTGGCTAGACCCGGAGGTATCAGAGCGCTTTACATGAGAACAGTTGTACAGAAGTTACATCAGTTACAAAGACATAAAATAAAAACAGATATGTCACTTGGAGCATGGGGTAGGCGGGGGGGATTGAGACAAGGGGGTAGGAGGAAAACAAACAAAGTCAGGCAGGGCAGGGAGAGGGAGGCAGCCACAGGATCACGGAGGGAGGTGGCATGGGAGGGAAAGGAAACACAGCAGAGACGAGGAAAAACATTGTCCAAGGTCCGGCTGGGTAGGTGATGGCCAAGGGGGTGAAACCAAAGCCAATCTCCTCTATAGCTGCCTAAACAGCTCCACCGGGCATCGGCCATGGTTGCTCGGGCTCAGCAGTCAGTACAAACAAATAGTATCCGCCCGGGGGGCATCGTCATATTTAAGTCAAGAGAGGAGAGGAGGATGCCTAGAGAGGAGGATTCCTATTCACACATAATCCATTTCGCAGGTGCCTAATGTGTTGGGTAATTGCAACTCTAACTTTCTGAGGGATGGTAAAATATTGACATGGGATTAGGACATGTAGCTGATGGACAAGTGGTGTCCGTGTGCAGGGCCCCTTATGGCTCCCAGGCATAATGCATAATGCAAAGTTATGAGAATTTTTAGCAACCTGCTGTATCAATGCAATTTGAGCACAAATTAGGTATTCCTCCCAGAATCAGACACAGATGTCTCTTCGCCAAAACAGGGCTGTCTTCCAGCTCTTCTGTGACATCCTTTTGCTTTTCATGTCAAGTACGCCTGGCTTCTTTTGGAACCACTGGAGAATCCGTACCTTATGCATAAGAAAGAATAGCTCTAGCTCTTTCCATGGATATTCTTGGAGAGCAATATTCCCTGACCACAATCATAGCAAAGGTTTCCAGGATGCTTATAAGTAGGGATTCTTGAGCATTGGGTAAAAGAACGTTTACAACTCAGCTTGGGTAAAGTGATCTTTTTTTATGCCTGTGGACAGTACTGAATTCTGTTTCATCAGTTGTAGTGCAGAGCCTCAATTTACTTTCACATCTTCAGGAGAAAGGTCATTGATTGATTAACTTTTACAGCAGGTAGTTCACCTAGACCCCAGATGATAATCATCATTTTGTATTTATGAATATTATTTAGGGGTATCAAGCAATGGAAGCCTAATAGAGCCAATTTTTCACAATTTTGGGACCTCAACAAATTTTAATTTGATCACTATTTAACTGGGTAACAAGGATGTGCCATTGAAGGTGTTTCATGTGAGAATAGCATGTTATTATCAATGCTGTATTGCAATCAAGTCTCAAAAGTTAGGACTCAGGGCGATGAATGTAGAGTTTTCACTCTGGATGGGGTGATATTCAATATATTTAGACATATCAAGTTCAACATAGACATACCAAAGAATATTTGTTATATGAGTCAAGACCAACCAAAGTTTATTTGTTATATGAGTTGTTCAATATGTGGTTTGTTGTTTGCAGGCTTATGAGGTAGTCAAGAGGAAAAATAGGTAAAGGTTTTACAGTCTGTTATTAACCTAATTCAGGATACCCTATACCTGTTTCAACACCATGCTTGGGGATATGGCTCCAACAAGTCCAGCATATAGCAGAAATGTGTACTTTTAGGTGTGGCGCTCATCATCACCAAGGTTTATTTTCTGAAGGAGTGTTGATTGCAGATGGTGATGAGAATTATTCTTAAAAAAAATCTGTGTGAGACCCTTTGGGCATGTGGCTTTCTTGGTGGTTAATAAGCTTTAATACAAAATAATTCTTCTTTCCTGTCCTAACCTAAATTCTAGATTTTCCGGGCTTGAAATAAGGAAAGTCTTGATTCTATTAATGACACAGAGGAAACCAATATCCAACTCTACATTATGGGACATTTAGTTGATATATTGCACAATTTGGTCATCCAGGGTGGGACAATGTTTGGGTATATTATATCTTTGAGTAATAATTATTGCTGTTTGTCTCACAATACTCTTCCCTAATGTTATGACTAAGGGACTTCTGTCCGTTAAAGAGCAGAGGACAAACAGTCCGAGGTTGTCCAAGATTTAAAGACAGGAGGAAAGATGAATTTTCTTTTCATCACAGTGATCATGGTCTAATTTCCAGATAGGCAGATGAAGAACTGTAAAGAAAAAGACTGTGCTGTGGTTGAAAGAGATAAGCTGTTACTGAGATTTTTAGTTCAGCTGCTGGCTAGTAAAATGTAATCTGTGCAGCAACCTGGTGTATATTGTTATGTTTAACTGACTTTTGAAGCTAATGTCTCTCTATTTGTAGGTGAATCCAAATTTTCTTTCATACAGCTAAAAAGGTTTGCTCACATATTTTCTGCCTCCATTTCTTTCACATCCTCTTCTGAAGTGCTGGAAATTTCTTCCTTGCATGTTTCATTTTTTTTATTTATAAATTTGTGAAATGACCTATGTACTAGTAGGTCGGTGTGACGAAACAGCCTTTTGCAAGTTCCCTCTCCCCCACTTTTAGCCCCCATTTGGACTACTAGCTGCTGATTTTTTGACTCGGAGAGGGCAACGAGACCTGCTAACTAGACCTCAGTGCTAGTGTTCTAACCCATCACAAAATGGTTGTTGAACTTGCTATCCCCAATTTGCATAAACTAACTTACTAATAAGTCTCTAGCATATGGTACCAAGGGTACCCAGGGCATGTAAGGTAGAGTGTCCACCCAGGGCTGCAGCACTGATTGTACCACCCTATGTGTGACAAAGTACAAAATGGCTCCCAACCTGCACTGCAGCCTGGCACAGAGGTCTTACAGTTGCTACTTTGACATTTAAATCAATAGCAACTCACTTTCCTTAACAATTGGTGCAAGGCTCCCCTAAGGAAGGCCTATTGAGCCCTAAGGGAGGGAGCTGTATATTATTTAGTAGGATGTGAACTTTTAATATGTCCTAACAGCAAAATGTCCAAATTGTTATTTTGCTGTGGAAAGGTTAGTAGCCCTATTGGCTAATAGAGAGTTATCGGCTGACTTCTCAGTCCAGCTAACTTCTGAATGGGACTACTAAAATGGGTACTTCAAGGTATCAAATTAATCATGGCATTAAACCCGACTTGATGCCCAAGTTGAATTTAATATCACTTTTAAAGGAAAGGCTGTTGCCCAGTTTGTCCAGTGGCCTCGCACAGTTCCTGGCCACCAGACAACCTTCTGTCCTCCTGGAGAGTAGTGCGAATGAGTCCCCGGGTCAAGAAGAATAGAGGCCTGTCATAGTGAGAGGTGTCACCTCCGCCTTGCAGGAAACCAATCAGGGTGTTAGCACAAAAGGCGAGCTTCAAAGGGGAATCCGACTTTTGTGAGCAAATGGCGATCACATTCATGGAGGGCTGCCCCTTTGTTCGGGTATACAGGCTGACAGTGAAAAGAGAGAGGGGACACCAGTTGCCAAACCAGTTTTCCCATGGAGGCATAGCCCACAGGGTGGGCTACCAAGCCCTTAACAGCCAAAGAAGGGTTCAGACATCTTGGGAGTGGGCAGAATAGTGCACCCAAGGATTGCTAGATGCCATATATTCACAGGGCGGGAGGGATCCTGGTAGCCCATTGGCTAGTCTAGTGACCACATCATCCCCCCAGGGCACTTTCTGAGCATACATATGGCACCCCTGGCACCCTGAATCTCAGATCACAATGGAACTGGAAAAAGGACCAAAGAAGGACTGCTGTTCCCTGGACCTGGGAAGAGAGACTGCACTGACTTCTAGACTGCGCCTGCCGCACTTTGGGCTGTACCTGTTGCTCCTGGCTTGTGGAAAAGTCACTTCCTAGCCCCAGATCAAAGAATTTACTCCAAGGGTCAGTTGGCTGACCCCCTGGAACCACCACCAGGCCCATCAAAGCTGAAATAGACAAGTCAGGAGCCCTATTCTTTGAATCACCACTGACCACCGACGAGCAACACAAGAGACAGATCCTCAATAGCCAAAAGTTGCACCCGAGTCTGACAGACTCGGGAGTGTCATCTGAGTCCAGATTGGTCGCCAAAGATAGACACCAGACTTCATCAAAGGAAACCGCTGGACCTGCGGTGTACTGAGATCAGTAGCCCAGCTGCACCTGGCCTTCTACTGGCTCAAAGAGGATTTCGAGGGACACTAAACCCTGTGGCCAAAGTCACCCCACCTTACCTGTAGACTGAGGAGTAACTGCAAGAACACCCCTTTCAACTGCACTGCACCCAGAGCCTCCTTCAGTATCCTCAGCATCCTGCATTCCCAGCTTCAGGACCACTCCACTAAAGTCTATGGTAGTCTTGATGTAAAGTGTGGAACTGGACTCAAGGCTGCTTTGGTTACCAGATAACTGTTCAAATGCTCCTTATTGGCCCCCTGGCCTTCTCCCTGTCAGAATTGGTTGCCTAACTCATGCTGGAGTAGCCGAACAGAACTCTTTCATACTTTTGAAGTTTCCAAGCTTTATGATTTCCAATGCTTATTTACGCTTTGGACTAAAAAGCTGAGATTTTCGTTTGACTTAACAATCCATATATCTGAAACCCTCTGGTGGATTTTGGTCATCTTGGTGTCTAGAAATGTTTACAAATATCATCTATTTTTATAAATTGTTGTCGGTTTTCTTTCATGTTGTGTGACTTTCTTATTTTGTTGGTTGGTGCTTCTAAACACTCTGCATTAGTTACTTTGTTTAAGCCTTGCTGCTTGAAGCCACGTCTACCCAGGGTTGAGCTAAAGGTTTTACAAATGACCCTGACTAGACCCAATACAGTTTTGCATGTGTATTACATGGTAAGGTCACACAACCATACCATGTAATACACAACAATCCTCACAGTCAGTTAAAAAAATTCTGAATTGTATTTGATCACAATCTGAACTCTCTCGTCAGTATTCATGAGGTAGGTCGCATATTGCAACTCACTACTATGGTGACCATCACATGGATGGTGGCCTGCTGGGGTCAGCAGACAACCATGCCCATGATTGCTTTATAAATATATTTTGTTAAGCGCAGCTCTTTTTTCTTAAAAAAACAGGGCTACTTAAAAAAAAGTTTGCAACTTTTTAAAAATGTGTTTAAATACAAGTAGCAATTATTGCAAAAACATCTTATCTATATAATTAAAATAATCCTTTACTATAACACGTAAGTTTACACAGCAACAAATGAATTGAATGTTTTTTCACCAGCCCTTGATCAATTTGTTGCTCACAACCTAGCTACATTATATCCTACTGAGCATTTTTTGTCATGTATTGCCCCTCTGTCTTTTTACTTGTAGGGAAAGTTTCTTACCATAATAAATGATAGAATTATGTTATTCCTGCTTGAGCGGACTCTGCTCCATTCCAGCCAGTGTGTCTCTTGTGTATCTTGTTACGACCCCCTGTGGCTCTTTGCAGAAGAATCAAAATCTTACTGTTGACCTACATATTATCATGGGAGACATCCATTACCACGTGGGCATTGCATCGCAATGCCTTTACATCGCGGGTATTACAACGCAAGTCGTTACAACGACTTGCGCTGGATGGCGCTCTAACCTAAGGAATAGTATGATTTACTATTCCAACACCTTCCCTACTGTACGTAGACTGGTGTTGGAATAGTAAATCATACTATTCCTAAGTCCAGCGCCCTCCAGCGCAAGTCGTTGTAACGACTTGCGTTGTAAAAACTGCGATGTAACGTACCGCGATCATTTTGATCGCGTTGTAACATCACATATTCATTATCATGGACCTAATTATCAAATCAGTCAGGTGCTTTCTGTTACTTGACACTGACTAGTTCGAATGAGCCTCATAACCTTACCTTGGAAAGAGCCTATCCTTCCCCATAAGTTTACCTGGTCCTCACTCCCACTAAGCATAGACCCTATTTATTACATCCATTTTTCATAGTCAATCATTTCCCCTTCAGTGTCACTACTAGTCTTTTATTAGTTGGAAACCACACCATTCCAGATGAGTGAGAGAGGTAGTGAGAAGCATGATAGGAGACGACTCCACCTCCCCAGAGTGTGGATGTCAGGGCCGGTAGGCACACAATGGCAACTAAATGCCACAAACCATTGCAAAAGCAAAGTTCAATTGAGTTCCCTCAGAACATATGGTGCATAAAGTCCCTCCTCTGTTAAGCAAAGCTCCTGCACTGTGTGATCTGCAAATATTTTACTATCTACTGATTATTATAAAACTTACTGAAGTATTGTGACGCATACTTCATTATACATTCTGGAGATATTTAATCATTATAGTAGACCACAGATATAAACAAATAATCTCATGCAGTCTGACATACTTTAGTTTTTAATCCTTAAGAGCATACCATTCATGATTATTTCTTAGCTATTTACATGTAGTGTAAATACATATAAACAAATATTGCCTCCTAATAATAAAACCACTATCTATTGATCAATTTAAATAGTTACATTGACTATGGAAAGCAAATCTGCAAAACGTCATTCAAATAAAAGAAAACAGGCTGTCACCATCACCCATTAAATCACAAATAATTGAATCTTCAGAGCCATCCTTAAGCAAAACCTCAGAGGAGATACATGCTTTTCCTACCAAAACCGATACTATGGGCATTACATTTTATTTAAAGGGACTTGGTTAGCCTATTAATGAAAGTGCCTGATAATGAGATTAAAATAAGGTGATGACGCCATGATTGATCAGTTTCTTCCAGGCACTGCCAAAGTGATCCTGATGAAAAAATTACTTTTATATTTGGAAGATGGAAACAGGCTGTACAATCGATGTATCCTTAATCTGTTGGAAAATATAGAAGGTCAAGATTGCAGACTATATGGAGAAAAAATGCAACCTAAATGTATTAATATAAAATTCTCAGACACATTTGAGCTTGACAAAGCACACTGCCTTCCTTATCATCGGTAATCAAATTAAACTAAGCCAAGGCAAGTAATTTTCAAGCTGCTTTGACAGAACCTTCTAGTACTGATAAAGAAAGGCGGCCAGAGAAATCCAATCTCTAATGATGAAGGGAAGCGAAATTCAAATACACCAGAATTTTGCAAATGAAACAGTTGCGAATTACAGTGACTTTGAGGCTGAACTTAAACGATGTGCTTTCAAACATGGGCTTTTGATCCTTCCAAAATAAGAATACTGAAGAATGATATTTCCAAATCTTTCAGCAATCTGGCAGATTGGTTTACATTCCAGGAAAGTCTGGGTAATGAGTCCCTCGAGTCCTGCATATTTGGATGTGTTTATACATTTACAGGATCAGAGGACCCATACTAACATATTCAGAAAACCACCAGACAGGAATAATCTGTTACATTACACCAGTTTTCACACAGAACCTCTCAAATGCCATTTACCAATTTCTCAATTTATCCTGATTAAAAAGAATGGTTTCTGATCCTCATGCATTAGAAACAGCTATGGACGAACAAATTACAAGATTTTCATAGAGATGCTATACTTAACAAATTCTTCAAGAACCTTTACTTAAAGTTGAATGTTTATTTAGAGAACAACTTTTACAAAAACAATTTAAAACACCAATTAATGGAATGAGTTTTGTATCAACATCTTCTACTAATAGTGCAGCCATACAACACATCATAAGAAACAGATGGGATATTCTACAAGCTGAACCAGACTTTGGACATTTGTTCAATGAGTTACAATTGTTTGCATACAAAAGAATAAAAAATCTGCTGCAGAGAAACTTATCTGTTATTAAAAACACTTATATTAGTAATGTTCACAAGTTTATGTTTAAATAAAAACATGTAAAATGCACAATTTGTAGTAGGTAACTATATTTAAATGTTATAGGCCTGCACGTAAATAATGTACTGAATTAAGTTAGCATAACCACCGATGCCATGTTAAATGGAAAATAATGCATTAACACTGAAAGGCCTGTTTTCCACACTGAATAGTTTGTGCAAGATGGTTTTCTTCTCTTTGCTGCAGATGTTGCAACTTCAGAAGCCTACTGTTAGTTAGTGAATAGACACTTGTTTTGTATCAGACAACTGAGATAAGGTTCTCACCGGGAAAAAGATGAAACAACAGGAAGAATGATTATTCAGAAAATGTTTTTGGACCACAAGAAAACAAATTTCTAACATTTTAATGACTAATGTCTGAAAATCCATTATGTTCTGGTGAGAGGATGGGGAGTGAACTTGTTCCCGGGAGTCTGCTGATATTTTATTGGTGTATGAAGAAGAGGAAATAAAGCAATGTTGCAACATAGAATGTGTGTGTTTATATTAGTGCATGATTCTTAAAGTAGGGAGGTATTCCTTTCTTCAACATATTGACTACATAATCGTCTCTGATCTTTTTGAATTCTCTACATGAAAGGTTATTTAGTCGGATTCAAGACATCTGCTGATTTGTGACTGTGAATAATTTCCAGTCTCATTTGCAATTGCTTGTGCATTGATCTCCCTCTCATCAAAACTCTTCACTGGGTTTCTTAACTGACACCTTTTTCTCTCATTAAACCAATCAATTTAGAATAGGGAGTTTCCTTTATGGAACATGCTTGTTGTATTATTACTATATTGACTGTGATTTTAACAAATATTTTGTTCTATTTTATAATCAAATATTGATTGATAAATTATATTAACTTTTGATACTGAAATCTAAAGATTAATGCCTAATGAATAAATACATGAAGGACTAAAAGACTTGAAAATAAAACCCTTTAACTCACACTAGCTCTCTTTGTTGACTGAACTTATAGTCTTTAATGAAGTATTGTTGATGTAGTTGATTGCTCCTCATTTCTCTTCGTCAACCAACAAAGGTTCATAGGACCAGTGGTGGGGGCTATTTAATGATTGCACCAGAAGGTTGAGATACAGAAAACCCGCTCCGTCAATCTCAAGAAACTAATTACTCAAAGAAACTCTCAAAGCAAACCTGTTGCGAAACCTGGAACTTTCCCATGTTAGAATGGTGTACATTGTAACAATGTGATTACTGACCCTCTTTTTCATACTCACAAAGGATCAACAATTAAACTGAGGCACACCAGTGACTGCAACACTAACAATTACATTTACTCTTTAAAATTCTCATGTGGCTTATAGTACATCGGGATGACAGAAAAATCAAATTGCGTATTACTGATCACAAAAGTAATGTACACCACTATTCAGAAAAATCCTCACATTTTAAAGCATTCAAACACAAAATATCACAGCTTAAATTCCAAATGATTGAGAAACTTGAATATAATCCAGAATTTGATACTAAAGAAAGACTTCTTCAGAGATCATTATTTTGGATCAAAAAATTGGATAAACTTCAACCAAAAGGTCTTAACGATTGGATTGAGATGTCCTATTTCCTTGACGACAAGTAACATTGATAAAGCACACTAGAACATCACTACACGTCATGATTTGACACATGATTCTTTTTCTTGTTCTTATTTTCGTTCTACATTTGTTAACTGGTAATGTGTTTATGCTTTTGTGAACTAGACAGAGGGTGTATAGGGTTTCATGTTGGGAAGTTAGACACAACCAGATTGTTACTCATTGTGTTTTTGATTTTTAATGATTGAAGTAAAAGCATTATGATTAGATGTCAGACTCTTAGTTAGAGTTATACATGTTCTATAGAATTAGTTTTTATGTTAGCCCAGCTTTAGTATGCTATTCCAAAATGGCTGCCTTCAAAATTTTCCAAACCAAAGTTGTTTGACATGGTTATAAACATGGTTAATTCAATATTAGTTCGAACACGTTTCATAAACCTTTTATTCTTTTATAATTTCATGAGGCTTGAACATGATACGTTAAATATGGGCCCACACTCTATTGTTGTCATTACTTTCCTTTCACCATACTATTCTAACATGGCTGCTTAATTGCATTTGTTAACAATGGCTGCTTCAGCTGGTAACCCCTACACATTTTCAACGCAGCATGCAGGGAAAATGCCAACTCGTCTCTTCTGTTCACTCAGTGCTGAATCGGTAAGAACTAACGTGCTTTGGCAGCCGCCGGGCACTGTTGTACAACAGAGATATTATTCACGAGTCAATCACTGGTGAATGTTAACGGGGTGAATGAATTTCAGTCCTTGTTTCTGATGTTGTTAGATTTAATTTATTTTGTGATTAACGTATCTTTTTTACTTTCACATTGATTAATCTTATTTCATAGTTTGTTTCATTGTAGTTGGGTTTTTCTTATTCATAGTCAAGTGTTCATTCACATTTTATATTTTATTTGACAATAATGCCATGTTTGAACACTTTTAAAAAAAATATTTGTAATATGTTATGAATAGGGGATGCATGTAATTGAGTTTTTGGTCATTCTCCCTATGGTCACTGAACATGATGTATCTGGCTCTGGACGGTGTTAACACAATGGCTTATTTGTGGCCTGCACTCACAAACTGATATATCTTTATTAATGCATGCAGGTGGTGGATTGTTCATGTGACCTTTATGTTGCTTCCTCAAAGGTAAAATATTACAATTTACTTTTTAGATATTCCTCTGATGAAGGACAGTATGTCCAAAATGCATTGGAAATCCACTGATTTACAATTGTATTTTCACCAACATATTTTTGAAAAGTATTTCATGAAGCATGAAGTATATTGAAAATTGAATAAAAAAAAGCAAACGGAATTGCGCGGAAAGGTTGATTTACTTTTTTCCTGAGGTTTTCACCTTTGATTCTTCTCTGTGGCTTGGGACTATAATTGATTTTAATTATAGCAATTCTCCTACCAGTAAAGTCATCATCCTCTTGATATAGGTGCTCAAGACGCAGAAAATATTTGATAAGACTTGACTTTTAATTATTATTAAGAATTTATTCTTTCTGTTATCCCTGATTACAGGACAGACATCGGATTGGCAGAAATGTGGGGTTGGGTTTTCTTGGGCTTGCACTCTTGTATCTCAAAATGTTCTGCATGTTCTTCCACATCTGCTTTATGTTACATGTTGCTTGTTTTGTATGTCTTTATTATCTGAGCTGGCCCTTTTGCCAGATTGGTAAAATGTTAGAGGTTTTATATTATGTGTTTTGCTCCCATCTTATTTAAGTAATGAACAGTACTTATAGCCTTAAATATATCTCTTGAAATATCAAAGGGTTATTGCATCCAATTAAAAGAAGGAAAGTGTTAGGGGCCTTATGTCCGAAGTTTTCAATTGCAAATAGTGGTCGCAAATTGTGCACAGAATTTTTGCTAATGGGAAAGAATTTGGGAACTGCCCTATCTACAAAGAGATCGGTTCACATAATTCTGAATTGCAGTGGATTAGCATCCAACCTCCCTCATCAATATTCGTTAGGTAGGTCACAAATTGCAACTCACTGCGATTGGATGATTGGCTGCTGTGGTGAGCACACCACTATGTCCGTGATCACATTTAAATAAATAACTTTTTTTTTTTCTAATAACAAATTTTATTAGGTTATTTTGCAATATGTAGGGGTCGCAGCCCCACCATGACCAAAGAAATGTACTTTTAGTTTGTATCAATAACCATATTTCTGATATATAACAACACCTACCAAACACGTAGGTGACATAAACGAAAAACGTACAGACAGGTTCCAGTCTCCACATTGGTACAAGCGGTGCAATCGTCATAGTGTGCCACATTAAACATATACATACACATATTCTTAAACTCTCAGTGGGGATATACCAGTATATAAATACAAAACGAAACAGTTTCAGGGGTCCTATTCGGGCAAGGGGGAAAGGTCGATACCACGATAGTCCGCCCATCTAGTCTATATTTTGCGGTGTTTAGCGGGGCATCCTCGGGCCTCAAAAACAGCAATCTCAGCCCCCATACATTTGTCTAGTTCAGTTTTTCATTTGCCCAAGTTCGGGGGCGATGTTGCCTTCCACATTTGTGCTATATCCCTCTTGGCCACCGCGAGTGCTAAAAACAAGAGGTGCTGCTTATACCTATTCCCCCCTATATCTTCTGTGGAATGCAACAAGAAAAGGCGAGGGTCGAGCGGGAGATCCCATGATAGCACTTCATGGAGACACGAGCGAATTCGACACCAAAAAGGCTGCAACGCCGAGCAGCTCCACACCGTGTGTAAAAATGACCCCTCCTCCCTATCACACCTCAGGCACATGGGGGACTGAATAACGCCCATCTGCCATAGACGGACCCTAGTGTAATATGCGCGGTGTAGGTACTTAAATTGGATAAGCCAAAAGCGCATGGACACAGCCGCACCCCTAGGGCTGGCGATGGCTTCGGCCCAGTCATCGTCGGTGATTTCAGGTATATCTGCTTGCCATGCAAGCCTTGTCTTGTCCAGTGTGGTGGGTGTATGGGTCGTCAATGTCTGATAGACCTGTTTGATCTTGTGAGGTCCTAGGTCGCCTGTAAGCAGTCGTCCCTCTAAGGGTTGAAACTCAGGGAGGGATTCCAATGCGTGGATCTGGGGTAGAAGTGCGTGTCGGAGCTGAAGGAACTTATAGAATTGTGATTTATGTAAATCAAAATCGGTATGTAGTTGTTGAAAGGATTTCATTGTGGTGCCACGCATTACATCGCCAAGGGTCGAGATCCCGCCACAGTCCCACCCTCTGAACCCCGTTAAGGTCGGTACGGAACGAAGATATGTGCCCTGCCACAAGGGAGTCATTTGAGTAAGTGTCCCCCGCCAGCCCATCTGTCGGGTCTTAGCCCGCCAGAGTTGTATCGCCACTCTGCCGGCCGGTGGTAGGTGATCAAGGCGAACCGTGCTGTACAATAAGTGGAGGAACGGGATCTGATCCATAGCCGCGTGTTCCGCCGAATATGCTGGATCTGTGGGGGAGCAATACCACCATTCGTTTATTACCATCACATGGGACGCATACACATCTGCTGCGGCGATCCCGCTGCAATATATGGATTGTGCACATGTGCGGAGCGCCACTCTGATCGCCCCGCCGTTCCACATGAATTTATTTTGTATGGCTGCTACTTGTGCAAACCATTTGCGCGGAGTGGGATATGGATAATTCTGGAGGCGATATAGAATACGGGGCAGCGATACCATTTTAAAAATGGCTGAGTGCCCATACAGGGAGAGAGGACCACACAGTGGCTTCGTTGTGAAGGCTAGCCAATAAAGAAGAGATATTGCGTGCCCAGGAGACTTTCGGACATGGGGAAATATATATACCAAGATATTTGAAGCCCCCCTTTGCCTGGGAAAGCTGCGATGCCCAGGTGTCGCGTCCCTGATGCCCGCACACCAGGAATAGGATAGATTTGGCGGGGTTAGCATGGAGGCCCGAGGTACCCCCAAAGACCCTGAGGATCTGCAGTATGCGGGGACCCGAGAACCAGGGATCGGTCATGAAAAAGAGGACGTCATCTGCATATAAAGCTATACGGTCTGAGCGCGACTGGGACCAGTCGAACCCCCGAAGGACCGGATCACTCCGAACCCACGCCGCCAGGGGCTCTATCGCAAGAGCAAACAATAACGGGGACAGGGGGCAGCCCTGTCTAGTGCCCCGCTGGATGGAGAAGGGCTGTGAATGGTGTCCCGCAACTCGGACCGACGCCATCAGCTCCGTGTACAACAGACGCACATAAGCCAGGAAGCGAGGCCCTAAATTTATCGCCTCGAGGAGCTGGAATAAATACACCCAGCTCAGGGAGTCGAACGCCTTATCTATGTCGGCAAGAAGCAAAGCGGCCGGTCGACCCAGCGTCGGGGCTGCCGCCATGGCATTGTGTACCCGTTGAATATTATGTCGAGTATCCCTTTGTGGCATGAAGCCCGACTGGTCCAGGTGAATCAATTCACCGATGCAGCTTCGCAGGCGATCAGCTAACACCTTCCCCAATAGCTTCGGTTCGAAATTTATAAGGGAGATGGAGCGATATGAGGAGGGATCCTCCGGGGGTCGGCCTGGCTTGTGAAAAAGCACAATTTCTGCGTGTCGCCAGTCCCTAGGCAGAATGGCAGACTCCACAGCCTCCTGGATGGTCGCCAATAGATGGGGCCCCAACATGTGCATGTTCGGCCTTAGGAATTCCATTGGGAACCCATTAGGTCCAGGAGCGCGACCGGGATGGAGCGCATTGAGGGCCCCCATGAGTTCCTCCGTGGTAATGGGAGCGTCTAGTTGTTCCCGGAGATGATCGAGAAGATGACGGGGAGGGATATCCACCAAGAATTCAGCGATCAACTCCGGTGAGATTTGTTCGTGCCTAGTATAGAGGGTAGTAAAGTGACCAGCGAATGCCGCAGCGACTCCCTGTGGTGTCGTGTGGAGGGACCCATCGGAACCGCGAACGGCAGGGACAACCGCTGGAGATGCATCAGCCCTACAGAGTCTATGGAGCATCTTACTGGACCTATCGCCCCATTGATAAATTCGGTGCTGTGACGCCTCCCAAATCTCCTTTGCTTCGCCCATGAGGTGCCGCCGAAGATCCTGCTGCGCCTGCAGCAGGTTTCGGCCAATTATTCGGATTCGGATCGATATTAAGTTGTGATGCCAGTGACGCTTGATGTGTCTCTAGAGCCTCCAACTGTTCCCGTCGCGCCCGCTTCTCATTCGTGCGGTAACTAATCTCAATCCCACGAACCGTCGGTTTTAGGGCTTCCCATAGCAGAGTCCGAGAGGGAGCCGTGGGGCCATTATCCTCCAAGTATGTAGTGACTGCGGTGTGAAGCATATCCTGGTATGCCGGGTCCCGGAGGTGCCATGGTGACATCCACCACCGGAAGGGGGGTTTACGGGATTGGGTGTGGAACTCTAATCTAAGCGGAGAGTGGTCAGAGAGCCCACGGGGCATATGAGTTACATGAGAGAATCTGTGTAGATGTATCCGCGGGGCGAAGAAATAGTCCAGCCGCGATTGTGAGCCATGTACCGCGGAAAGATAGGTAAAATTAAGTTCGGCGGGATGATATTCGCGCCATATGTCAGCCCACCCCAATGTATTGACCAGAGTATGTAGCTTAGTTTGGCCCTGTACGGGTGCACTGTCTGGGTTGCGTTGACGAGCCAGTGGGCCCATGGTGTCGTTCCAGTCGCCCCCCAATAGGGTCAAATTCTCATGTACCTCGCCCCAGGTTGCTACTAATTTGTCAATAAATGCAGTCCCTAGAGGAGGGGGCGCATATATACTGCCTATAGTGACCCGCTCCCCGGACAGTGTGCATGTGACAAAGAGGAATCGGCCTCCCAAATCCACCTGATGTGTAATGTATTGAAATTGGACCCTGCGATGGATTAGAATAGCCACCCCTCTGGATCCCCGGGTGAACCCAGCGTGGTACACATGATAGAAGCCAAATCGAGCTAGGCAGGGCGTCTTAGTGCCTAATAAATGGGTTTCTTGTAATAGTAGGATATCGGCCCCATACCGTTTGGCTTGGCGTAAAATTGCACCCAGTTTCACCTTGTTGAGAAGACCCCTGACGTTCCAGGATACTACGGTTAGATCCCCAACCGGGGTAGCATCACCTGACATAAACACCCCTTAGGATTACAATCACAACAAAACAAGGGCGGAGGACATGACCTGTCTGTGAAAAAGAACATGTTACTACAAACACAACAAAACTACATTCCCTTAAAAAAAAAACACCCCCCCCCACCCGACACTGCCAAGAAATAGGAGTATCTGTCGCGGTGTGTGACCCAGAAGACCCCCAACTGGGGGGCCCCCCGCACCCACACCAAAGGATCCCTTCCCACCCTACAAACATACACAACAAAGGGGCACAATGAGTCTGTGGCCTCGCAGTCCCATGGCCATACCCCACGCCCACCCAAAGGAGACTAATAAGAAAAGGTTACTTAATTGACCAGTCCCAAGTCAGCATAGCAGTTAAGATGTAGACATGACTTCCGAATCATCAAGGCGGCCGCTCCGAACTTGCCGATCGTCTGCTGGACCCAGAGCCGCGCCGTTTTTTGGATTTATTGCGCCTCAGGCGTTGAGTGCGTGAGCTGCGAGAGGAGTCCGAGTCCACTACAGGCGGAGAGGTAGGTCTCAGTTGTGGGCGCTCATCAGTCCAAGCAAAAACGGCTTCAGGGGTATCAAAGAAATAGGATTTGGAGTTGAAGATCACCCGCATCCTGGCTGGATATAGCAACATGTATTGCAAGTTCAGCTCGCGAAGCTGACGCTTCGCAGCCGTGAAGGATTGGCGCTGTTGCTGAACCTGGCGCGTGTAATCCGGGAACACCATGATGGGGTGAGAGTCATGCTGGAGGCCATCTTTGTGAGTTCTGGCATACCTTAATATCGCATCGCGGTCAGCATAGTTCATGATTTCGGCGATGATTGGCCTTGGGGCCGCCCCTGGTGGAGGTTTTTGTGTCAAGGCTCAGTGGGCTCGCTCAACTACAAAGGACGAAGAAAGGAGATCTTTTGGCAAGATATCTGTGAGCCAATTCGCGATGAAGGTGGTCATTGAGCCACCCTCACATCCCTCCCGCAGGCCCACAAAGCGCAGATTGTTGCGCCTTGCGCGTCCTTCTGCATCTTCCACTCTGGAGGCCAGCTCCTGCGACACCACGGTGAGCTTGTTCACTTTTTTTTGGAGAGTGGACACCGTGTCCTCCACCGTCGAGACCCGGGTTTCAGCCTCAGTAATCCGGTCCAGTGCTTTGCGGAGATCTTGACGAAGGAAGGAGACCTCAGACCCCACTGCGCCTATCTTGGCATCCAGGGTGTCCCTTGCATGATTGATTGCTGCCAGGAGGGCCGCATTATCGGGTGCAGCAGCACCCCCATCTCCCCCCACAGCCCCCCCCAGCGGGCATCGTGAATTGGTCACTGGTGCCCTGCTTGGGGCCCGTGCCCCCGGGCCCGCCCCTGCCCATCTCCGAGGGACCGGGACGCAGGGGGAGCGGCAGCACGGCGGAGGATCTGGCCCAGCTCTGGTCCAGCTCTTTTAGCCCAGTAGCGTCAATGATAATGCAACTCTATATGTCTCTCGAGGCACCCATGCAGGTCATCATATGAGAGGTAGGCACGGGACCGGGGGCTGGGGACGTGGGGGAAATGCAGCCGACCCCTCCTGGGTCTTCTCAAGGCCTGGCCTGGCTGCAGATCTACAGGCAGAATCTAGACAGGCCGGTGATCCCACGCCACCTCAGCCCACTCAGGATCACCACCAGGGCACCGACTGCACCCCGGGTCAACGATCTCCTGAAGGCCCCACAGTAGCTCAACAGGGCCGGGGCGGCAGGCCGCACCCCCACCAGCGCGGGCGCCCGATCAAGAGGAGGGCGAAGGGGCCAGCCGCGGCGGCGAGGACTAGCGCAAAGTTAGTTAAGGTGTTGGCCCCACCTGTTGAGCGCACCGAGGCGGCACACGCACTCCAATCCTCTCCCCACAGGTCGACACCGCCAAATACAGGACCAGCTCCTTGCAGTCCGCGCCGGTCAGGTGAACGCAGGCCTCCCCCGCGCCGACTGCGCCACAGGATGAAGCCACGCAAAGTGGGGGGGAGGGATACCTGTTGTGCTCCCCACTGTGGCGGGGGCACTTGGTCGTCCCGCGGCGCCTCCCCAAGAGGTATGAGCGGACCTCCCCAACCGGACTCCGCGCCCACGCTCCTCACTCACCGGCAGGGGGGAGGGGATCCAGCACGCCGGTCACCATGTCCCAATCTGTCCCAGGTCCCGCAACAGTCCTGTGGGCCTCACACAAGGCTCCCGCGGTATCTCGATGGCGTCCAGGCCGGCCGGATCTCAATGGGCAGCCGCTTCGTCAAGGGCGGGTCCGACCGGGCCGAGATCTCTGAGGGCACCGGCCGGGGCTCCGCAGTAATCGCTGCTGAGGCCGGAGGCCACGGCGCTCGGCGCAGGTCAGCCCAGCCGCGCCTCCGATGATACAGGCAGATCGTTAGGCAGAGGGGAGAAGGGCCGTGGCACCCCCGCCTCGAGTCCGGGCCAGTACTCTATGCGGGGGCTCGATGGAGGCCGGCGATCTCCCACAGTGCCTCTCCGACGTGTAGACCCACGCCGCAACACAGCGCGGCCGCTGGAGGAAGGGCCCAGCCCACGCCCCTCACTCAGGATCGCCGTCAGTCGAAAGCTGCCACAGCAGCGCCGCGATCCCGGAGATAAAGCCAGCGCAGTGGCCACAGCTGATCGGGGCATCAGTCAGGGTATTTCACAGCTCCTTAGGGCAGGATCGGTGTAGGATTATCGTTGGATTCTTGCGTGGGTGGACGGAGCCCGATCAGGCTGCGTCCGCCATGCTTGCTACCCAAGCCACGCCCCCCATAAATAACCTTTTTTAATGTAGCCAACTTCCCTTAAAGGATATGGGGCTGCAATTAAAAAGGAAACTTTTTTTTAAAGTTTGTTTGAGAATTGGTAGTGGTCCCCTGGCCCACTGCCTACTCTCCAAAAACCTTTTTTACATTCACAGAAGGGACCCCTTGCCTTTTACAAATGAATTACCACCCCATCTCTGGAGTTAGTTACTTTTCAATGTTTTGCGACTGTATTACGGTAGCAAAACATTGATACATATCATAGCAAATAAATATTTTAAAGCAGCACCCTAAACAAGTCACCACCAAATAACAATTTGTTTTGCCTTTCTAAACCTAATTTGCAATTTGGTAACATGTTACTGAATTGCAAAATGAGTTTAGTACATTAAAAGTAAACATTTCGCAGCTGCAAACCTTGTGACTTTGCAACTTGCAGGCTTTCCAACTTCAAAATGGCTTTGTACATGAGGCCCCAGATAATTTAGCTAGACAAAGCTAAAGCAAGGTTTAGTAGTTGTGTTTCCTTACCAGCAGTTAGTAAGAAGAATTCTGTCGCAATCCTATTTTTCAAAGAAACTTTGGCTGCATATTCTTGACAAATATTATGATACAAACGGTAGATATGTTTCTATTAAATTTAAACTAGGTAAATTTATTTTCCATTCATTCACTGACTCTTACTATTCGCTTTCTCATATTGATTATTTGCTATCTTAAATCTATGTGAACTAATTTCAAATTCACAAATTGACCAGACTGATATTTTGGATCATACAATGATTCATTTATATGAGAAATTGGATGATTTTTCATATTCTTATTCTAGATGGAATCAATGTGGAAACTATTTTGAATGATGACAATAAATTAAAAATGATAATAAAGACAACATGTCTAATACAGAGAACTCCCAGGTACATGATGGAATACCAGTTAATATCATATCTAGTTACATTATTTAAGGATTCAGGGATAGAGGGATTATATCTGACTCGCAGAAGAACTAGTAACTGAATTATATAACCTGACAAAGATACCACTGCAGTGTTCAACTATCACTCTAGTTCATAAATAAATTCAAGATTGTAAAATCTATGCCAAATTATTAGCAAATAGCTTTCTCAAAGTTTTTAATATAATTATTCATTCAGACTGAGCAGGATTTATGGTGAACAATACTAGGCTCATTTATCGTGTTTTAGAATCCATTCCAAAACGTCACTCTCATGCTGGCTTTCTACAACAGGGACAGACAAAGCATTTGGCAACGTTAATTGACAATTTCTTTTTCATGCTATGAAATGTTGCTATTTTGGCCCTAATTGTATAAAAAATGTATCTTCCCTTTGAATTCAGCCCTCTGCTAAACATTTTATTAATGGCAGTGCATCTATATACTTTATGTAGAGGAACAAGGCAGTGCTGTCATTTATCTCCCCTTCTGTCCCTGCTAGCTACAGAACCATTACATTGTCATATCTGAGACTCCATTAAAACGGTATTTGTACTGATATATTGTTCTCAAACCTTCGGCTTATGCGGTTGAAATTCTTTTGTTCATAAGTGAATCTGATAGGTTTATTCTGCTTATTTTACATTCAATAAATTTTTATGGCAGATTTTCAGTTTAAGCCTTTAATATCAGAAAACTGATGTTTTCCTTTATATGTTTTTGTACACTACATATGATGCATAATACGTATACAATTTGGTACTGAAATAAAATGAAATATTTTGGAATTTAATTTTCTAATTCTATTAAGAATACTACTATATGTAATTGTAATCACATATCATGTTAGATTAGAGAGAACATTGATAAATGGTAATTATTAAATTTAAAGTCGGTGGGGAAAAAATTGAGTCTGTCAAAATGGTTATTGTTCCACAGGTAGTATAGATATTGCCTATGTGTTGGACTTTTTGCAGGGTCATCCCTGAACTTTTTGCCTTTCTCCTAGCCTTTTTTCTGGCATGGTGTTGGTGGTTTTAGGACTCTGGGCACTTTAGCACTGCTGTCCAGTGTAAAGTGCATGTGCGCTCTGTGATAAATATGGTAAAGATTGGTCTACACCTGTTTGGCATATTTAATTTACCTGTTAGTCCCTTGTAAAGTGGTGGGTGAGTTGTGTTCTGAGGTTGCCTCTCATAGGAGGAGGGTGCGGAACCCCAGAAGGAGAGGTAGGGGGAGGAGAGCCTCGCCCGTGACTTCTGGTCAGCCTGAGGGTGCGGACCCTAGGTTGGAGGATCAGTTGCAGCTTAGAACTGGACTGATGAGAGGAAGAGTGGAGAATGGTTACTATGTGCCAGGGGTTCCTGCCCCCCACTCTGTGGATTGGCGAGGACCAGAGACATCTGGATGGCCTAGGGCCTAGTCCTTGCCGCGGACAGCTAGGGAGTACCAGTGGGGTAGCCTAGTTGGTCCTGGGAGCTTTGACAGAGGGAACCACATGGGTTCAGAGTGGCGTAAAACTGGAAGGTGTCCCTGCAGTTGCGGGCCCCCGTCCGTGTTCTATCGCCCAAAGCACGGAAGCCCATCAAGGTGGTGATTGGTCTACCCTGCATTTTGGCTGGAAGGGGGTTGTGTTGGACTTGGCCCTTTTTGCAGGGTCATCCCTGAACTTTTTGCCTTCCTCCTAGCCTTTTTTCTGACATGGTGTTGGTGGTTTTAGGACTCTGGGCACTTTAGCACTGCTGTCCAGTGTAAAGTGCGTGCGCTCTCTGTGATAAATATGGTAAAGATTGGCCTACACCTGTTTGGCATATTTAATTTACCTGTTAGTCCCTTGTAAAGTGGTATCTCATATACCCGGGGCTGGTAAATTAAATGCTACTGGTGGGCTTGCAGCGCTGATTGCGCCACCCACCAAAGTAGCCTTTCAAACCTGTCTCAGGCCTCTGCCACTGTAGGGCCTGTGCGCGCAGTGTTACTTCCGCTGTGACGTGGCACCTAAAGTGTGTGCCATGTCTGTGATCCCCCTTTTACTGCATGTCAGTCACCCCTAAGGTAGGCCCTAGCTAGCCCTATGGGTAGGGTGCATTGTAGGTAGAAGGTAGGACATGTACCTTAAGTGTGTGACATGTCCTGGTAGTGACAAACCACCATTTTGGTTTCTCACTGCTGTGAGGCTGCCCTCCCATAGGAATGCATTGGGGGATTCCCTGATAAGTGTTTCAGTGGTAATTTCTGATATGAGGGGAGCAGTGTGGTCAAGTTTGGTATATTTGGAATAGTGATATTAAATGCTACGCAATGGTGTGCGCAGATTTATTATCACTATTTTAGAAATGCCACTTTTAGAAGTTGGCATTTCTGTGTGCTATGTGTCTGCCTGCCTGATGTGGATTGCATGTCTGGCTTTGGAGTGACAGGGGCTGGTGAGGTGTGTGTGACTCCAGGGAGGGCAGGGTGAGTCAGCGCTAGGCTGAATCGGGGACCTGCATTTGGAGCAGTGGGAGGAGTAGTCCCCTGACCCTGAATAGGTCTGTGCCTGCCTGGGTGAATGCTGGCTCCGCCCCCCTGTGGTGTGTCTGATGACGAGCCCCCACCTGACAATAGGGAAGAGGAGCTCTGTAAACAGAGTGCTCCGAAACCCCCCAGAACCAGCTCAGGCTGGTTCCCCCAAGCCCTGTGCCAAGGGCAGACAAAAGAAAATGCTGTATAAATATTGGGGCTGTGACCCCATGAAAGTGTTGTGCTTTTGTGCTTCCTGGCGACTTGCTGTTTCTGGGCCCCAGGAGGAACCGCCACGAGGGACTGCCTCCCTGCTGGAGGGCCCCGTGAGCTGGCCTGCCTGGGCCCAGCCTTTGCCCTGAATCTGTGGGCTTAGCGCCTCGTGAGCGCTGAATTTCTGCCCCTGGAAGAGCGCGGGCCTGGCAGCCCGGAGCTGCGATCTGCTTAGAGGGAATCCCGACGTGGGGATTCCCCTGTATTGCTGACTGGGAGGCGGGAGCCCACCCCACATTTTGGTGCACTTTTGCGGGAGCCCACCCCGCATTGATGCTTATTTAAATGGCGGGAGCCCACCCCGCGTTTGTGCTCCTTTGACGAGAGCCTACCCCGCATTTGGTTTTATTTGCAGGCGGGAGCCCACCCCGCACTTGTGAGGAGAAAGGAGACGTCACGGCTGAGGACCCGACCCGGAAGCCAGGCGGCCGTGCCTGACTGTGGGCGGGGCCGGAGTCCGGAAGTCGGCGCAGGCCAGAGCCAGGCTCCCGTGAGCTGGTGGGAGCCCCACATATGCAGAGAGGAAGTCAGGAGCGGGCTCCGGTGGCCACAGGAGGAGATGGAGGCACATTGTCGGTGCCTTCCCCCTGCAACCGGAGGAGTCCCAAAGAGCCCCGGTGAGTGGGGGCTGATCGGAGAGCATTTTGTTGTGCTCCCGAGGCACGTTTTGTGCCAGTGCCAGTATTGTCCTCCACAGCTGCACCGCAGTTGCGGGCAGCTGCAACGTTTGGGCAAGTTTGATTTCGGAGTCCCGGAGTGGGGCTTCCACGGCACAGTGGTGCCAGTGCCATTTTCCTTTGGGGGCAATTTTGTTGATAAAGTTCCCGAGTGGGGGCTCGCCAGGCCCAGTTGGTGCCAGTGGTCATTTCTCATCAGGTGCACCGCCCGTTAGCGGCAGCTGCAACGTGGGGCATTTTTCCTTTCACTATGATGAAGGAGTGAGATACACTCCTCTGCCCCAGCGCAGTGCGCACTTTGCTTTTGCTGCTTTTGCAGCCCTAGGGCTAATTGAGAAGCCCTATCTTCGCGCCCTGACATTCTGGACAGAGGGCATTTTTAGCCCCAGTGAAAGGCCAGTTGGCCTGGGGGTCATTTTGGGATGGTGATGCCTAATATGATTGTGGCATACTGTGTTTTAGGCTAATGTTATGCTCAGGATTTATGCACAATGTGTTTATGTTGCTAATATGATATAATACTGAGTACAGTATTTCGCCAGTAGCTACTGGTTGTGATATTACTTCTACTGCTTGTGCTTGTGATGGTTCTGACAGTGGCCCGATTGGCCCTGTCCTGTGTATATAATCCCCTGTAAATATTGCCTAGTG
Organism: Calotriton arnoldi; assembly: GCA_963921515.1. Lineage (NCBI taxonomy): Eukaryota > Metazoa > Chordata > Amphibia > Caudata > Salamandridae > Calotriton > Calotriton arnoldi. The sequence continues at coordinate 218,034 of CAWUFW010015631.1, read as the reverse complement.
CCAGTTGGCACAGTGTATATGTGTGATTATGAATCTAATGTGTTTATGATAATACAAAGGCTATTTTTTATATAACCTTGTGTGGAGTTTCTTTTGTAGTGTGCCTAGTGTGTTGCTGCTGTGTGTGTGTGTATTGCGCAAACGCTTTACACATTGCCTCTGGGATAAGCCTGACTGCTCGTGCCAAGCTACCAAGGGGGTGAGCAGGGGTTATCTTCAGTGTGTAACTCCCTTGCCCTGACTAGAGTGGTGGTTTCTGCCTGGCTTAGGCGTTTGCCCTAGCCAGCCAGAAATCCCATTTCTAACATTGGTTGTCAGCGGTGAGGATAGGACTTGCGTTTGCGCAGTCCCACAGCAACAACTGGTTGCACTACAAGCTCTGCATTTAGAGAATCACATGTTTGGGGATTATTTTTTCTGAGTTTTATTTCTCCTTAAAAGTGTCATTTTGGAATTGTTTACTCTTGCTTCAGCTCTTGCACCTAGGTCTCTCGTGTTGCACTTGTGTCTTAGTGCCTTGCCAAAATGGAATCTGCCGTTATTATAACAGATCTGTGTAGATACAGTATGTTGGAGTTGAGGGGGTTCTGTGAGGAGAGAGACATAGCAGTGAGTGGGTGGGACACCCAGCTAGACCTCCAGGAAACCCTACTCTGGTGGCAACAGAAAATATGGGCATTAGAGGACCAGGAGAGGGAGGGTTCCCAGTCCGCATACCAAGAGGGTAGTGGGTCTGAGGGTGACCCTGAAGAGTCTGAAGATGAGAGAGAAAATGACAGGGCAGGGACGCCAGTAGGTAGTGAGGACCCCATAGATAGGGAGTCCCTTGCTGGGTCCAGTGCCGGGGGCAGTGCCCCATCCCTTTCCCTGTCCCCAGAGGAGTGGGTAGATAGGAGGGAAGAAAGGGAGCATGAGCTGGCTTTACAGAAGCTCTAGAAGGAGAGCCATGAGAATATGGAGGCTCAGAAATTGGAGTTGGAGCATAGGAAGTTAGCCATAGAGGAGAAAAGGGCCTTGTTGGCCCAGGAGTTGAGTCTCAAGGCGTTGGGCCTTGAAGAGAAGAAGCTAGACCCTGAGAGGGTCCTAGCGCAGGAGAGGATGGAGGAGGCAGAGAGGGCCTTCGCCAGGGAGAAACTAGCCCCGGAGGGTAGATTATCCCCTGAGTGCAGTTTTAGTTGTCTGGATTCACCAGTAAGGGTGGGGTCCAGTGGTGGCAGCAATATGGAGTCCAGTGCAGGAAATCCCACTCCCAGATCCCAGAGTATGGTGCCTAGTGCCCAAGAAGAGGGGTACAGGTTGAGGTTCAGGGGCAGTAGAAAACTGTCTCACCAGTCTTGGGGGGAGTTTGTGGATGTGTGTTGTGATGCACTGGAGGATTGGGTGATGGTTAGCACGGCAAATGATTTTGAAGGGCTGTTCAATCTGGTTGTCAGAGAGCACATGTTCAGTAATTGTTTTCCGGGGTTGCGCCAGCACCTGTCGGAGTGTGAGTTATCTGATCCCAGGGAACTTACACGGGAGGCAGACCTCTGGGTGGTTACCAGAGGTTCTGAAGAGGCATTGGGGAGTGACCCTAAGAGGAGTGGCTCAGGTATCTTCCAGCCCAGAGTGGTGGAAGAGGTTCAGAGTAGCCCAGCTAGGTCCTGTTGTAGTGGGAGGGGTGTAGGGCCTCACGTCCTGTCTTCGAGGAGAAGGAGTGAGACTGGGATATGTCCCGATAGTGCCCAACCTCAGTCTCAGGGCCTGGATGGTTCCTTAAGGGAACACCAGGTAGGGAGCCTCAGCTGTACTAGTAGTCCATTTGTGGGGGATCTCCTAGTGTCAGGAGAACTTGGAGTGTCTGTAAGCAGGCCTCCATCAGTTCTGGTGTCTGGCAGTGCCACTCCTAAGTGGAGGGTGCAGAAGTCCAGATTGAGGGGTGAGAGGGGGAAAGAGTACCCAGTGGAAGAACCAGTGGGTCAGGGGCCAGCCAGAAGGGCTGAGTCTCCAAGGAATGACCATGGTGACACCACTTCTGTCCTGGGGGATCTTCACGCACTGTCAGATGGACAGGGGTCGGGAAATCTGCACCAGGCAGACTGTCACGCGACACATGAGTTATGTGTTACCCTCGGGGGGCATGTGTCCTCCCAAGGAAGTCCTGGTGCGCCGGGCAAGTGTTCAACCGCAGGGTTCAGTCCCTGGGTTGGGAGGCCAGGTACAGGTAATGCCTGACCTGGCAGGAAGGACAACTGTAAGCAGTGTCCTGACCGATGTAGCTTCTAGGGGTACCACTCCAGTTGGGAGGGTGCAGAACTCTGGAAGGGGGTGCAGAGGGAGGGAGTCCTCGCCTCTGACCCCGGTGCAACCTGAGGGTTTAGATCCCAGGTTGGTAGATCAGTTGCAGGGTCAAGGCCCTGAACTGGTGGGTGAGTTGTGTTCTGAGGTTGCCTCTCATAGGAGGAGAGTGCGGAACCCCAGAAGGAGAGGTAGGGGGAGGAGAGCCTCGCCCGTGACTTCTGGTCAGCCTGAGGGTGCGGACCCTAGGTTGGAGGATCAGTGGCAGCTTAGAACTGGACTGATGAGAGAAAGAGTGGAGAATGGTTACTATGTGCCAGGGGTTCCTGCCCCCCACTCTGTGGATTGGCGAGGACCAGAGACATCTGGATGGCCTAGGGCCTAGTCCTTGCCGCAGACAGCTAGGGAGTACCAGTGGGGTAGCCTAGTTGGTCCTGGGAGCTTTGACAGAGGGAACCACATGGGTTCAGAGTGGCGTAAAACTGGAAGGTGTCCCTGCAGTTGCGGGCCCCCGTCCCTGTTCTATCGCCCAAAGCAGGGAAGCCCATCAAGGTGGTGATTGGTCTACCCTGCATTTTGGCTGGAAGGGGGTTGTGTTGGACTTGGCCCTTTTTGCAGGGTCATCCCTGAACTTTTTGCCTTCCTCCTAGCCTTTTTTCTGACATGGTGTTGGTGGTTTTAGGACTCTGGGCACTTTAGCACTGCTGTCCAGTGTAAAGTGTGTGCGCTCTCTGTGATAAATATGGTAAAGATTGGCCTACACCTGTTTGGCATATTTAATTTACCTGTTAGTCCCTTGTAAAGTGGTATCTCATATACCTGGGGCTGGTAAATTAAATGCTACTGGTGGGCTTGCAGCGCTGATTGCGCCACCCACCAAAATAGCCTTTCAAACCTGTCTCAGGCCTCTGCCACTGCAGGGCCTGTGCGCGCAGTGTTACTGCCGCTGTGACGTGGCACCTAAAGTGTGTGCCATGTCTGTGAGCCCCCTTTTACTGCATGTCAGTCACCCCTAAGGTAGGCCCTAGCTAGCCCTATGGGCAGGGTGCATTGTAGGTAGAAGGCAGGACATGCACCTTAAGTGTGTGACATGTCCTGGTAGTGACAAACCACCATTTTGGTTTCTCACTGCTGTGAGGCTGCCCTCCCATAGGAATGCATTGGGGATTCCCTGATAAGTGTTTCAGTGGTAATTCCTGATATGAGAGGAGCAGCGTGGTCAAGTTTGGTATATTTGGAATAGTGATAATAAATGCTACGCAATGGTGTGCACAGATTTATTATCACTATTTTAGAAATGCCACTTTTAGAAGTTGGCATTTCTGTGTGCTATGTGTCTGCCTGATGTGGTTTGCATGTCTGGCTTTGGAGTGACAGGGGCTGGTGAGGTATGTGTGGCTCCAGGGAGGGCAGGGTGAGTCACCGCTAGGCTGAATAGGGGATCTGCATTTGGAGCAGTGGGAGGAGTAGTCCCCTGACCCTGAATAGGTCTGTGCCTGCTTGGGTGAATGCTGGCTCCTTCCCCCTGTGGTGTGTCTGATGACGAGCCCCCACCTGACAATAGGGAAGAGGAGCCCTGTAAACAGAGTGCTCCAAAACCCCCCAGAACCAGCTCAAGCTGGTTCCCCCAAGCCCTGTGCCAAGGGCAGACAAAAGAAAATGCTGTATAAATATTGGGGCTGTGACCCTATGAAAGTGTTGTGCTTTTGTGCATCCTGGCGACTTGCTGTTGCTGGGGCCCAGGAGGAACCGCCACGAGGGACTGCCTCCCTGCTGGAGGGCCCCATGAGCTGGCCTGCCTGGGCCCAGCCTTTGCCCTGAATCTGTGGGCTTAGCGCCTCGTGAGCGCTGAATTTTTGCCCCTGGAAGAGTGCGGGGGCCTCGCAGCGCGGAGCTGCGATCTGCTTAGAGGGAATCCCGACGTGGGGATTCCCCCGCATTGCTGACTGGGAGGCGGGAGCCCACCCCGCATTTTGGTGCACTTTTGCGGGAGCCCACCCCGCATTGATGCTTATTTAAATGGCGGGAGCCCACCCCACGTTTGTGCTCTTTTGACGGGAGCCTACCCCGCATTTGGTTTTATTTGCAGGCGGGAGCCCACCCCGCGCTTGTGAGGAGGAAGGAGACGCCGTGGCTGAAGACCCGACCTGGAAGCCAGGCGGCCGTGCCTGACTGTGGCCGGGGCCGGTGTCCGGAAGTCGGCGCAGGCCAGAGCGGTGCTCCCATGAGCTGGTGGGAGCCCCGCGTATGCAGAGAGGAAGTCAGGAGCGGGCTCCGGTGGCCACAGGAGGAGATCGAGGCACATTGTCGGTGCCTTCCCCCTGCATCCGGAGGAGTCCCCAAGAGTCCCGGTGAGTGGGGGCTGAGGGGAGAGCATTTTGAGTGCTCCCGAGACACGTTTTGTGCCAGTGCCAGTATTGTCCTCCACAGCTGCACCGCAGTTGCGGGCAGCTGCAACGTTTGGGCAAGTTTACTTTCGGAGTCCCGGAGTGGGGCTTCCACGGCACAGTGGTGTCAGTGCCATTTTCCTTTGGGGGCAATTTTGTTGATAGAGTCCCCGAGTGGGGGCTCGCCAGGCCCAGTTGGTGCCAGTGGTAATTTCTCATCAGCTGCACCGCCCGTAAGCGGCAGCTGCAACGTGGGGCATTTTTGCCTTCACTATGATGGAGGAGTAAGATGCACTCCTCTGCTCCAGCGCAGTGCGCACTTTGCTTTTGCTGCTTTTGCAGCCCTAGGGCTAATTGAGAAGCCCTATCTTCGCGCCCTGACATTCTGGACAGAGGGCATTTTTAGCCCCAGTGAAAGGCCAGTTGGCCTGGGGGTCATTTTGGGATGGTGATGCCTAATATGATTGTGGCATACTGTGTTTTAGGCTAATGTTATGCTCAGGATTTATGCACACTGTGTTTATGTTGCTAATATGATATAATTCTGAGTACAGTATTTCGCCAGTAGCTACTGGTTGTGATATTACTTCTACTGCTTGTGCTTGTGATGGTTCTGACAGTGGCCCGATTGGCCCTGTCCTGTGCATATAATCCCCTGTAAATATTGCCTAGTGCCAGTTGGCACAGTGTATATGTGTGATTATGAATCTAATGTGTTTATGATAATACAAAGGCTATTTTTATGTAACCTTGTGCGGAGTTTCTTTTGTAGTGTGCCTAGTGTGTTGCTGCTGTGTGTGTGTGTTGCGCAAACGCTTTACACATTGCCTTTGGGATAAGCCTGACTGCTCGTGCCAAGCTACCAAGGGGGTGAGCAGGGGTTATCTTCAGTGTGTAACTCCCTTGCCCTGACTAGAGTGGTGGTTTCTGCCTGGCTTAGGCATTTGCCCTAGCCAACCAGCAATCCCATTTCTAACACTATGCTTCCGTTACAATTTTCATTATTAATTTACAAAAGCCTAGGTAAGGTTTTAGCTAATTTGATTTGGAATAACCCAAGATCTAGAGTTAAATACAATAAACATAAATTCTACCAGATTTTGGTAAATATCATAAAGCATTTGTTATTAGACATTGTTTCTTGTGGTTTCAGATAATTGATTCTGGATTTTCTAAATGGATCCAAACATAACAGAATGTGATTAAGCCCTTTATTTACCAACTCTCTTAACTGTATCCAACATGTGCACATTTATTAAATCCTCATCAATACATAAAGTAACTAAAATGGTACTTACTGAACTGGTTTCTATTTTTAATTTGGGAATTACCTGTTCAAAAAATATCATTATGGCATAGTCGCTTTTTTAAGCAAGATAATATTGTTCAGTTTTGGAAGCAGTGAATCGATGTAGTATCTTTTTATTTACATTTGTGAATTTGATGTATTTGCATCTGTTTTAGAATTGCAATTTGCAGTCTTCGGAATATTACAATTTCCAAATGCCTTACCTACAGCCAAAACACCATAATTGTAGTTATACTACAATGTATCCAATTCATCGGGCCATGTAGTATCTAATATCTGTAAGAAAATACATAATTTAATGAGTTCGAATTTACAGTGCATTTGCAATGTTTGAAATAATGAACCATCTTTTATGTCTTTCACTAGAAAATTGGAAACACATATGGATATCTAATGTTTTAGGTTGGCTTCCTGTATCTTTGTATCAAACAAATATGTTTCTTTTATATAATCACTTATGGACTCCTTGCAATCTATTTAAAACTGCACTTTTAAACAGTCCTCTGTGCCGGCATTGGAAATTAATTGATGGCTCCCTAAAACATCTATTATTTGAGTGCCCTATAATATTTAAATTTTTGATTGAGTCTAGAACATTATTACAAAAAGTATACCAATATTTGACACTCTTTCATATCAACTGGTAAGAGGGAACTATTTTACTTCTTATTGTCATCAGCGAAAATATCTATTACTTCTAATTGGATAGATTATCATGTATACCAAGTTGATGAGCATGGATTACGTTTTAAAGACAAGGTGGTATTCTTTTATTAGCAAAACCTCATAAAGCCTTAACCTCTTGAAAACTTCTTGGTGACAATATTTAGAATGTTCTATGTCACTCTTCTGATAAAAGTTTGACTAACACTATTGTTTTTTAATATTCTGCTAACACATATGTTTGAGGGGATGTTTGATTTTTTTTTGCTATATCACATATTGGTTGTTGATATATGACTTGTGTATAATTATTTATTCCAGCTTTATATATTGATTGATATTTATTCTGTGCCATTTATGTCTGTGTAGTTTTATCATAAATGTCAATAAAATATTTTAAACTGAAAAATAGGTGTCAGTCACCAGGAAGGTGTAGTGTGAGGGTGGAACAGATACCACGATATCTGCAAATCAGCAGAGCATCACAAATCAAAGTCCAAACATCATTTTATTATCACATACATCTCTTGGAGATTTATAAATGCAAGCATACCATTTTTTAAATGTGTGCCCGTGCCCATATGTAACCCGTAACCCTGAAAATGAATCTTTTGGTGAATTTTGAAGGATAATGATTTTCAACATATAAATGTGCTTTCAATCTGTATTTCAAAGTGAGGAGTCTGGCAAAAACAAAATTGAAGATGAACTAGAAATCTAGTGTACCGTGGTTGAGAGTAAAGGCATCCTAAATTGAACTATTCACAAATATATGTGGGCTAAAGGCTTCTTGAGACATTGGTGGTTCTCTCTTTAGGTAGAGAGGCTGAGTCTTATATTTTCTTTCCTTGTATGCACATTAAGCGCAGGGAGGTGCCTGGCTCCCTTTCCTCGGTGGCGGCCATCTTAGGTCGGTCCACCTGAGTCTTATATTTTCTTTCCTTGTATGCGCATTAAGAGCAGGGAGGTGCCTGGCTCCCATTCCTTGGTGGCGGCCATTCTCGGCCGGTCCACCTACGTACTTATAGCATACCAGACTTCCTTAGGTCCTTTTTGGGTGACAGTAGGTGTTTTTAACTTTGTTAATTTGTTTCTTCACTAATACTGTGTTTTTATTCCACTGTTAATTATTTTTAACTTTGAAACAGAGTGCTGGTATCTCCGGTTGTAGGCTTTACGAGTCTGAGATTGGAGCCACGCCCACTTGGAGGCGGGCTATATATTCATGTCAGCTGCACTGACGCGACGCTGGCGCACCGCTGGCGCGCCAAAGGCAAGCCCGTCTGCGCCCGTTTGCCCCCGTCCGCACCAAGACGGCACCAGGGGCCAGGACCCCTGTATCTCATATCCCCCAAAATAATAGCTTGAAATCCCCTGCGGCTGTGAAACTGACATATTCACGTAAAGATCTTATGGAGCTAAATTGCCCCATGAGAGAAGCCTGCTACTACTCGATGGATGTATCCTTAAGCCCGGAAGACTGTAGCAATTGTAAATTCCAGTTAGACGTACAGAAACCAGCACGCTACTCTAGTAAGCAAACCCAAATACATCCTGTCACTAAACAATGCCTCCTATGTCGGTCTCTGCCTAAACATAAAAATGAAATAGCAGATCTAATTTTGGAACATCAACCTGATGCTTCCTTCCTTACGGAAATGTGGCTTTCAGAAGCGTCAGCTCCCGATATACTTGATGCAGTCCCCACTAATAACGCTGTTCTCAGTTTTGACCGTCAACGAAATAGAGGAGGACGTCTGGCGATAATTTATAAGCGTCATTTGCAATGTAAGTGGAAACCGATAAGTATTACCGGGTCTGAAGCAGCCTTCTTTAGTCTTGCCCTGAACAATCATCTTACACTTGCAGGTTTTTTAATCTACCGCCCTCCAGGCCTAGCGACCACTTTTGTAAAACACCTATTGGACGTAATTCCGGACTATGCAGTCCGATACGCACATTTTCTAGTATTAGGAGACCTTAACATCCACATAGAAAACAAGTCCTGTCCTAGTGCTAAAGACCTGGTGGAAGACCTTGGCCTTCTTCAACTTACCCAGATGGTGGAAGCACCTAATCATGTTTTAGGCCATTTATTAGACCCTATTTTTACTAACTCCCGTTCTCTAAGGGTAGATGCGCCCGAACCAATTGCTTGGTCAGATCACCACATGATCCCGTTTGGGACCTCAGAGCCCTCTCAACTAGTAATACCACCTCAAAAATGTTGCTCACGTAAATGGGCCTGCATCACCCTACAGCTTTTTCAGAGGTCTTACACCGAAACATACCCTGACTTGCCGTTTGTACATCGTCTGCCAATACGCAACTAAAGAGGTGGATCAACCAAGCCTTAGGTGCTCTAGCCCTGCGGAGATCCGCTCCCAGTAGGCGGATAAACCCCTCCGCACCATGGTTTTTGGCGGCCCTCCAGGATACGAAAAAATGCTGTAAAAGGCTAGAACGGATATTGCTCAAAAGCTATGACGCCCAAAGCACAATTGTCTATCTTGCAGCCTTAAAAGACTACCATAAGAAGCTGAGGCACGCTCGGGCAAATTTTTATACTCAAAAAATTGAGCAATCCAAAAACTCGTCCAGGGAGCTTTTTCAGATTATTAAATCTATAACTTCTTTAGAGCGCATAGCGGCATCTATTCCAGCATCTATTGATCAATGCAATCTGATTGCACAAGCTTTCTCTGATAAAATTACCACCATTTACTCGTCATTTCCAGAGCGTGCTAGGCTTTACAAAATGACAAGTCCTGGCTGTTCTTCCGTAGATGCTTCAGATATGCTCCTTTCTCTGAGACCAAATTTCAGAGGATGAAACTAACACCCTCATATTGAAAGTTAAATCAGGATCCCCGCTGGATTCAGTACAACCGTACATCCTAATACGGGGTAGAGAAGCCAGTGCACCAGTATTGACAGAACTACTAAACTTATCTTTCTGTTCGGGAGTAGTTCCCAAAGAATGGAAACATGCTATGGTAACCCCACTATTAAAAAAACCTAGTTTAGATCCATCAATGCCAGAAAATTTGAGACCCATATCGCGACTGCCTTTCTTTGCTAAAATTGCAGAGAAATGGGTGAAGCAACAACTTATGCAGTTCATGGAGGAGAAGAATCTCCTTCATGAGACACAGTCGGGTTTCAGATCCTCGTTTAGCAGAGAGTTAGCTCTGCTATTTGCAACTTAGCATATCCGTAAAACAGCAGACGAGGGCCTTACTACGGCTCTGATTCTGCTTGACCTGAGTACCGCTTTCGACACGGTTTCTCATGGCCTACTATTAGATAGGTTATGCCAAGCAGGGATAGGAGGCTCTGCTTTGGGATGGTTACCAATTTCTTAGAGGATCGTACTTTTCAAGTTACTCTTCAGTCGTCTGTTTCTTCCACTCAACAGTTGAAACAGGGCGTACCTCAAGGATCAGCCTTGAGTCCGACCCTGTTCAACCTCTACATGCGACTGCTTGCGGACCTTGTGGTAAAACATGGAGTGCAGACCATGTCATATGCTGATGACACACAGCTGATCATTACCTTGGCCCAGGACAACAGTCAAGCAGCAGAGGATTTCAGCTAATGTCAAATCGATCTGGATAGTTGGATGACGAATAGCTGCCTTAAATTAAATGCCAGCAAAACTGACATCTTGGTTGTGGCCAAACAACCATCCATCTGGTCCTTGAGCTGGTGGCCCAGTGAGCTGGGACCCTCCCCAACTCCAAGCCACAAAGTAAAAAATCTGGGAGTCTGGCTTGACCAAATATCCACCCTTACAGGCTCATGTTTTGGGATCTTAAAACGGATCAGAATGATCCTCGGCCTTATTCCTGACTGCGGAAAAAACAGCAGTCCAGGCCCTTGTAACTTCCAGACTAGATTATTGCAACGTCCTGTATTTAGAGGCTCCCAGGAAGAGTATACACAAGCTACAGCGGGTTCAAAAAGCAGCAGCTCGCATGCTGCTGAATATCCCTAATTTTGCCCCCACTGGAAGGGCCTTGGAAACTCTCCACTGGCTACCCATGGAGAAAAGGATATCTTTTAAAGCCTTATGTTATACTCATAAAATACTTAAGGGCAAAGGCCCGCAATATCTGCGCACGATGATTCAACTTTACCATCCGGAGCGCTGTCTGAGATCAGCCGGAACTGGATTGGTTAAGGTCCCCTCATATAACAGAAAACGCCTTAGTGGCGCTTCCTTCAGTTTCTTGGAGCAAAGCTTTGGAACTCTCTCCCTTTAGATCTCAGATTAGAGCAGTCTGAACTGACCTTCCGTAAACACCTAAAAACCTGGCTATTTCGGAAGAAATCTAATCAACGGTAGACTCAGCCCAGCTGCCTGGTCTCTTTCACTCTGGTTTAGTCGGTTTCTAGCACAGGGACACTCCGAATTGGAGTAACCAGGCGCTTTATAAGCTGCAAATAAATGTCAAGGCATATTCTGCGCAGCGATGCAGGGATATAGCAATCACCAAGATCATTGTAGGAATTCAATGTTTATTTATTTTATTTTATAGGTTAGACCTCACCAACAGAGCCTGGGATCCATGCAAAATGAGGGTTAGAGGAGTGAATGCTAAGTGCCTTTGGGAGACTAAATCACAGTCTTGGGAGTAGCACAGATGGATGTATGTCCAGTAGTTTGGTTTTCATTTTCAGGTGGGACCCCCAGGGTTAGGATTTGTCGTTTGTTGTTTGTTTAACCCCAGATACATCCATCTTTTCATGGAGTTTTGGTGGCTGAGAGAGCACTAAGGGCTTAACACGAATATATTGAATCATGGGAAATTCAGGTCCTTATTTACATCTAGGAGAAAGATAGCAGCAGTTGATTAGTAATGTGATCAGATTTCCATCCATCTAAGACTAGACTAAGTTCAGAATTTATGTTGGGTGTTATAGATGCTAAAGGTGATCTAGGCAGGCTTATGGAGAGTACATTACCCCTACCTAGATAGGAGGAATTATGGTCTGAACCACCGACCTGAAGTTTTCTGAGAACAATACAGGTTTTACCTTCTACATAAAGCTTCGTTGGTTGAAAGCAAATTTTTATATGTATGTTCATTATAGAGCTTCTGCCAATTGATGACTTCTGGTAGTGGCATTCTAAGCTAGACATGGGTGTTGTTGGGCTTGTTCTGAAAGCACACTATTTGCCAAAGCTATTGTTACTAGCTTTTAAAAATATCCATCGAATGGGTTTTGGCTCCACCCAGGGGTGTGTTTCTCTCTCACTTCATGCAAGATGCATCTTTACGCCATATAGGAAGTGCTTCCATTGGAATGTATGAGAGCATATTTTACACTTGAAAAGTACACTCAATAATCAAGCTGTCTGCCACATTCAATTTTTTATCTTATGTATTCTATACCGAAAACAGCCCTTTTTTCTACTTTATCTTTCCAGCATTGGCAAACCTACTAGGTCTGACTTTTCCATGCGGTGGGGCTGTGCTCATGACGGAACTGTTCTCTCATGGCACCCACACATGGGGGAAGCGCTGGCACTTCCCCTATGGGCAGCCCATCTACACCCCCAAACAGGGATGGCAGCAGTTTCCGCTGCCACCCCCAACCCCTCCCGTGACAATCCTATGACGTCAGCACAGTGCGCGCCGATGTCATCAGGAGTAGCCGGACGCCCTGGAAGCCATTCGCTTCCAGGTGTCCGAGGGAAAAGGTAGGTTTCCCTGCTCCGGGGGGGGGGGGGTGTCTCTGTGCATCAAGGCATCGGGGGAGAGGAAGGAGTCTTTCCTCTCCCCTGATGTTTCTTTGCGGGGCATTCCTGCTGCACGATCACGCATGGGTTCACGATCGTGCAGCAAGAATGCCCCCCATTAGGCACCAGGGATTTTTTTTGTTTAATTGGAAGCGACCCCACTTCCAATGGGGGATAAATATTTTTACCTGTTTCCCCTCCCCCCCCACCCCCCCCGGGGACAGATCAGCCCATTTTTGTGACCTTTCTGCCCGGGGGTGGGGGGCAGAAAACCCCACTAGGCACCAGGGATTCTTTTTTTTGCAGATGGAGGCGACCCCTTGGGCAAGTGTTGCTTCCAAAGGGGGATTTTTTTTTCTGCCCTCCCTGGGGACAGATTGGCCTGTTTTTTGGGCCTTTCTGCTCCCGGGGTGGGGGGGGGGCACAATACCCCACTAGGCACCAGGGATTATTTGTTTTGCAGATGGAAGTGACCCCTTGGGTAAGGGTCGCTTCCAAAAGGGGGAAATTACGCTCTGCTGGTTTCTGCCCAGCTGTGGACAGATTGGCCCTTTTTTTGGCCTTTCTGCTCCGAGGGGGCAGAAATCCCCACTAGGCACCAACGATTATTTTTTTTTACAGATGGAAGCGACCCCTTGGGCAAGGGTCGCTTCCGAAGGTGGGGAATTACTCTATGGTGGTTTCTGCCCCCCTGGGGACAGATCTGCCCCACGGGGCCAGAAAACCCCACTAGATCCAGGGATTTTTTTTAAAGTGCATGGGGGTGATCCCTTGTGCAAGGATCACCCTCTAACTTTTTTTTTATACTTGAGTCTGTTTTCTGCTCCACCCAGGGGTGGATCAGCCCCTTTTGAAGCCCCATCTGCCCCCCGATGGGGGTAGAAAACCCACTAGAACCACGTTTTTTTTGTGTGTAAATGGAAGTGACCCCTTGGGCAAGGGACGCTTCCAAAGGGGGTGATTTTCTGTTGGCCATTTTCTGCCCCCTGGCCTGTTTTTTTGGCCTTTCTGCACCCAGGGGGCAGAAAACCCCACTAGACAAGGATCGCCCTGCGATTTTCCAAATGGGGGCATATTGTATCAACCGTTTTCTGCCCTCCCCACTGGCAACATATTGGGCCGATTTTGATCCCCTGGGCAAGGATGGTCTACATGCTGACTACCATCCATGATGAAAGCACTTCACCTGTGACTGTTTGGAGTCAGGTTGCTGAAGTGCGCAAACCTGTGTGCATTTTAGACTATAATAGGCACATGGGTGGTGTTGATAGAGTTGATCAGAGGTTGGAACCTTACACTGCTCTTCGTAAGGCTTACATTTGATATACGAAGTTGGCTATCCATCTTTTCCACTTGGCAACCTTTAATGGTTTTGTTGTATTTAAGGATTGCTCTCCTGAGTCAACGATGACTTTTGTTAAGTTTCAGGAGTCTGTGATAGGCAGTCTTGTTGTAGTGGAACAGGCAAGTGGTCCTAGAGTTGCAGTGGTGGAGGATGTGGCTAGATTGAGAGATCGCCACTTTCTTGATCTCATTCCTCCCACTCCCACAAAAGACTTTCCCAGTAGGAGATGTAGAGTCTGTTGGTGAAGAGGGACACAGAAGTACTGCCCTGAGTGTCCTTCTAACCCTGCTCTGTGTGTGCCTGCTTGTTTTAGAATGTACCACATGCAAAATAATTTTTGGGAGCATCCATGAGTGGAAATGTGAACTGCCTGGTCTGTATTGTTTTATATTTTTTGTTCAGTTTCAAGGTTGGCATTAGTGCAATGTATTTAGTTTCAGCTTTTGTGTTTGCAGTTTTGTATCTACTTACAATTTGTTTGTGTTTTCTTTTTTGTATTAAAAAAAAACCTAAATGTGATGGAGTAGTGTGCGGACTGGCGCTTGGTTGGTGGTGTGCGTGGACTTGCGCTTGGCTGGAGGTGTGTGTGGACTGGCGCTTGGCTGGCCGTGTGTGTGGACTGGTGCTTGGCTGGCGGTGTGCGTTGACTGGCGCTTGGCTGGCAGTGAGTAAGGACTGGCGCTTGGCTGATGGTGTGCGTAGACTGGTGCTTCGCTGGCAGTGTGCGTGGACTGGCGCTTGGCTGGCAGCAGTGTGGACTGGTGCTTGACTGGCAGTGTGTGAGAAGTGACTTGCTGCTGGTCAATACACACACTGGTAGCCAAATGCCAGTCCACACAATCCGTCAGCCGGTGTGATTGCTGTGTCAGGCATGTGGGCTTGTGAAAGTGATGGGCCCTTGAATGGCACTGTCTGTTGATGTGAGTGTTGTTATGTGCTGGACCCGCGGCTGGTGGTGTGAATGGTTTTGTGTGTATCACGTACAAAAGGTGTGAATGGCCTGTAAAGCGATTGGGGCCTTGTCGTGACTTTGCAGCTCACGAACTGTGAGTCATTGGTTCAGTTTCTTGTCCTTTCAAATATTAACAGTGAATTTAATTTTTGTGAAATCTCTTGTTAATAAAATTTTAAATATTGAACCATCACTCACCCTCGTGCCATATCCAATCAGTATGTGTGTGTACTTGAGAAATAGATGGTTGTGCAGTAATATTTGTCTTTTCTGTCTTTCTCTGGCAGGGTGTACATTGTCCCTTTTTTAAAATGTTTTAATGTGTTGGTTCTGCGGCTGGCGGTGTGAATGGTCTTGTGTGTATCACGTACAAAAGGTGTGAATGGCCTGTAAAGCGATTGGGGTCTTGACGTGGCTTTACAGCTCACGAGCTGTGAGTCACTGGTTCCGTTTTTTGTCCTTTCAGTTAACAGTGCATTTCCTTTTGTGAAATCTCTTGTTAATAAAATTTAATATAGTGAACCATCACTCATCCTCGTGCCAAGTCCAACCAGTATGTGTGTGTGCTTGAGGAATAGATGTTTGTGCCGCAATATTTGTCTTTTCTGTCTTTCTCTGCCAGGGTGTACATTCCCTCTAGGAAAAATCTACTAACTCTACCAACTCTATCAACCGCACGTTGGTGGTAGGACATTTGTACCGGCGTGGTGATCCCACAGAGAAAAGTGAAGAAAATGTGATTTTTTTTAAGCTAAATTTGAGGTTTGCAGGGGATTCTGGGTAGGAAAACCTTGGGGGATCAATTCAAGCCATACCTCCCTGGACTCCCCTGGCTGTCTAGTTTTCAGAAATGTCTGGGTTAGGTAGGGTTCCCTAGATGACCGCGAGCCCGGGACCAAAAACACAGGTGACCCCTTGCAAAAACCAGGTCATTTTGTGATAGGTCCTTTTGATGTCTCCACAATACGTTTTGGGCCCTTCCCTGCCACGGGTACTTGGCCCACCCACACAAGTAAGGTACCATTTTTATCGGGAGACCTGGGGGAATGCTGGGTGGTAGGAAATTTGTGTCATACAAGTGATCCCACAACTTTTCCACACAGAAATGTGAGAAAAATAAGATGTTTTCAGCTTAATTGTATGTTTTCAGGGGATTCTGGGTAGGAAAACTTTGGGGGATCCATGGAAGCTATACCTCCCTGGACTCCCCAAGGTGTCTAGTTTTCAGAAATGTCTGGGTTAGGTAGGTTTCCCTAGATGGCCACCAAGCCCGGGACCAAACACTCAGGTGACCCCCTTGCAAAACCAGGTTGTTTTGTGATAGATAATTTTGAAGTCTCCTCAATACGTTTTGGGCCCATCCCTGCCGCGGGTACTTGGCCCACCCACACAAGTGAGGTACCATTTTTATCAGGAGACGTGGGGGAATGCTGGGTGGTAGGAAATTTGTGTCAGCCCAGTGATCCCACAACGTTTCCACACATAATTTTGAGAAAAGGTAGATTTTATCAGCTAAATTTGAGGTTTGCAGGGGATTCTGGGTAGGAAAACGTTGGGGGATCCATGCAAGCCATACCACCCTGGACTCCCCCATCTGTCTAGTTTTCAGAAATTTCTGGGTTATGTAGGTTTCACAAGATATCAGCTGAGCCCGGGACCAAAAACACAGGTGACCCCCTTGCAAAACCAGGTTGGCTTGTGATAGATAAATTTGATGTTTCCACAATACGTTTTGGGCCCATCCCTGCCGTGGGCACTAGGCCTACCGACACAAGTGATGTACCATTTTTATCGGGAGATGTTGGGGAATGCTGGGTGAGTGGAATTTTGTGGATCGACGCAGATTCCAGAATTTTCCATCATAGAAACGTGAGGAAAATTTGTTTTTTTCACAAAGTGTGAGGTTTGCAAGGGGTTCTGGGTAACAGAACCTGGCGAGAGCAACACAAGTCACCCCATCCAAGATTTCCCTGGGTGCCTAGTTTTAAAAAATGTATAGGTTTGCTAGGTTTCCCTAGGTCCTGGCTGAGCTAGGGTCAAAAATCCAAAGCTAGGGATATTGCAACAAAAGGATCAGTTTTCACTGGAAAAATGTGATGTGTCAACGTTGCGTTTTGGGCCTTTTCCTGTCGCGTGCACTTGGCCTACCCACACAAGTGAGATACCAGGGGCGTGGCTTGCCAGCGAATGGAGGCAGACGCGTGAGTTTGGAGCTCCGCACCGGCCCCGTCACTTATCCTGTATAGACGGCCGCCCGATCTCTGGGGGGCTGCGACGGGGGTCCCGAAACGTCGTGGGACCTTGGGGTGACAGCGGTGATCCCCTCCCGCCTGGCCTGAGGCAGAAAACCTGAGATCTAACTCGGCGCAGCGGCCGAGCACAGGGGACAAGATGGCGCTGAACTGAGAGCGGAGCTCCGTCCGCCCGGAGCGTGCTTTCCGCACGAACGACTGCCGAGCACCAGCGCTTCATTGCATGTCAGCGGGGCCAGGGAGAGCGGTGAGGGCGCTGACGGCACGAGGCGGAGAAAGGAGGCGCCTTGCTGTTGGGACTGGTTGGCTGTGGCCGGAACCGAGAAGACTGCGGGGAGCGGCCTGCTCCTGCGGCATCGCGTGGGCCTGGTGTCTCGCCTGCTCTACCCTGAAGAGCGGAGAGGAGGGCAGGACCGCGGCGCCTGTGGCTGAAGCGACACACCACTGGCGAGTGGGCGGCTGTGGATTTCTGGGCGGGCACTGAGGTACAGCGACCTGCAGTGCGTCCCGACTTGACGGCTGGTCTCCCGCCGAGAGTGCAGGTGGTTGGGATTGGCGGAGGCAGGCGAGAGCCGCTGGGGCGCTGCAGGGGGAACCCTGGGTTGCACAGAGGAGAGCCCCCCGAACTGAGTGCTGCCAACCCGCCGCGCCCGCTTACAGGTGCGAGTCGGCCCGGGCGAGCCCTGAGCGGTGCCCTGTGCTGGAGCCTGCGGAGGATTCCTGCGCTGCTCGGAGGACTGGGGACAACTGGGAATACCTGGAGCCGAGTGGGCCTAGAATGCGTTGGAGCCGGCGCGCGCTGAGCATGGGGAGACGGCCATGAGCTCCTTGACTGCGTGGCTGACATCTGCCCAGGGCTATAGTCCGTGGCGCCTTGCGCGAGAGTACTGCTGCTGCTTAATTGCACACTCGAGAACCCCGCGACTGCTGAGGTAGCGGTTGTTCTGGTCCCCGACGCGTGCGAGAGGGCCCCCCAGAAGCTGCTTGAGGTGGCCGTGACTTGCACGCGAGGGGAGCTTGGACATCTACGCTCGAAGGTTCACTACCCGAGAGATGGGGAAGCCTAGGGGGAAGCAGCAGGCGGCTCTGCCGGATCGAGATGATGGGGGACATGAATCCACGCGGCCGGAATCTCCCGAGCCGCCGAGTGATGCGGGGGTACAACTACAATTATCTCGCATACTTCAGGCCATTACGGATACACGAGAGGCCCTGCAGCGAGACATTGCCACGGTTTCCGTGGGGTTGGGATTGCTGCGCGCTGACCACGATAAACTGTCGGGCAGAATGAAGCAGGCTGAAACCTCCCTGGCAACTATAGAACCAGCGCAGAAAGTCCTTACTGACCAGATGGGGGAGGTCACCCGCAGAGTGTTGGCGCTGGAAAAATGGGCAGAAGACGCAGAAGGGAGGAATCGCAGAAACAACATCCGTGTTCTGGGCCTGCCGGAGGAAATTGAGGGAACTAACATGGTCCAGTACTTGGAGGACTGGCTCCGTACCACAGTAGCACCGGAGGGACTGACGCAGTTTTACACGTTGGAAAGGGCGCACCGAGTACCGGCACGTCCGTTAGCATCGGGACGTCCGCCACGACCAGTGGTGGCAAGGCTCCTTCATTACAAGGACAGGGATCATCTACTGCGGATGGCACGCTCGACGGGACCGTACTCAGTGGGCAACAGTAAGGTCTCCTTTTTACCTGACTACACGCAGGAGGTTCAGCGCCGTCGCGCGTCTTTCCTGGTAGTCAAGCGGGCTCTTCGAGAGGAGGGCCTCCAGTACTCACTAATGTTTCCCGCTCGCCTGAGAATAGTCTTGGACGGTACCACGCACTTTTGTGAGGGCCCATCGGAGGCCTGGAACTGGCTGGAAACGTATAGAACAGGGATGCTGGAGCTGGAGAATTTTCGAGACAGTTGCCGCAGCGCCGACGCAGGTCGAGGCGGCGCCCGGCTGCAGTGAAGACGCCTGGCCCGTCCCAAACGGAAAAAGACAGACAAGCGGCATTGCAGGCGGTGTCGCAGCTTTTGGGAACACCGGAACACCACTCGGACACAGGGCAGGAGTCGGATAAGTTGCGAATGGGAACAGATACGGATACGGCCGATTCCCAGAACAGTGATGCAAGGATGCCTCATGTTACACCTGGCACGGCTGATGAGCTTATGTGATCTATTTGTTGTGTGTTTTGATGATTGAAGGTTTGTATGCCCGTGAGGTGCGTGCGGAGCTATCTGGCTACAATTAGCATCATACGCTTGAGTATTGTATTGACCGCCGGGTGTGGTGGCTGGGCGGGGGGTCAAGGGTAGGGGCTCCTGTCGAGATGCCTCCTGGGGGTGGGAGCGGATAGTATAGTATAATGCGGGGCCTTGGTGTGGTCGGGTTTTGGCTGGCAGCCACTTTCCCCACCGTAATCCCTCAGTAGCCACTAGAGGGAACCCAGTTTGACTTAGTTTGGATGGGGGCTTGTTTTTTAGTACCTGTCCTGGGGTGGGGTTGTTGGGGTTGTTTGTTTGTTACTAGGGGAATGTTACACGGGGACTGGCGCAACCCTACTTATGAGGGTTTGATTCATGGTACTGGGCACAATTGGCTGGTATTGGTGCAGGACGATTGGGGTCTGGCAGTGGTAAGGGCTCGATGGCTCTATCTGAGTTGAAATGTATAACTTGGAACGTCAGGGGTATGCACTCAATGCAGCGTAGGCATAAGATTCATACATACTTGGTTCGTAGGGGGATTCAGCTGGCGTTCTTGCAGGAAACTCATATTGCCCCAAAGGAGGATATGGCACTGCAGCGTAGGTGGAGAGGGCAGGTTTTTAGCACCACATATTCTGCCTTTGCCCGGGGTGTTTTGGTGTGGGTCCGAGCCGGGGTCCCGTTTCAGCCTACTCGCCAATTGAAAGACCCGGAGGGCCGATATGTTTTGGTTGCAGGTAGACTGAATGGTAGAGATGTGGTCTTGGGTAGCGTATATGCCCCCAATACGGAACAATCGGCCTTTCTCAGGCAGTTATCTGGGAGGGTTGCCCCTTTCTTCACTGGCTCTGTACTATTGGGAGGGGATTTTAACTCGATCACGGACGTCCTGCTGGATAGATCCCATCCTCCACTTCCTGAGGCACCCATTCATAGGCTCTCCAGGGATAGGCGAGATTGGCAGCAACGGTGGGATTTAGTGGATACTTGGAGGGCGCACCACCCAACTGATCGAGATTATTCATATTTTTCTGCTGTACATGACCTCCATGTGCGGTTGGATGCGATGTTATGCACTCCTGATATCCATGCAATGATGCAGCATAGTGAGTATCTCGCCAGAACGATATCGGATCATAATCCCTTATTGTTGCGTTTGAACTTGGTCCCTGATCGCCCTGTAATCTCGACTTGGCGTTTGAATCCAACATTGTTAGAGGATCAGGTGTTTAGAGAAGCGGTGGGGGCTGGTATCACTGACTATTTCCGGGACAAATCTGGCACTGCTTCGTCGCTGATGGTGGAATGGGACGCCTTTAAGAGTGTGATAAGGGGGCATTGCATGGCGCAAAAAGTAGGAGTGCGCAGGGTGTTGCTGCAGGACCTGGAGAGCGCGGAGCGACGATTGCGAGACATAGAAAGGGAGAGACCTGGGCATCCGGACTGCCAGCGGGACCTCCTGGCCGCAAGGGAAGAGGTCGCAGTGCAGATGGAGCGGCTGCGTTGCTATGATTATAAGCAGTATGTCACGCGTGCGCATGCAGAGCGCGATAAATCAGGGGCGTTATTGGCATGGCTGGCCAACCCAGCTAGGAGAGGGACGGTTATACTTGAGTTGCGCGCCCCGCATGGGGAGGCCTGTTATATGCAAAAGGGGATAAATGATCAGTTCCGTGCTTATTATGCGGAACTTTATCGGAGTCAGGTGCTCCCTGATAGGGAGGCGGTGCGAGGCTTTCTGACGGGGGTGACCCTCCCAATGTTAGATAGGGAGCGAGCAAAGCTGCTGGGTGAGGACATCACTCTAAGTGAAGTCCGCGGCGCGATTAAGCACATGGCCAGGAAAAAGACCCCGGGAGTGGATGGACTCCCGGTGGAATTTTATAGCGAGTATGTTGATCTCTTGGCCCCCAGATTGGTGCTGCTGTATAACGCAGCGCGGAAGGATAGGTTACTGCCCGCCGCGACTCGCGAAGCGCTCATTATCCCCTTGCTGAAACCAGGGAAGCCGCCTCATGACGTGACAGCCTATCGACCATTATCAATGTTGACCACGGATTATAAAATCCTAAGCCGGATTTTGGCGTCCCGCCTGCTCCCCTATATGACCCACCTAATACATGCAGACCAGGCGGGTTTTATACCGACCCGGAACACCGCTCAGAATATTCGGCGCCTGTTTCGGGTTTTGGATGCGGACACGTACGAGAGGGCAACTGCTACTGTATTGGCCATAGATATTGAGAAGGCCTTTGACAGTCTTGAATGGCCTTATTTGTTTCAAGTCATGCACCGCTTTGGTCTGGGGGAGGGCTTTATTGACTGGACATCTCTCCTGTATTGTCAATCCATGGCCCGTGTGCAAACAGGGAAGATGGTATCGGATACCTGCGCCGTGGGGCGGGGAACGAGACAGGGGTGTCCCCTCTCCCCATTATTGTTTGCTCTGGCCATGGAGCCGCTGGTGGCACGGGCTCGCACGGGCCGGCATTTTCCAGGGCTGCGTGTTTCTACGCGGATTCACCATATAGCTTTATATGCTGATGATCTCCTCTTGTTCCTGACGGATACCGAGGGAGCCCTTAGGGGTGCGAAAGCGTTATTGGCAGATCTAGGCAGAATTGCCGGGCTTAAGGTTAATTGGGGGAAGTCATGTCTGTTCCCCACAGAACCGCAGACTGATGGGCCTGAAACTACTCAAGGGGTACGTTGGGAACGTCGGTGTATGACGTATCTTGGTACTCGTATATATCACACCCACGCAGATTTGTTGGAGGGTAATGTGGGCAGGGCTATGGGAGCACTCAGGGGTTGCATGACATTTTGGAGTACGCTTCCATTGTCACTGGCAGGACGAGTAGCCCTCCTTAAAATGATAGCGCTCCCGAGACTCCTATATTATTTTAGAACGTTACCCTTGTGGATACCGGCATCGGTTTTCCGACAGTTGCGGTCGATGGTGATTGGGTTTCTTTGGGCTGCGGGGCGGCGGCGAGTGGCTATTAACACACTGATGAGGCCACGCCCGGAGGGCGGTCTGGCGGTTCCCGACTTTGAAACATACTACCTAGCGGCACAATTACAGGGGCTCACTCAAGCAGTGGTGCGAGAGATCAGGAGCACGGATGACGAGACGGGGATTAGTGTGGAGAGACATCTACTCTCCAGACTGCTGTTGCAGTTGCCGTTGCCGACCTCCTCTCTCACCCGCGAGATGGGGACGTTTAAACTTTGCTTGAATAGGGCGCTCAGGCGTGCGCAGGTTGTACGGCCTTATGCTCCGGAAATTCCTCTGGCGGTGTGCACGGCGTTGCCGCATGGCGGTAATTGGATGGCCTTACAGGGCTGGGAAGAGATTGGGTTGACCACTATGGGAGATCTTTATGAGGATGGGGCAGTGCTCCCCTATGCGACGCTACAGGATAGATATGACTTGCCCCGTTGTGATTACTTGCTCCACTTGGCGCTTATCGCAGCCATTCAGGCGCATTGGAAGATGGGGCTTAGTGAACCTGCGACCTTGTTGACATGTCAGTATGTGGTCCTAGCGGCTGGCACCGTTAAGGCAGTAACCTGTCTCTACCGTAGAATGACGAGCGAGAGGTTGGCCCCTTTAGCGACCCTCCGGCTGAGGTGGGAGGAGGATCTGGGGGATGAGATCCCTGAGAAAGCGTGGGCAGAACTTGTCGAACGTGCGTGGAAGAGTACAAGGAATGCTCGCTTCCAGTTGGTTCATTTTTACATACTTCACAGAGCCTATCTTACTCCGGCTAAACTTAATCAATACTTCCATACGGAATCGACGGTCTGCCCGCGTTGTCGTACAGTGGGGGCAGATTTTGGTCATATGATGTGGACATGTCCTCAGCTAGGGACGTATTGGGAAGAGGTAGTTGAACTATTGCAGGATGTCACGGATAGGGACATGGTACCCACAAGGGCTTATGTTTGCTGCATTGGTTTCCCCACACCACCAGGAATAAAACAACGAGTAAATTTATAGACCTGGGGCTTTTGTTAGCAAAGAGGGAGCTTACAATTCACTGGAAGGCAGAAAGGGGCCCCAGTTATGGGAGATGGCGCGCAGAATTTGTTAAATGGGCGGACTGCGAGGGGTTACAAGATTGCAAGCGGCGAGCCGCGCGAAGAGTGAGAAGGCGCTGGAGTTGGCGAGGGCTTGGGAAGCATTGGTGCAGCTTTTGAGGGTCCCGATAAATGAGGCTGACGAGGAAATAGAGGAAGCAGCCTAATAGTGTCTGGAAGAAGGAGATTGTCTTGTTTGTAGCTTCGCCGCATTGAGCCTTTTATTCTATGTGCCCTGCCCTTGGCGTTGAGAAGCCATCGCCCTGTTTGCTGCCCTGTATTTTGATCTTTCATCCTCCATGCAGTTGTGTCTTGTCGCCATTATTGCTTGTGCATAGAGGTTGTGCCAAGGGGGGGAGGGGGTGGGATAAGAGGGAGGATTTAGAGTGCGCATTGATTGCTGGGTGTTTATGAGGTTTGAAGTGATGTTTTGTCATGGCATGCAGAAGAACACCTGTACCGCCAGATGACTAACACTGTATTAGTGGCCTCAGGCACTATAAGTTATTATGATAATCATTTGTCTCAGCGAAGTACAGCTGCTGGATAACAAAGGTACCTTGTACATGTGGGTTACCTGTGCAGACTAATGGCAGAGCGGACTGAGTTGTGATGCAATCGATTGTATTTGTTTTTTTATGTGATTAAAACAATAAAAACAAATTTAAAAAAACAAGTGAGATACCATTTTTATTGGGAGACTTTGGAAAATGCTGGGTGTGTGGAAGTTTGTGTATCCAAGCAGATTCCAGAACTTTCCATCACAGAAATGTGAGGAAATGTGTTTTTTAAAAAAAAATAAAGTTTGAGGTTTGCAAGGTATTCTGGGTAACAGAACCTGGTGAGAGCCACACAATTCACCCCTTCCTGGATTCCCCTGGTTGTATAGTTTTAAAAATATATAGGTTTGCTAGGTTTACCTAGCTGCCGGCTGAGTTAGGGTCCAAAATCCACAGCTAGGCATATTGCAAAAAAAGGGTCAGTTTTCACCTGAAAAAGGTGATGTGTCCACATTGCATTTTGAGCCATTTCCTGTCGCGATCACCAAGCCTACCAACACAAGTGAGGTACCATTTTTATTGGTAGACTTTGGGGAAGGCTGGGTGGGTGGAATTTTGTGAATTTGGATCCATGCAGATTCCAGAACTTTCCATCACAGAAATGTGAGTAAAATGTGTTTTTTTTTTTTACAAAGTTTGAGGCTTGCAAGAGATTCTGGGTAACAGAACCTGGTGAGAGCCAAACAAGTCACCCAATCGTGGATTTCCCTGGATGTCTAGTTTCAAAAAATGTATAGGTTTGCTAGATTTCCCTAGGTGTCAGCAGAGCTAGGGTTCAAAATCCACAGCTAGGCACATTGCAAAAAAAGGGTCAGTTTTCACTGGAAAAATGTGATGTGTCCACATTGCGTTTTGGGCCGTTTCCTGCCGTGGGCACTTGGCCTACCCACACAAGTGAGGTACTATGGTTATTAGGAGACTTTGGGAAATGCTGGCTGCATGGAAGTTTGTGGATCCACGCAGATTCCAGATCTTTCCATCACAAAAATGTGAGGAAAATGTGTTTTTTTTACAAAGTTTGAGGCTTGCAAGGGATTCTGGGTAACAGAACCTGATGAGAGTCCCACAAGTCACCCCATCCTGGATTCCCCTGGGTGTTTAGTTTAAAAAAATTTATAGGTTTGCTAGGTTTCCCTAGGTGCCGGCAGAGCTAAGGTTCAAACTCCACAGCCAGGCACAATGTAAAAAAAGGGTCAGTTTCCACTGGAAAAATGTGATGTGTCCACGTTGCATTTTGGGTTGTTTCCTGTTGCAGGCACTAGGCCTACCCACACAAGTGAGGTACCATTTTTATCGGGAGACTTTGGGGAATGCTGGGTATGTGGAAGTTTGTGGATTCATGCAGATTCCAGAACTTTCCATCACAGAAACGTGAGGAAAATGTGTTTTTTAAGAAAGTTTGAGGTTTGCAAGGGATTCTAGGTAACAGAACCTGGTGCAAATCACACAAGTCACCCTATCCTGGATTCCCCTGAGTGTGTAGTTTTCAAAAATGTATAGGTTGGCCAGGTTTCCCTAGGTGCCGGCACAGCGAGGGTTCAAAATCCACAGCTATGCACATTGAAAAAAAGGGTCAGTTTTCCCAGGAAAAATGTGATGTGTACACGTTGCGTTTTGGGTCGTTTCCTGTTGCGGACACTAGGCCTACCCACACAAGTGAGGTACCATTTTTATTGGGAGACTTTTTGGAATGCAGGGTGTGTGGAAGTTTGTGGATCCACGTAGATTCCAGAACTTTCCATCACAGAAATATGAGGAAAATGTGTTTTTTTGAGAAAGTTTGAGGTTTGCAAGGCATTCTGGGTAACAGAACCTAGTGAGAGCCACACAAGTCACCCCTTCCTGGATTCCTCCCGGTGTATAGTTTTAAAAATGTATAGGTTTGCTAGGTTTCCCTAGCTGCCGGCTGAGTTAGGGTCCAAAATCCACAGCTAGGCACATTGCAAAAAAAGGGTCAGTTTTCACTGGAAAAATGTGATGTGTCCATGTTGCGTTTTGGGCCGTTTTCTGTCGCGGGTACTTGGCCTACCTACACAAGTGAGGTACCATTTTTACTGGGAGACTTTGGGAAATGCTGGGTGCGTGGAAGTTTGTGGATCCACACAGATTCCAGAACTTTCCATCACAGAAATGTGAGGAAAATGTGTTTTTTTTTACAACATTTGAGGTTTGCAAGGGATTCTGGGTAACAGAACCTGGTGAGAGCCATACGAGTCACCCCATCCTGGATTTCCCTGGATGTCTAGTTTCAAAAAATTTATAGGTTTGCTAGGTTTCCCTAGGTGCCGGCAGAGCTAGGGTTCAAACTCCACAGCCAGGCACATTGTAAAAAAGGGTCAGTTTTCACTGGAAAAATGTGGTGTGTCCACGTTGCATTTTGGGTCATTTCCTGTCACGGCCAGTAGGCCTACCCACACAAGTGAAGTACCATTTTTATCGGGAGGCTTTGGGGAATGCTGGGTGGGTAGAAGTTCGTTGATCCATGCAGATTCCAGAACTTTCCATTACAGAAATGTGGGGAAAATGTGGTTTTTTTTACAAAGTTTGAGGTTTGCAAGGGATTTTGGGTAACAGAACCTGGTGAGAGCCACACAAGTCACCCCATCCTGGATTTCCCTGGGTGTCTAGTCTTCAAAAATGTATAGGTTTGCTAAGTTTCCCTAGGTGCCGGCAGAGCTAGGGTTCAAAATCCACAGCAACGCACATTGCAAGAAAAGGGTCCGTTTTCACAGGAAAAATGTGATGTGTCCACATTGCGTTTTGGGCTGTTTCCTGCTGCGGGCACTAGGCCTAACCACACAAGTGAGGCACCTTTTTTATCAGGAGACTTTGGAGAATGCTGGGTGGGTGGAAGTTTGTGGATCCACGCAGATTCCAGAACTTTCCATCTCAGAAATGTGAGGAATTTTTTTTTTTAAATAAAGTTTGAGGTGTGCAAGGGATTCTGGGTAACAGAACCTTGTGAGAACCACACAATTCACCCCATCCTGGATTTCCCTTGGTGTCTAGTTTTAAAAAATGTATAGGTTTGCTATGTTTCCCTAGATGCCGGCTGAGCTAGGGTCCAAAATGCAGAGCTAGGCACATTGCAAAAAAGCATCAGTTTTCACTGGAAAAATGTGATGTGTCCACGTTGCGTGTTGGGCCGTTTCCTGTCTTGGGCACCAGGCCTTCCCACACAAGTGAGGTAGCATTGTTATCGAGAGACTTAGGGGAACACAGAATAGTAGAACAAGTGTTATTACCAATTGACTTTCTTTACATTTCTGCCTTCCAAATGTAAGAGAATTTGTAAAAAAAGAAGTCATTCTGAAAAATGACCTCTAATTCACATGCTTGTATGGGTACCCACAATTTTGGAGATGTGCAAATAACCACTGCTTCTAAACTCTATATTTTGTTCCAATTTCATAAATATATAGGTTTCCTTGGTACCTATTTTTCACTCTTTATATTTTACCAAATAAATTGCTATATACCGGATACACAATAAAAAACCATTGCAAGATGCAGCGCAGTTATTGGCTCTGGGTTCCTCGGTTTCTTGGTGAACCTACAAGTCCCATATATCTTCTCAACCAAAGGGTTCAGCGGATGCAACCGTATATTGCTTTAAAAAATCTGTCATACTTAGAAGAAGTTACAGGTGAAAACGTTGGCACAAATGGCTGTTTTTTTCAACTCAATTTCAATATTTTTTATTTTCAACTGTTAGTTTCTATTAAAAAAAAAACCCTTGAAGAATCTACACAAAGGACCTCTTGCTGAATTCAGAATGTTGTCTACTTTTCAGAAATGTGTAGCTTCCCGGGAACCATTATTGCTTTCACACCCATTTCTACCACTAACTGGAAGGAGGTTGAAAGCACAACAAATACCAAAAATGGGCTATGTCCCAGTAAAATGACAAAACTGTGTAGAAATTTTTGGTTTTCTGACAAAAGTCTGCCTGTCCATGAAAGCTGAGAAGATGTTGATTTCAGCACCACAAACCCTTTGTGATACTATTTGCAGGGAAAAACCAGGCGCTTTCTTCAGCAGCACTTATGTCCCGTTTTTTCAAAAAACCCAAAATTTCGCTGTATTTTGGGTAATTTCTGGTATACACCTTAATGCAAAAAAGAGAAAGTCAAGTAAACATGAATCAAATTTTAAGTCTTTCTGAATCTTACACATTTTGTTGCTGAAAAAGATGGAGATTTTGGGGGGGAAAGTTGAGATGGTAATTTCTGGAGCAGCTTTGTCCAGAGTCTGTGCTGCAAAGCACTTGGAGTAGATGTGGCGGAGTAAACCTTTTAACTTTTGTAGTTAGCATTTGTGATGGTGATTAGGCCACATGATTATCTTTGAGATTTGAGTGTTCGAAAAGATCAGAAGTTTGTGCTCTTTGTATGCTTTCTACAAATATCTCAAAAATGTTTGTTGAGATTTCTTTTTTTTTTTTTACGAGCCAGAGGTGTTTTTGGTGTTAAAAGTCTTAATACAATGCAGATCATTGTTTGTTCCACGAAAGAAGAAGCCTCTTAAGGAATATCAATTCAAGGTGATTCTAAGTATTGCATAGGGATGTTATTCAATGAATATCTAGATATTTTGGTCTATTTTTGTTTAGCTGTTTGGTCAAGAGTTGGGGTAACATCCATGAACGGAAACGCAGAATAATGCATCTGGTCCATTACTTACTAAAAGTGAATTGCTGGATGCAAAGATAGAGTCATGTCTTTCATATATCAGAAAACAATAGTTATATCAAAAATTTGTTAGATTGCTCAGAAGTATAATATATCCTAATTCTTTTGTAATTAAAGAATTTATATTATTCAAGTGAATGTTTGCTACACAAGTGACGAAGACATGTCGTATTTTTTCAGGTCAGTGACCTACTCATTAAACGTTCTATCAAATTCATATATTCATTAGATGAAGTACTGTGTTGGATGATGTCAATTTGCTGAATCCAAAAAAGCTATGCCTGTCATAGAAACGTACCAAAGGAGCAATTAAGTTATTTGCTTAATAGATGGGTGATCTTAAAACTTAACTGTTGTGCTGGCTTTTTTAGACCACATCCTAGCAACGAGGGATTAGAAAGTTGAAGATGGTAAAATGTAATGCTGAAAGCTACAGTTTCATTAGAAATAAGAAGGTGGTGTCTTTTGTCAGTGTAAGGGTGACCTTCTCTGCAACATCCTCTTAATTTAAATGACTTTTTTATTAGAATAAAAAGTAGCAAGATTTGAAGAAGGATCAGTGAAGCCTAGTGTGTAGAGGTGGTGTGACATGCAAATATGAACCAGATTTTCTGGATGGTACCTTTGTGGTGTCTCAGTGTTAGGATCAGTAGTTGATCGTTGGGAAGGACTACAGTGGAGAGACAACCAATAAAAGTGGCTTAGTGTGGGAAATTAGAGGAAATATAGTGGCAAATCACTTCACACACTTGGCTTGTCATTGGACCAAATGGATACTAAATATATTGCAAAACAATGCATAAAAGTAAAAACATTAGTCATTGATAGCCAAGCTGTCTATAGGGCAGTGGGAAACCAAATAGGTGATAAATCCCTCCGGAGATTTAATATCAAGCAGTGTAATGTAAAAGTAAATTTAAAGCTGGTATCACATCGGATTCAGCAAATAAATGTAATAGGCTTGGAAATCAGATGAAGGGCAGCAATAAAATCAAGATATTTGAGTGACAAACCCTACCAATGATGGCCGATGACAGACATTGCAATGGCGCAAGAGAGTGAAACTTTTATTTTAAAGGCACTGAAGGGACCTAATACACAAGAATAATATAAAACAGCTCTCGCAGTGGTAATGTATGTCCATTGGCTACAATGAAGACACCTACTATATCACAAATGCTCTTCAACGAATGGTGTTTCGAGAGTTACTGCGAGCCCCATACATCCTTCGGAACCTTCACCCCATCCATTCGTCCTACTTAGCATGCAAAACCAAAGTAACATGGAAATCTGGAAATCCAACATATCGAAACATATATTTAAAATTTGTTATCTACATAT
Source organism: Calotriton arnoldi (assembly GCA_963921515.1). Taxonomy (NCBI): domain Eukaryota; kingdom Metazoa; phylum Chordata; class Amphibia; order Caudata; family Salamandridae; genus Calotriton; species Calotriton arnoldi. The sequence goes on along the minus strand of CAWUFW010015631.1, from coordinate 188,221 downwards.
CTTTATTTTTCATTATTTTGTAAAAATGTTACGCCCATATATGCAAAAATTGATTGTCAGCAAACTACTTTATCTTTGTGTGTAAGGTGTTTTTGCGCTAAAATTTCTGTTTAATTGTAAATTAAAGCTGCACATGTCCTCATAATTATATTGAATTAAAAAGGTGTAAATTAATAAAATCTGAAAACTGATGAGGTATTTAATGCATGCACAAGTGGTGTTGCTCAAATAATGTGGTCAAAACGAGTGGCTGATCGACACGTGCATGCTTTATGATGCAAATGTAAAATATTCAATGAGCCTGCACTGGGGGAGCCAAGAAACAACACCAAACATTTTTAACCCACCAATGTCTGTAAACACACATTGCTGTTGCCAGCAAGGTTTCGGAAATCTAAAGCTTCACTGCACAACAGAGTGCACTTCTCTGTTCCTTGTTAGAAATGGCTGAAACAAAACATGTATTGCTAATGTGGTGAAAGCGTTGGCATCTTCTAGGGCTGTAAGGCATGGTTTTCTCAGTGTGAGTCCATCAACATTTTCTGAAAAGCAAAGGTGCACCTGTTGTCAAATCTGTGAGATGCAGTTTATCTCGGAAAATCAGGCTGTATTAAAACTGTTGCCAATAAACAGGGCCTTTAGGCATCCTACATTTTCGATTTTAAGCTTTGGCAGAGCCGTGCTGTGACTCAATGAATTCTTTCCTTTTCCGTAGGCGACTTGGCCTTCTGTGCGCAGCGTCCTTCCTTCAGCACAGATATTGTCTGCTATCACGATTCACCACTCATGCTTTATACCAAAAAACAGAATGGAATGCATTTTCAGATTAAAATGCGAATCTAGAACATGCCTCAATGCGCAACAAAGAAATATTGTTTTCAATTGAATATGTGTCTTGTTTCCCAAAAGAGTTGGCGCTCTTTAACACCAGCAAAGAATGACTAAGGGAGAGCTAAAGCTATAAACAACATTACGCTGCATTTTCGAGAATTCACTCCAGGGTCCCGCAGCCCATCCTCTATTTTGTAAAATATTTTCGGGGAGTATTCAACACTTCCTCCTACAGCCCCTGGCCCTCCCATGCCTAGAACATCCTACTCACCCCCGCACCCCGCAGACTTACCCACTGTGGTCACCGGCTCACATTTACCTCCTGCTTAGAGCTGCTGTTTTATGTGGGCTGAATAGCCCACAGAATCCAGAAAAGCCAGTTGTTTCACTCCGTAATCACAGGTTTGCCTGGTCACCCCACACACTGGGGGACTAAAACTAATAACGACTGTAAATTCATGGGAGATATCGGCCGGAATCATTAACTCTGGTCCTGGTATGTCCCTAAATAAGTTTACAGGAATGTGCAAGTAGGTTTAAAGAAACCTCCCAACAAGCAGGGGTGGGCAGTATTATACCTGAGATTTTTTTCACAACTTGTACCTTGAGCTAAAGTGGATTCCTGTCTGCACAGAGGTTATATCCAACCCACCATCTTCAACGTGCTGGTTCCCTTGATGCCGTCTGCACATAGAGTCTCCTAAACTACTGTCTGTACATGATGGCTCCCAATTACTCTCTATGTAGTGTATTTCAAAAGCTCATTGCTGCTTACTGGCTGCATACACTATTTACCCAGACACTGCACAGTTCTTTTTGCACATTCATTGTTTGCACAATTTTTAGAAATAGGATTCCTGGTTGGCTGAGGTATGCACTCAGGCCAAGCAGGAACCACCACTCAGGTCAGGGAAAGCTAGATACACACTAAAGTATAACCTGTACTCACCCTCTGGTAGCTTGGCACATAGCAGTCAGGATTATCTAAAGCGGTCATGTGTAAAGTATTTTTGCAACACACACACAAACACACACACACACTAACTAACACAATAAATACACCACAATGCACGTTTCTTGCTGCCTGCCTGCCTGATTTTGCCCGGGAGCACAGGGGACGACCAGGACCACGAGTCCCAGCCTCCCGGGCGGCTTGCTGCCGCCAACGTCAGCTTCCCGCGCCTGGAGGCGCTTCAAATTCTGTATAGGGCTCCCGCAGCGTGGGACGCGCGCGGGCGAAGCCTGGGCCAAGGGCGGGCCCTTCTGCGCCCGTCAGCGGCCGGAAGGGCTGGGCTGTGCCAGGCCCTTTGGATTTTAATTTGGAACCTGCTGGTTTTCGAGGCTACCAGTACGTGGTTCCCGCATCATTCATCTACACGGTCAAGAATAAAGGTACTTTGTATATTCCGCTTTGAAGTGCTATTTTAATTATTTTTAATTCTTATTGACTTTTCTGGTACCCTCATTATCAAGCCCATTAAGAATTTTTATTAAGGAGAGTGCTATCTATTTCCCCCGGCCTCCCAAACGGTGTTCTGTGTCTGACAACACAATTCAAATTTTCCAGACAAAATGTTCTCAAGATCCAGAGAGCGAGGAACTGTCCTGTAGATCTAAAAATATCTGTATACCTGGAGAGCTGATCCCGTAGCTCAGGTGGCCCAAAAGGTCAGGCCACCTAAGGAAGGCCCATTATCTATATGTACCCCGCCTCAACCTTTAACGTCTAAGGTTGAAAACCAATGCATTCTTGAGTGCTGTATTAACGGGGGTCCCCCACTTTCACAAGGCTCTAGGGAAACTTCTCTGGACCTTATTCACCAGGCTACTCACTGGTGTAAGAAGAATGTGGTAAATGGCCAGAACATATCCTCTGATATTATCATGGCCAGAAGAGTGGGATGGATTGGTGGTAGGACAAAAAAAAATGTAGAGGGGGATTGTGTAGTTGTCAATTTCAAGCATCCTGCGCAGGCTAAGGGCCTAATGGGATGTTAATATAAGAACAGCACTACATCCACAATCAGAACTGCTCCCCTACAGTTTTTCGATCCCCCTAAGCAGTCCTCAGCCAATCTTCAATGGCAGTTACCCTTCAAACCGGTTAGGCCTGGTCACATAAGAATTGTGGATACAATTTTACCTATGACAAACCGCTTCCAACCCCTGGCCGGTCTACAGGGTCTGGATGAAAATGATTGACTAAAGCCGGTGGTTGAAAAGATTCAGGGCAATAAATCGCCACATAAGGTTCCAAACAACTCAATCCCACTAGCATTTATGCCTGACCCAATGTTTGATGAATCCCCTAGCATTATCTCCACATATGTAATTTCTGCTGCCCCATGTGTGAAGGCACTCTCGTGGAACATAGCTGGTCTTAGGTCAAAAAGGGGCAATACATCCTGGGAAAATTTCCTTTCAACGCATCATATTATTGCCCTACAAGAAACCTGGGAGGCAAATGAAAGCTTTTATTTAGATGGTTTCATCTCATTCTGTAAATATGCAACCCCTTCGAACATGGGAAGAGCAAGGGGGGCCTGCTTTTAATGTTTTCACTTAAACTTTCCTGCAAGACCAAAATGATAGAATGCCGATCACCTCATGTGCTAGCAGTAGAGTTGTCATTCAAGAATCTTCCTACCCTGCTAGTTGTTAATTTTTATAATTCCTTTTCCAGAAGTTATGAGTTAGAATATCTTCTAGCCCTAGAGGAACTCTTTGAATACTCCCGGGAAGGCAAACCAGCTTACCACGATTTGATAATTCTAGGGGATTTTAATATTCACCAATGTTACTCTAATTGCATTTGAACAACGGAGCTGGGGGTTTCTCTACCATCGACAAATCATTTTGAGCACACACTGCCAGGCATCTTTTTAGAAGGTCTTCTTTCAGCCCACAACCTACATTGCTTACAACAAACAGATATGTCTGCCCCGGTTCCTACCTATGCAGGAAACGGAAGGCCTAGTATTATTGACTATATCATGCTGTCCGCACCACTAGTTCCAGTCGTAGAGAACCTGAGCGTCTCTTGGAACTATCACAGCGATCACAATCCTCTCACACTTGAGTTGTCTTTTTCTGCCATTTTAAAAGGGGAGGTGACCAGTAGTATCACAAACTAAAATATTAGTTCCAAAGATCAAGCACGCAGGCTGAAGTGGGAAAGGATTACCCCAGAAAGTTTCTTGGATAATCTGTACGCCGTTTGTGCTACAGAGGTCCAAGCTTGCATGGACCCCACTACGCATGACAGAGCCATTTTAGAGGTCTTTGACTAAATAACTAAGCGGATATCATCTAACTTAACCACTGTGAGCAAGATAAGACGCCCTAAGGCCAAGAGGTGGTTTGACGGCACCTGTTCTGCAGCTTAAAGGGAGCTTTTGCAGGCCCTTAAGCATAATCCAAGGGATGAAGCAGCGGTTAGGAGTAGAAGAAAGGCATATAAGCTTGCCGTCTTGGAGAGGAAGAAGCTGATAAGAGAGCAGGCCTGAGAGGCTCTCGGGCAAGCAAGTGTCCTGGCAGATAGCTCCAAATTCTGGTCTGTGGTTAATAGCCCCTTCTTTTCCGACATGCCAAACCCCAACACAGACTGTGTAATTCCCGCTGAGCGTTGGGTACAGCATTTTGGTAATATCTATAGCGGCACCAATTTAGGAGAACCTGAGGCACATATGGTCAGTAGTACAGCTAACACTCCCCTCCACTTTAGCATAGATGAGGTCCATAAAGCAATCATCTCAACATCCAGGGGTAAGGCTCCCGGTCCAGACGGGGTACTTGCAGACCTATACAAGGCTGATCCCAAGATCTGAGCAAAGATATTAGCTCACGTTTTTAATGCAGCTTGCTCTTGTGGTTTTCCCCCCTCGTGGGCAATGGCAGTTATTATCCACATTTTTAAAAAGGGTGCACGGGACGATTCTGCATGCTATAGAACGATCTCGCTCTTAGACTCTGCTGCTAAAATCATGGGCAAAGGGATACTGGACCGCTTAACAGTATGGCTCGATAATTTTAATGTTATTTCTGATTAACAGTATGATTTTAGGCAGGGCAAAGGGACTCTGGATCAATGTCTTAACTTGCATTTAGTGATCGGGAAATACACTATTGCCAAGAAGGGAATTTTACATTTGGCTTTTATGGATTTAACATCAGCTTTTAATTGTGTAAATAGGTCTAAATTATGGTTGATTTTACATAACATGGGCTTAGACACAGACTTGGTGGCTTTTCTAAATACTGCCCACGAAAACACCACGGCCGTAGTCAGATACAATATGGATGGTGGTCTGACGGACACCTGGGCAGTGAAGAGAGGGATTAGACAGGGATGCATCTTGGCCCCCCTGTTGTTTACGCTCTACATTAATAAGCTAGGGAATTTTCAAGCTGTAAAGACATCCCCAGGGTGGGTCCAAAGTTGATCCCTGCACTCCTGTATGCAGATGATGCGGTCCTACTCGCTAGAACCGCTGTGGGCCTCCAACAACTTTTAAATGGTTTTATAGCTTTTATGGACTCACTAGACCTGACCACAAATTTCACTAAATCACATACTATGTCCATAGGTTCCCGAAAGGCTGCTAAGGCTAAATTTTATTGTAAGGGGTCTAAGCTAACTAAAGTGCCTACCTTTCCCTATCTTGGGGTACTATTTGATGAGCGAGGATCCTGGTGTGCGCAAATCACGCAAAAAAATAATACTTTAGCCAGAGCGGCGGGGGCCACTCTGAATTTTGCTAAAAGATTAGGGTCAAAACCTTTCCCTGCCCTGCTGAAAATCTATAAAGAAAAATGTATCCACATGGCAACATATGGATGTGAAGTCTGGGGTTACAAGGACGTAAAGGATATCCAGGGGGCTGAGAATAAATTCATTCGTAAGCTCCTCGTAGTCCCGCCCGCTACCCCGGCATATATCTTACACCAGCGTTTCCCAAACTGTGGTCCGCGGACCCCCAGGGGTCCGTGACACATTACCAGGGGGTCCGCAGGACTTGAGTGCCTGCCGTCGTAGTAAAAGACAAAACGCCTATGCGCCCTCACAGCACACAAGAGATGTGAATGTTAGCGCAGGGGCGGCAAAACCACAATACAATCTGGCCAATCACCATTCAGCTTTAGGTGCGAGCTGAAGGGTGATTGGCCTTATTTTATTATTTGATTCTGCCCGTCACCCGACGTCGGGCTCGCACGGCAGTGCGTGCGTTTCTTCTTGTGTTTGCGGCCAGCCACAGGGCATTTTGCTATCATATGTCCCCTTTTGCCCTGAAAGCAGGGTACAGCTGTGCCTCTTGTGTGGAGGCTGAAGAGCATTCGAGGACCTCGAACCGGCAGGAGGGCTCTTCTCCCTCTGGAACTGCATGTGAGTGTTTTATAAGTGTACCCATTTACAGTAAAAGCGCGCGCATAACGTATTTCCTTTTTATGTCATCAGCGCCTCATGTAACATAGCTGCCAATGTTTCAGATTGCCTATGTGTGACATTTTCATATGTGTGAGTGTGTTTTTTTTTACAGAGCTTTTTCTTAACTAGTGTCTCAAAAGGAAAGCTAGGAAAGCAGTGCCTGGTAGAGAGCCCACCGCCTGTCACTTCTCAGCTGCTGAGGATGGCAGAGGTGAGCTGACATCGAGCGGCTTCCAGGTGTAATAAGACACTAAATACTAACTAGACCTTATGTTAAGGGTGCCACATTATTGGTAATTGGCAAAAACAAAATGCAAGTAGGGTGTTACATGGCGAAAAATCATGGGGAAGAGAATATGGTGGCGGAAAAGATGGGGTGAGGTGAAAGCACATTGGGCTGGGGGCAGTTTGTAAGTGGGTTGTGGTGAACAACAGAAGAAAATGGCCAGTGGAATTTATGGGCGGCCATGAAGGACGGAGCCGACTTTGATCACATAAGACAGCGTTGGGCTGGGCAGGAATGAGAGTGTTTATGTCAGCAGTGTACCGGCACAATGAAAGTGCAATGTTGGGCAGCAGGGTTAATACTAGGGGTAGAGAGGTAAAAAGTTGGCAAGAGAAATGAAAAAAACACCCATAGATCTTGAGGTGCAGGTCATAGAAGCATAGGAGGTTAGAAGAAAAGCAGGTGACTGGAATGCAGCACGAAGGGGTAGGCCAGAGCATCAGAAACTGAGTAGAAAAGGGAAGAGACTGACGAAATAACGCGTTGTCTTTCCTCTGACATTTGGTGTGACTTTGAAATTGTGAGTTTAAATTATCGAACAGAAGGCTTTACCTGCCACCCTCCAGAGAATGGTAAGCGGAGAACTGTTATATTGAGCAGTAGTTACATCTGTTATTTCCAGTGCTTTGAAACTGCAAGAGTGTGGCATGGAGCTCTTTTGAAAATAAGTTATTAGGATTACTAATCATGAAGAACTCTAGTGAGGTATGTGTGTAGCAGTACTGGGAAGAGAATGGTACAGTGAGGAAGCAAGGGACTGGTATTGGGCAAGGTTATGGAGGTATAGAACGACATGAGGAAAGTTAGGGGAGGACAGGAATTGGGAAAGGGGTCGACCAGAGGCAGTGCAGTGTCTAAGGCAGGTGCAGAAATACTAGAGAGGCCAAGCAAAACAGGATAGCATAAACCTATACCAAATATCTGCAAACCAGGTCCAGGGTGGGCAGTGAGAACAGGGCTTTTAATAGCCCAAGCCCAGCAGCGGACCTCACTTGGGGGTAGAGAGGAAAAAGCATACAGTGTTTTATGCAAACTGTTACCGTTTCCTGGCCCTTCCACAATCTCAAATCCACAGGAATGTATAAAATGTTTCTCTGAGGAAGGGGGCAGCCCTTCCTGCAAATGTTCAAATAAGATGGGGTATCAAGTGGATGCTCACGATCATGGTTAGAACCCACAACCAGATGCACTCCAATGGCACCAATGGACAGGTACACAATAGTGGGTGTGATTAATGCTTCTGAAACATGAGGGGTAGTTTCAGGGAAAGCTTCTCTTCCTCAAAGAATAGGTACAGCACATCATCAACAGTGCAAGTATCACTCACAGAACAAACACATAGTGGCATTAGCAGTGCAAGCTTTCCTCTCTCGCAGAACAGCTACACAAGGTGCATCAGTTGACAAGTTTCCCAGGGTCATAGAAGTATACCACACCATCCCTCACATAACAGGCACAGCTCAGCATCACCATTGCAGGTTTCCATTCCTCATAGAACGGATACGGCAAGGGCATGAGTGTAAGCTTCCCTCCTTTTCAGAACAGGCACAGCATGGTAACAGCAGTGGAAGCTTTACTCTGTGACAGAAAACCTTTGTAACAGTATATCAGTACAAACTTCCTACAGTCACAGAACAAGTAAAGCTTAGGAAGTATCAGTGAAGCTGCCTCTCTCACGTAACGGGTGCAGCACAGTCTGCAACAGCAGTGAAAACACCCTTGCCTATTTGATGCGTATGTTTTAGTATGATTGTGTGGATTGTTAGGTGCTTTGACGATTGCGCAAGTAAACGGTTGTGTGCAAATGGTTGAGTATACATATCTGTTATTTAAGCGCCAAGATGCCCTGACTAAAAGATAAGCCTTTATAGAGTAACACAGCCCCCTTGTTTTATGACACTGATGTTCGTTCCGTGGCTCGTAGCCATCTCATGCGCTCTCTACACATAATCCTGAGTACCTCAGGGTGGCACCTTGGCCACCTGTCCCCATTTCCTCATGGGACACTCCACCTTTAGTGCAGGCCTCCACCTTACGGCCTTTATCTTCTTTATTGATAGTTTGAAACCAGTATGCAGTGTTTTGAAGGACTCGTGACCTTGTTCCTCGTGAGGGCCTAAATGGAAAGTTTTGTGAAAGATGACCAGGGTACCAGGGTATGGAACATTACACTTTTCATAATTTCAGTGTAATTTTGAGTGACATTCAAAGACTATGAGCAACACTTATTTATGAGCAGGCTCTTACCAACTTTAAACTGCTTCAGTAAGAGTTCCTGGCGCTGGGCTCCAGCCTCGGGCCATACCTCCTGCAGTGCACACACTCAAGTGAACTCTGCCGGTGAGAGCTCAAATGCCTTCTGAGAGCCTGTGCCTTTACGACGTGTCCCTGTGTGCCTTTTGAGCACTAGGCTGCAGCTCAACCCCCTCTCCCCCAGCAGAACAACACAGAGCACTTTGACACTGACATACCAGTGTCCAAAAATCAGATGGAAGGGTTGGTTTCAGAAAAGCATAGGAGGAGGTATAGAAGCACCTGAGACAGAGGCATGTTTTGTCTTTGTGCTGAGAGTCTGCCCGAACCACAGCAAGACTTCAAAGAAAAGGTGACACTTCCTTTCTTTACATTTCAATTGAGCCGGACACTTTTAAAGAAATGCACTGTAAAAACGGAGGCCTTTCCTTCTTTTCATGTCTGCGTGCAAACCTGCTTGTCCTTTCTGCTTAATTGAAAGGATTCAAACATGTTGCTGTGCTTGCTGTGGATTTGCTACTAGCAAGCGTGAAACTTTCGTTCCTTCCTTCCCCTCTTGGTTACTTTTCAACAAGAGTGGCAGCTGGGCATTGAGTCTGATTCCCGAGGTGGGTGCACGTGACATCATCTGATTAGCGCGGTCTCGGGTTAGAATAGAGCCAGTAGCTGTCATATTTAAAATGACCTACAATAGTAGACAGGCTGCTTTTCATTAGGCGCCAGGCCATTATATTAAGCACACGGAGTCACCGCGCTGCTATGTTCTCCAGCTTTCACCCGGTATCATCCATCGAGCCTCCCGGCCAGCTTCAGCAGGCAGCAAGCTGGTTGTATGGAAGGGGTGCTAATGCATGTCTATGCATTTTAGTGCGGTGATGCGGATTCCCACACTAAAATGCGTTAGTCTAACCCCTGATGGTGGTACTTGGCAGGGCTGATGTAAGTGAACGTGGATGCTATAAAAATCCAGGCTTTTTCTAAAAGTGCATCTGAATAAACACAGTTAGGAGGGTCTTGTGATCTACCTCCTGCTCCGTCCCAGCTCTACTGCAGAATAAATAAAACACATGACTTCAAGGGGCTGCGCGCAAATTTTTATTTAGCTTGCTATGGGTTACTTACTCAGTCAGTGAGGTAACTTTGCCATTCCATGAAATTAATGCTGCTCCTTGAATTGGCGCACTGCTAATGCCAAGTGCTTGGTCTGCCAGTAATTAATTAAGAAGTGCCTTATGTTAGGACTGGAGAACAGTCACATGGTTTACTAATCTGCATTACTTGCATTTTGCGAATTGATGGCTACACAAATGCTCTACAGAATCAGTGTCTGTTTTCAGGGACATGAAAGTGCGTCATTGCTGACGTGGCTCCTCACCTATAGCATGTGAGCAAGAACTTGGCTCATCAGAGCTGGTTATGTTGATTTTTGTGTCTGTGGCTGCTGTAGTGGAAAGGCACATGTGTATAGGTGACGTTCCTTGGCAGGTGGGTAAAAATAGATGCAGACAGGATCAACAGTAGGATTTTCACGCTGCTGTGTGACTGCTCACTTTCCATAAGCCCTTGGGTGAATTATGTGTGCTGTCAAGCTTTCATACTCAGACATATCAAGCTCTTATTCTGTGTAGCCTTTGCGGTTTGTTGTTGGCCGGGGACGGGGGCAGTGGGCATCCTAACAGGAGAGGGTCATGTCAAGTGCCATGCAAGACCTCTCTGAAATATGCCTTAACTGCACTGCTTACCCTGTGGAAAATGTGTAATATTTAACTTAGCATAAGCAACAGCCATTTTGGCTATGGTGTCCATTTATGTTTCCTTTGTAATTCTTTCGTCTTTTCACTCTGCTTGTGTTATCTATTTTTGTTGACTTCCTGACTCAGCTAAAGCAATGTACGTGCTGAGGGTTTATAGTTGTCAGTGCACCTGTCACGATTCACTCCCTGTGCTCTCGTGCCCACCACCAGGGGGCCGAATTGTGGGGCTTTCCAGTATTCAAATATGCTTCCAGATCCTCCCCTTCATGTACATACTGACTTCCAGCCCTTTAGACACTATTTGGGAATTGACATCCATTCCCAATCCATGCCGGGTTTTGTGGAAGCCATCCTGCTCATGCCTGAAACTCCATTACCCAGAATTCCCTGCTCACTGCTTTGTCTCCACTCCTGCAGGCCAAGGATGGGTGGAGGAATTCAGTTCACCTGTGGCTGGCTGCTGCTAGCCTGCTCACACCTGCTGCATGTGATTACTGTGAGCTCTTTTAAGCCCCAGCTCCCTTCAGCCCAGGGTTGGTCATTGTAGCTGTTTACCGGTGAGACCGATCCTTGTTTCCAGTGCTCCCTGAGCTTTTGCTATTGTTTCCAGTGTTTCCTGAGCTTTAGTTCTGCCTTTTTCCTGACCTGCTGCTGTTTTCCTTGTTCCTGAATTAGCACTGCTTACAGTGCTACCTTGACCCCTGAGCCTCAGTATTCCTTGTTCCTGAACTGCAGCAGTTTCCCTTCTCCTGAATTAGCACTGCTTGCAGTGCTACCTTGTTTCCTGAGTTCCTGAGCTATAGCTATTCCTTGTACCTGAATTAGCACTGCCTGCAGTGCTACCTTGTTTCCTGAGTTCCTGAGCTATGGTTATTAGTTCCTGTTCCTGGGCTTCAGCTATTTCTTGTTCCTGATTTGCACTGCTTGCAGTGCTCTCTTGACTCCTTGTTTCCTGAGCTGTAGCTATTTTCCTGTTTCCTGAACCAGCACTGCCTGCGGTGCTACCTTGACTCCTGAAGCTTTAGTATTCCCTGTTCCTGAACTAGCACTGCCTGCAGTGCTACCTTGATTCCTGAGCCTTAACATTTCCTTGTTCCTGACCTGCAGTGCTACTTTGACTCCTGAGCTTTTGCTCAATTCTTGCCCCAGCACTGCCTCCTATGCTACTTTGTTTTCTTGATTCCTGAACCTGCACTATTCTAGTATACCCTTGTAGCCTCCCTTTCTGTATATCCTTTTCCAGTCCCTGCCTTTCTTCCCATTTCCTTGGTTTTTGTTCTAGTTTGCTATCTTTCTATTTCTGCTGTCTTGCTTCTGTTGCCTTGTATGTTTGTTACCTGCTTTCTGCCAAGTGTGCCCTGTGATTTCCTTCCTTTCCTGTTAAGCACTCCTCCTTGCTAGCTCCTTGTCTATTGTGCTTGTGTTTAGTTCTACCCCTTTGCTGTTACTGCCTTGCGTGTTCCTGTTTGATCACCAGGATCCGTGGGCACAGCTGACTACCTAGGTGGTGTTTCTTGTTCACTGTGAGTATTGTCTTTGAGTTACTGTTATAACATCACCATAGGTATAAGCTCCACAGACCCTGCCTTTGCATACATATCCTATATGTGGGTATTTCCAGTCAGTATCTGTAACAGCAATTGTGGTTGAGGAACTTACTGAGCTTCAGTCTTACCGTGTGGAGCTCCTGAGTGCTTTACCCCACATTCCCTTTATTGTTAATGTTGTATTATATATATGTCTTGCACGTCCGTCTTGGGAGTAGTTAGTCTGAATGCTAAATTGCCTTGTGAGTGCCCTTCCTTTCTGAGTCTGAGCCATCTTGTACAGGCTTCCCCTTTGGATCCCTTTTTCTCCTCTGACTCCTTGTGTGATCCTGGGCAGCGCTGTACTACTCTTTCTGTGCACTGTACGTTTTCTACCCAGTCCCCAGTCCTTGCTCAAGTCCCTGACTGTGTTCCCGACATAGTCCCGGACAGTCCCTGACAGCACCTGGTCTCAGATGTTAACTGTCGACCATTTACTGCTGCCATAAGCATTCCTGCTCCCCCTCCCACTCTGCTGACCACATGGTTATTCATCTGCCCTTGTTTGCTGATAGCTATTCCTAAAACTTGTTCTTCCTATTTCTGTTCACATGCATGCATTGCAGAAAATCTGTATAAAAGACCTGTGTTCTGTGACTTCAGTGTACTACCTCCTGCAACACTTGAGAGTGTTGTATGGATGTGGTCCCGCTCATGAGTGATTAATAAACTTGTTATTTATTCCAACTCCAGTGCTGATCTCTATTTTGTTGGTCTTTGAACCCGTGGACAAGAGGGTGACCCTGCACCAGTGTACCCCTAAAAAGGTACATTTCCACAGTTGGCGCCCAACACGTGGGGCCCCATCGGAGACGCGGCCGTCCGAAGGAGTGGTCTTGACGGAGGACCGAAATATTACTGAGGAAGCGCACTGCACGAGGAGACCTTTGTCTTTGCAGGCCGACGTGACTTTTCCGGTTTTCGCGATTTGACCCTCCAGGTGGTGGCCGGTCTCGACTGGGGTTTTCTTTGGCGCAAATCTGTAGTGAACATTAGGTCGACCGGAGATCGGCAGGTGGGAGTTGGAGTCTCCTGTTTGGTAAGGTCGCTAAAGCGGCACTCTTGATTTGTTAAGCCTGGGCTTTTTGTTTAAATTTGTTATTCAATCTTTGCAAAGTTTGAAGGCAGGTAATGTGGAGATTTTTCTCCTTTTGGAATATTTGCTTGGAGTAGTAATATTTTACACATATTTTGGTAAAACATGCCTGTTCTCAGCACACTCCGTAGGTGGTGTTGCTGTTCTGGTGGTACCAAAGAAAGCTTAGAAAAAGTCAGCCGGCTCCCCCAGAAGGGACGCCTAATAGAGATATGTATGTCAAATATGGTATTTCTTCCATAATGTACGGTCCACTGTGGAACAAATACACAAAGAAAGATTCCGATCTGCAATGGCCAGTGAATGGGTCATTTGATCTTAAAAGGTTCAATATGTAGAGCAGTGTTTGTTTAGAAGAAGAAGTCGACAGGATATGTTTGATTGTGTGCGTATGTGGGAGAAAGAAGTGCGAGAGAGAGCGGAGAGCGGAAGCTATAGCAGAAAAAGTACAACGTAAAACTATATATCAAAAAGCGCTAGAATTAAAAAATAAAGAAATGAAGGAAAAAACTGTAAAAGAAGATAGAGAACGTCGATTAGAGATAAATGGCCAGTATCCTATTAGGCGCCCTCTCTATTCCCTACTTGATACAACTAAGGATGATTGCATCCTATTAGAACGTCCCCCACCCCCGTATAAACCTCACACTCCAAGTGCCCCTGATGAGGCTTCTGACGACGAGCATTTGTCTTCAGACGACAAAGAACAAGATAAACAAGATGGGCGACAGACTCGCTCTACTTTGACTAAAGCAGAAAAAGATAAATAAAAAACTGCTGCTAGGGAGGAGGCTCGTCGGTCTCACGCAGCATCGCTCATTGTAACTACGGTTCAACAGTGGAACAGTGCAGAGCAATTTTATTTTGTAGAAAAATTTGTTTGGGAGGTAATATTTGATTATAGACAAATTTCTCGGGAACTAGAGCCAGCTGATATAAATACTGATTACAAACGATTAACAGAGGGGACTTTTCCTTTTTCAAACCTATCTGATATGATTAGACGAGTGGTTAAAATACGAGACGCAACATTGCGTTTACGAAAGGAGCAAGAATTAGCTAGAAAACAGAGAGGTATAGAAGCGGTTCAATCTCAAGCACAGAATGTAGATGCTCCGGTGGAAGAGGCTGCACCCAGTAGTACTACAGTTACTGTAAAACCTATGCGTGAAGCTGCACCCCTGTTTGTTCCTCCGAAGGGTGCGGGAACAAATGATGACAAAACTTCGGATGATGCAAAGGGATATTTATTATATAATTGGGTTTACACTCCTTGGAGTAGAGCTGATGTGATGGCTCTTAATGCTGCTTTGCCCGACCCCCGGAAAAATCCTGCCGCCTTCTATGAGGAGGTGGAAGGAGCCATTAGCTCCTGCACCATGACTTTTCCAGATATTGATATGTTCTTTGGGCTTATTTTGCCCCTGATATGTGGAGAACGATACGTAAAATAGATGACAATGTAGCATATGGTGATACTTGGGAACATTTAGAACAAATAGATACGGAAAGGGAGCCTGCGCAGAAACCTCAGAAGGAGATATTAGATCTTCCTAAAGCTATTATGACTAAGTTAAAGACTCTCATACCCCCTAAGAAAATAGATTGGACTACATTAGCGTCCTGTAAACAGAAAACGGATGAGTCAGTTTCTGATTTCTTTTCAAGGTTTGAGGAAACATTCCATAATTTTAGTGATCAGTCATTGGCCGATGATACGGGTAAGCATTTGTTTGTCGATAAATTTGTTGCTAATATGTTACCGGAAATAGCTAGTCGCTTAAAGGCCAGTGAGAGTTCTTGGATTACGTCTTCCCCAGTTTCCCTTTTGACTATGGCCCAATATTATGAGCGACAGGAACAGGAAGCGAAAGGCAGGGAGGATAAGAAGGATAAAGCTTTAAAGACGAAAGTTATGTTGGCTCAAATATATGGTCCACCATTCAGGGGAGGTGGAAGAGGCGGACGTGCAATGTATACACCTGGAGCAGCCCCTCTCCCTCGAGCAAATTTGTCCCCTGATCAGTGTGCTTATTGTAAAGAGACTGGGCATTGGCGTTCTGAGTGCCCTCTTTTGCGAGGTCAGCAGTATCAGCGGGGAAGGGGTAGTATAAGAGGACGCCCAGGGAATTCAGGAAGCAGGGGAGGTACAGGAGCTCGACCCAGGTTTGAGGCAGTTGAACAAGGACCAAATTACTCTAATACGTTTGATAGACGAAATCAATTCCAAATGTCTGATTATTCTGCTGAGGTCCTTCCAGATTCCGATTACGCATAGGGATGCCTAGGACGGGGTAAGGAACCGGTTGAGGTACTAGTAGATCAAATGGGTCCTTATGTTGACGCAAAGGTCTTGGGATCTACTGATCGGTTTCTGGTTGATACAGGGGCTACTCGTAGTGCCCTGTCTAAAAAACTGGTTCCTAGGGCTCCCCTGTCCGGCACAATGATAACATCGATAGGATTCTATGGGACACCTACACCTAGCCCACTTTCACGGCCACTTGAATTCAGACTTGATAAATTCACTGCAGCATGTCCATTTTTGCTTTCCCCTACCACACCGGACAACATTGTGGGTATCGATATGCTTAAATATTTTCGTGCCACAATACGTTGTTCTCCGGAAGGTGTGCGTGTTATTTTGAATGATAATTACCCAATGGTAGAGAGATCTTGTCTTATCAATGAGGACGTCGCTCTGGCATCCTTACCTAGTACTTTGTGGGCTAAATCAGATACTGATGTGGGTCAAATGGTTATTCCACCTGTACATATTCAAGTAAAGGAGGGTGTTTCATTGCCTCGACTGCCTCAATACAAAATATCTCGAGAAGGTGAAGAAGCATTGGCACACATTGTTCAGGATTTGATTAAAGTGGGGGTAGTGGAAGAGGTCCCCTATAACACTTGCAATAGCCCTATCCTTCCTATTTTGAAAAAAGACACTGACACTAAAATCTACAGATTCATTATTGATTTGCGAGAGGTTAATAAAATTGTAGTGCCCCAATATCCGGTGGTTTCTGACATCACTACACTTCTCACTATGGTCCCTCCTACTGCCACTACATTTTCAGTGATCGATTTGAAGAATGCTTTCTTCTCGATACCCATCCATCCTGACAGCCGTTATTTGTTCGGGTTCACCCTGAAAAATAGATCATATCGGTTCTGTAGAGCTCCACAGGGATATACAGAGAGGCCCAGTATTTACAGTCAGGCATTAAAAAGGCAGCTTGATTCCTTTTCTGTACACAAAGGGGTGGCCCTTATCCAATACGTCGATGACATCTTGTTGGCTGCAGATACCCCTGAGCAGTGTGAAAAAGGAACACTGTTATTGTTATCATTTCTTGCATCTCACAATCACAAAGTCTTGTGAAAGAAATTGCAATTTTGTAGACAGCAGGTTACCTATTTAGGTCACCTCCTGTCTAAGGAGGGACGTGCACTTACACCAGATCGCATTCAGACCATTTTAGATACTCCTGTGCCCCGTACTCAGAAGGATGTTCGTGCACTGATTGGTCTCACTTCTTTCTGTAGGCAGTGGATCCCCAGTTTCTCACACATTATTAAACCTTTATTGGCCCTTTTGACTAAAGACACTCCGATGCCCCTCCCATGGACTACTGAATGTCAGAATGCCTTCCAACAGTTACGCCAAGCTCTTTGCTCTGCACCAGTATTAGGAACTCCAGACTACACTAAGACCTTCACATTCTATGTACACGAGAGGGAAGGTTGTGCTCTCTCAGTCTTAACACAAACATACGGTGATAAGCAACGTCCTTGTGCCTATTTCTCAGATGTTCTTGACCCAGTCGCTCGCGCGCTGCCTGGATGTTTCCGAGCGGTGGCAGCAACGGCTGTATCAATATGTCAGAGTGAAGGAATAGTTTTGTCACATAAGCTGCTTGTGTTAGTACCCCATTCTGTTGATGCTTTGCTAAATCAAACAAAAACACAGCATTTGACTAGTGCCCGCTTGACAGGATATGAATTGACACTTTTGGCCCCTCATATTACACTGAAAAGATGTCTGACCCTAAACCCTGCTACACTATTGCCATTTCCAGCTACTCAGTCGCAAGAGTTACATGATTGTATATTCCCTACTGAAGAGCAAACAAAGGGCCGCGTTGACTTGCAAGATACACCTCTCTCTAGTGTTGATGGGGAGTTATGGGTTGATGGCTCTTGTCTCAAATTGCCTGATGGCACTACATCTGCTGCCTATGCGATTACAACACTTCAGACAGTAGTAGAAACAGCTCGCATCCCACAGAAGTCAGCCAAGCGGCCGAATTGATTGCACTAATGAGAGCATGTGAGCTTAGTACAGATTTGCTTGTTAATATTTTTACTGACAGCCAGTACGCTTTCGGGGTGGCACACAATTTTGGCCGCTTATGGAAAGAAAGGGGTTTCCTCACCTCACATGGGACACAGATAGTGCATGGAGAATTAGTACATAATCTTCTTACTGCTCTAACCTATCCTAAGAAAGTGGCAATTGTTAAGTGTAGTGCACACAAGAAAGTGACTGATAAAATAGGAGCAGGTAATGCCTTCGCAGATTACACAGCCAGTGAAACCGCAATGCAGCAAAGTACCACTTCTATGTATGTAGTGAAGTCACAAGCTGAACGTTGGCATGATGACAGGCAAGAGGTACTGGACATGCAACAATCTGCCTCCACTGATGAACTAGACCAATGGTCTAAGGTGGGAGCACTGGATGATGAGGGCTGTTGGAGGAATAAAGATATGACCAAATGGAAGTTACCCACAGCCTACTTATACCCCATGATTCACATGGTACATGGGCCGGCACATGTTGGAGCATCCTCAATGGCAAAACAACTTATGCAAGTTTGGGATCATCCTGATATTGCCGGCACTGCTAAAAAGATGGTCCAGTCTTGTTTGGTCTGTCTTCAGTATAATCCCGGAAAGGGAACGCGAACTCCAACAGGAGGGTTTGCGACACCAACTGCACCTTTTGAGGTCCTGCAAATGGACTACATTCAGTTTGAGCGCTGTAATAACTTGAAATATGTCCTGGTGGTGGTTTGTGCCTTCAGTAAATGGGTGGAGGCGTATGCTACGAAGGATAATACAGCTCTCACGACAGCGAAAGTTCTCCTAAAAGAGTTCTTTCCTCGATTCGGCATTTGTCGGGTCTTATGGAGTGACAACGGACCTCATTTCATTGGGCAAGTTGTCGAATATGTCATGAAAGGGTTAGGGATTAAGCAGAAATTTCATGTCGCTTTTCACCCACAATCAGCAGGCTTGGTGGAGCGTTACAATTCCACTCTGAAACTGAAATTGGCTAAAATACAGGCTTCCACGTCTTTGAAATGGCCTGATGACCTGCCCCTAGCACTGCTTTCTATCAGATCGATACCACATACACGATCTGGCCTTACGCTATTTGAGGTTGTGTTTGGCAGGCCCATGAATATTTGGGGAATCCCTAAGCCTCGCCCTATACATGATGTACCCTATGTGTTGATGAGTGACTATTTGTCCCAGTTAACTGACAGCTTGTCTTCTATTTATCAGCAGGTACGGGAAGCCCTTCCAGACAGGTCGCAGGGTGATGGCGATGATCTGCGGCCTGGCGACTTTGTTTTAACAAAGTCCTTCCAGCGGACCAATTCTTTGGCACCCCGTTGGCGTGGACCGGAGCAAGTCCTATTGGCTACCAGAACTGCGGTGCGAGTGACCAACCGGAAAAATTGGGTGCATACCACCCACTGTCGTAAAGTTCTGCATGCCCTCGTGAGCCCAGCTGCGTTGACAGATCACCACGACATCCTGGTCACCAAGAAAGGACGAGCCGTGTCACCTGAAAGACCTGAGGAAGTCTTCCCGGACCACACGATCCCTGGTACATCCAGATATCTGCTTCGATCCAGGAAGAAAGACATTTCATCGCAGAAAGAGACTGTTTGAGCCACTGTCCTGGGTGGTTAAAGACTGACTACAAAGGGGCGTAGCCTTTTAGTGACTACTCGTCTCAACGTTAGTGAAGAAACCAACGCCTGCCCAGGACCTTAGGACACCATCTGTTTTGTTGTTTACCGACGAAATGAACATGCTGGAGGAGAAGAAATCGAATGCTGCAAAAGTCTGTAGTAAAAATATGATGCTCGCTATTGGACTAACTTTGACTTTTGTCATCATTGCTGTTATAATGTGGGTTGTAGAGGAAGTAGCTCCGGCTCGAAACTTATTGACTGCTACTACTCCTGTCCCCACCGAACATTATTATTTTACTCTTCCCTATCATGATAAGAAGCACCGAATGTCTTATCTCAATAACACTTTCATACAAATGTTGCATCATACTCATAATGCTACGAACACTACCAACTGCTGGGTATGTGGAATGATGCCAGCTCATCAGAAGAAGGGAGGAACGCCTTTCATTCCCTTGCCATTCTCGCATAATGGCTCCTGTAGAGCCTGGTTCGCACTGTTGTGGGCCTCTGAAATTGCTAATATTACTCTAGCTGATGTAGGAGGACTTAAAGCAAAACTTAATAAAGTTTGTTACCCCGATGAGGAAGGGGACCCACAAGCCAAAGGAACTGTATGGGAAATGGAGGAGTATCGCAAAGGAAATTCCTCCACACGTTATGCTTTCCCTAACACACGAACGGCCAAGGGTAACGGGCCTTTTGTTATCGCTGTTCCTAGAGCCCAAGCAAATCTTTGTGTGAGCAGTTTTGGTGGTATCCCAGTGGGAAAAAGTGACTGTACCACAGTATTGAACATTACTGGAACGAACAATAGCAGTTTCCTGTCCTCACACAACACTTATTTCATTTGTGGGAGAAAAGGCTACTATCATCTACCAATTGGATGGTCTGGAACCTGTTATGTGTCCTTTTTGCTTCCTCCTGTGTTCCTAGCACCTGCATCTTATCATAAAGATCAAAAACTGTTTAATGACATTTCCTTGAACCGATTCAAAAGAACTATAAATAATGATGAAGTGTATCAAACTGATACTGCATTACAGCAATATGTTGACTTTATTTCGGGACTCTTTTTCTTTGTTGGTGCGGCTTTAAATAGTAGGAAGATTTGACGCTTAACCCGTGTAGTAGAGGCTGTGACTAATCAGACAGCAATGGCGCTTGGGAATATTACAGAAGAACTCCAAATCACGAGAATTGTGACTTTGCAAAACCGAATGGTGCTAGACGTGGTTCTAGCTGATCGTGGTGGAGCATGTCGCATTATCGGTAGTAGTTGTTTTGTATTTATCCCTGACCACGCCCCTTCTGTTTATGATGCCATTTCCAAAATGCATAAAATAGCTACTGAGATACATCAAGATTCAGGACCATGGACTTGGGCTGGATGGTTCTGAAACGTATTTTCTGTATGGGGTTTAAAAATATTATCGGCCTTGTTCATAATTATTGCAATTCTCTTCTCCTGTTTATGTATCCAATGCGGACCGATGCTTTGTTCCCTCTGTATTTCTACTTGTACTACTTGTCTACCATCAAAAACGAATGTCCAAAATGTAAATGCCCGTTTAGCGATAGATCGAGAAGTTAGCGACATGATGCTAATTGATACACATGATATTTATCGTACCCCTTTTAAAGCATAAGAAAAATGTCTTAGCTTATGCTAAAAGGGCCGCTTGTGGAAAACGTGTAATATTTTACTTAGCATAAGCAACAACCATTTGGCTATGGTGTCCATTTAAGTTTCCTTCGTAATTCTTTCGTCTTTTCACTCTGCTTGTGTTATCTATTTTTGTTGACTTCCTGACTCAGCTAAAGCAATGTACGTGCTGAGGGTTTATAGTTGTCAGTGCACCTGGTCTCAGATGTTAACTGTCGACCATTTACTGCTGCCATAAGCATTCCTGCTCCCCTCCCACTTTGCTGACCACATGGTTATTCATCTGCCCTTGTTTGCTGATAGCTATTCCTAAAACTTGTTCTTCCTATTTCTGTTCACATGCTTGCATTGCAGAAAACCTGTATAAAAGACCTGTGTTCTGTGACTTCAGTGTACTACCTCCTGCAACACTTGAGAGTGTTGTATGGATGTGGTCCCGCTCATGAGTGATTAATAAACTTGTTATTTATTCCAACTCCAGTGCTGATCTCTATTTTGTTGGTCTTTGAACCCGTGGACAAGAGGGTGACCCTGCACCAGTGTACCCCAAAAAAGGTACATTTCCACAACCCCTTGGTGGTAAAATGTTGTTCTGCTGTCTGTGACTAAAGATTATGTCCAAAAGGTGTTTATGGTAATTGGAATAGCATTGTTCCATGATCTTGCTTAAACAATATGCCTCCTGTGCAGATACCATCCTGCCATCTCTTGCACTTCCATGATGAACTCCTAATATAGGCCTTGAATTTGCTCTATACACTAGACTCATCGCTTTGTGCACTATCCTGTTAGAATTTTCACAACCTTTGTTGCTTCTTGGGGCATGTCTTTATTATAAAATGCTTCATAAATGTATAATATTTTTAGACCTTCTTAAACGGTGAATAGGTAAACATGCTAATAATTCACAGTTATTCAACCTGTCTCTGCAAGGAAGGGTCACCACTCCTAGTCTCTGAAATGAGAATGTAGAGGTGCTGCTACGGCTGAGAGCAGGAGCCTTGTACCACTAAATAATACACCGCTGTATGCATACATGGCCATGCCAAAAGACCCAATTCAGGCTGTCTCCCCCCTGAAATTGCCTCTGCTTCAATAGACGTAAATGGAGGAAATACATTCTCCCAAATATTTTTTTTTAAATAACCCACTTTTGTCTTCTAAAATGTTGGCATGTATGTGTATGCACTTAACTATTCTCAATGTGACATCAGCTGCTAATGCCATGTCCCATGGCTGCCAGCAAACCACACAGGAAATTTCTGTGACACTCAGGTGTAAATTGAATCTCAACCTCAACACAGTTACGGTCAGTGTGTAGCAGACAAAATAACTTTCTGAAGTGTTCTCGCTTAACTCCAACCCTGATCATATTTTCCCATACTATTGTGCGAACCTCTCTGTGCAATCAACAATGGACTGCTTCCACAATGGAGGCCAAATGAATCAGCTATGTTTAATTAAACTTAGCATATGGAATTATCTTGAAGCAGCGTACATAAGATTGTCATATCCATGCATATGATTTGCTAGTGTCCTCTGTCTTTTCAACAAAAGCAGTGCTGATACAGTGTTACAATCTTCTTACAGCTGCTGCTTCATCTCTAATTGTCAAAGCATATGTAGTCCGGAAACATCAAATGAGGGCAACCTGTAGTAGGTAAAGTAGTGAAGGTCTACTATGTGCCTCACCAAATAGCTTTGATAGAAATTGATTCCTAACCGAATGTTGTGAAATAGACTCGTCATTTGTGGGTATCCTAAAAACATAAGGAAAATGGATCGCTGGCTTAACCTTAAGCGGAAAGCCACTGAAGACATCAATGATAAGCCATTATGTTCAAGAGAAAGTGATTTAAGTGAAAAGAAAAGGAAGTGTCACAAATACGATGTTGAATATTTATTAATGGGTTTCACATGTTCAGGTTCAGAACATGAACTGCAACCACAATGCGTGCTATGTTATGAAATTTTGTCAAATGAGGCCATGAAACCTTCTAAATTACGAAGACACTTGGAAACTAAGCATAAAGAACATGCAACCAAATCCATAGAATTCTTCAAGAATAAAGAGCAAGAGCTCCTAAAAAGTAGAAAAATTATTAAGAAAACTGCAACAGGATCTGTTAATGAAAATGCTCTGAAAGCTTCATATGAAGTGTCCATGCTCATAGCAAAAGCTGGAAAACCTCACACAATTGCTGAAGAACTAATAGTACCTGCTGCTAAAGCCATGGTGAATGCAATGGTTGGAGAAAAAGCAGCAAAAGATTTAAATTTGGTGCCATTATCTAACAACACTGTAAAAAGCGGATTGACAAAATTTCAGACAACATAAAAGAACAGTTGATCGAAAGAATTTGTAAAAGTCTGCATTATAGCCTACAAGTAGATGAAAGTACGGACATAGCAAATAAATCTCATCTCCTGTGTTACGTTAGATGCGAGTTTGAGGGTAGCACTATTGAAGATTTACTGTTCTGCCGCTATTTGATACATACCACTGCTGGAGAGGTCTTCAGAAGAAGATACCAGAGGAATTAAAAAAGGTCTTGAATGAGTCAGTCAAAATTGTAAATTTTATCAAAGCTAGGTCACTAAATTCAAGGCTTTTTGAACAGCTTTGTCAGTCCATGGATAGTGATCATCATCAGCTTTTGCTGCATACAGATGACCGATGGCTGTCTCGTGGTAGAGTTTTGTCTCGGCTTTTTGAATTAAGAGATGAAATCAGAGTATTCGTCACTGAACTGGAATCTCCATTTGCACTTGATGAGCGCTTACATGACTATACTTGGTTAGCTATGCTGGCATATATGGCAGACATCTTCACCCATTTAAATGCACTCAATTTGAGTATACAAGGAGTAGGTATCACAATTTTGAATGTCGAAGACAATATTGAGGCAATGATAAAAAAGTTAGACTTATGGGCTCGTTGCTTATCACAAAGAAATGTTGATTCTTTTCAGAACCTGAAGACAGTCTTGGAATCTGCTTGTGATGAATTATCGAACAAAGTCTTGGAAATTTTTAGCCAGCATCTCCAAGATATGCAGTGTAGTTTTCGTCAGTACTTTCCACTTCCGGATGAAAGCAAAAACTGGATTAAAGATCCTTTTAATGTAGATATTGACAATTTAATGGGGCTGACAGCATCTGAAGAAAACGGTTTGATTGAAATCTCTACAGATAGTGCTCTTAAACTTCAATTCAAGGAAAAGTCTCTGACAAATTTTTGGCTGCATGTACGAACAGATTATCCTGAATTATCGTACAAAGCACTTAAGGTTTTACTTCCTTTCCCCACCACATATTTATGTGAAAAGGCTTTCTCAAATCTTATGTACCTAAAAAATAAGTACAGAAATCCCTTGGTAAATGTAGAATCTGACCTGAGGATTCAACTTTCCGAAATAAAACCAAACATTGAAAAGTTAGTCGCCGAGATGCAGCACCATCCTTTCCATTAAAATGTTTTGATTTTTGCATATTTTTCAATATAAAATAATAAAAGCTTTAGTAATGCAAGTATTTGTTTGGTGTGTACTTGTTTGTGTATTTTTTGTGAATTACTGTTTTAATTTTTTAAAATTTAAATTGTACAAATTGTTTGGGGGTCCCCGGCTTCCAGTAGTGATTCCGTGGGGGTCCTCAGGAGTCAAAAGTTTGGGAACCGCTGTCTTACACGAAGAACTAGGGGTGGGGTATATTTCGGATTTGATAGCGGTAGCCCACCTGCTGCGCTGGCTGAGAATTTGGGCCTGACCCATTACTAATCTAAATCAACTTATAATTACTGACTGCACTGCGCTGGAGGGGGCTCTACATATTCCCTGGCTAAAATATGTAATGGAACAGACAAAATGGCTTGGCTGACCCGACCTGTACCTGAGCCCTAAGCCATTGGGTAAAACAGCTGTCAGAAACATCAAACAGCAGTTCCTGGACAAACGGCAGGGGCTCAGGGAAGGGAAGGAGCTAGCAAAGCCTACTGTGAGAAGGCATGTCACACTGACCTTGAGCGAACAAATCCAACCGTATTTACTCCTTGTTAATAATGCGTACCATCGTTTTGTGTTGATTAGATTCTGTCTGCATTTGATACCCTGCCTATTCGCGTTTCCCCAAGGATTTACGAAACCTGGCACTTTAAAACCCTGTCCATGGGACAACTTCTCAGAGCAAGATACTCTACACTTTATTTTTTTCTGTGATTTTTATTGTCCATTGTGCAAAAAGTTTATATTTCCGTTGCTTAGAGACCGCCAATTTACCCAAGTTAGGCCCGCATTATTGTACCTTCAAATGCTATCTTCTCCTGTGGTCTGTTTTGGGGTTGCAGGTTTCTTAACAGGGGCTATCAGACACAGAAAAAAGCTGTCCCTGCAGTAGCTAGCCTGCTTTCTCTTGTTCTGTGCTCAGGGCTCTCCTTATGTTAGCACGTGCACTTTATGATACTCTGCCCATAGTATCTGGTTTTATCATTAGCACTTTTGCACTTTATATAATGTATCTCCCGTAAGTTTAAAACTTGAATACTGGCCTTCTTTAATGATACAAAAAGATGTTAATATTTTATCTTTTTATGTGATCCTGGTTTTACAAACTGAAAATACCCTGATGAAATGTATTCTTTTAACATGTTTGCTTTTATGGCTTTTAGTTGCCGAATAAAGTACCTTTTGACTTGACTTGACTTGAATACACCACAAAAAGACTAAACACAGGTTAGAAAAATAGAGAATATTTATCTGAGCAAAATAAGACCAAAACGACAAACATCCAATCAGTACAATTCTATATATGAATTTTTAAAGATTAAATGCAAAAACAGTGCTTAGACGTCAATAGCTCTAAAAGGTTACTCTAGGTCGCGCCAGAACATGGTCAATCGAAAGTTCAGGCTGACGGCAATGCAGCGTGGGTCGGATACAGTTCCAAACAGGTCCCACTGAAGTTTTTCTTTCTCAAGCTGAGCCAAGAGCCCCATTTGCAGGGGAGACGGTCACCAGGAGTAAGTAGAGTGTCGCTAGCGATGACCCTCGGGCGTGAAGAATCAGCCGGGCCTCACAGATGACAGACAGGGCCTCGCGGTCACGAGCTGCAATGCTTGCTCTGCGACGAGATGATGTTGCAGTGGTTCGCGCTGATCCCACGAGCGAGCGGCACAGTCCCAGTGTAAACGGGGCCGTTCGGGGTTGTGAAGAGCCCAAATGCTTGATTTCAGGGGCCCAAACACCACTTCCAAGGACCCACGACTGCAGAGGCGCATCTTGGGGGTCAGGATTGAGTTAAAGACAGGCCCAGGAGCGGTAGGTGCTGAAATTGGAAGTCTTTTGTAGAACGCAGCTACAGAATCAACTTCTGAACTTGTGGGGGGCACCTCAGGAAAGGGCAGGAATCACAGACAGCAGAGTCCAGCAGCAGTAGGAGAATTGCGGGAAGTCTTTTGTGTCCGTGAGACTTCAGAAAACAGGAGGCAAGCCAGCAAGCCCTTGGAGATCACTTGGAGGGAAGGCAAAGTCCTTCCAGCAGAATCAGAGAGCAGCAGGCAGCAAGGCAACAAGCACAAAAGCAGTCCATCCAGAAAAGCAGTCAAGTTGAGTCCTTTAAGCAGCACAGCAGTCCTTCCGACAGAGGTTCAGTTCAAGATCCAGAAGTGTCTGTTTTCAGGTGAATAGAGACCCAGTACTTGAATCCAGAAGTGCCTTTGATGTACGGGGTAACTTAAAAAGAACTCTCTGAAGTTTACAGGGATACCTTTCAACCCAGTGCTGTCCGCCAGGCCAGGCTAACTCTAAGGGGTAAATCAGTGCTTTGTGTGAGGGCACGACATAGCCTATTCAGATACATGTGTGAGCCATGTCTCCCCCTTCCTACCCAGGAAGGCTATCAGAATGTAGATGCATGCAGATGTGTGCTCAGAATGCAGATGAGCCTCACCTTCCTGTGCTTGTGGCTGTCTAGAGGGAATGCAAAAACTGTAGCTGTCACCCAACCCAGACGTGTATTGGAGACAGACTGCAAAGCACACAGAGTTATAAGCACAGAGACATGTCCACTTTCTAAAAGTGGCATTTCTAAAACAGTAATGTTAAATTCTACTTCACCAGTGAGGAGTATTTGTCATTACCATTCCAAACATATGGAACGTGAGAAAGCTGCTCTTCTCTGATCAGGAATTACAGCTTAAAAGTCTATTAAGGAATTCCCAATGCTAGCCTATGAGAGGAATAGGCCTCACAGTGCTGAAAAATGAAATAGGCTGTTTGTCACTACCAGGACATGCAAAACATAAAAGTGCATGTCCTATCTTTTATCTACATAGCACCCTGCCCTTAGGGCTACCTATGGCCTGCCTTAGGGGTGACATATATAATAAAAGGGGGGTTTTAGGCCTGGTAAGTAGTTTTAAATGCCAAGTCGAAGTGGCAGTAAACTGCACACACAGGTCCTACATTGACAGGCCTGGACAAGTTTGAAAGGCTACTTTTGTGGGTGACACAAACCGTGCTGCAGGCCCACTAGTAGCATTTAACTTACAGGCACTGGGTATATGGTAGACCGCTTTACAAGGGACATACCAATAAATCATATATGCCAAACATGTTTAGAGGAGGAAGCACATGTACTTTAGCACTGGTCAGCAGTGGGAAAGTGCCCAGAGTCCTAAAGCCAACAAAAAGAAGGTCAGAAAAAGAGGAAGAAGAAGGCAAGAAAGTCTGGGGTGACCCTTCAGAGAGGTCTATTTTCCAACAACAATGCTTCTTCATCTATCCATGGTTCCAGAATACTTTACGCTTACTCGCTCTAATTCACCATACATGATTTTTCTTTCACTTTCACTATTCACAATCTGCACAATTCTTTTTTAGTTACACTCATTGTACAGTACTTCTCCCTCTCTCAGCTGTTTCACTGATTCTTCTCGCTCATCCCTCCCTTGCACAATCATTTCTCATTAGATCACTGCTTGCACAATTCTTTTCTCATGTGCACCCTTTCAGTGTGTCAGAACAGTTTTTCTTCCAAATTCAACCCTACTTCCTGTCTACACAATGATTCTCCATATCTTAGCTCATTTAAGCCCTAATTACAAGAGGGCTGGAAAATTATGACCATAGCTTGGTGGTAATCGTTAGACACATGGACATCCATATCTAGCTCTTTACACAAAGCAGGCAAGGATTTTCAGATAAATTAAGCCCAGTTATCTTTATATCCGTAATCAGAACCTGTAAAAAACCATGTAGTTGAATAATCTTTTGTGCATAAATCTACACCAACACTTTAGATGTGAGAAACTCAGGCAAGGATATGAAGTAGCCTATCTTACTAAAATGGTCTACACTCACTATAATTACTATGCAACCTTGACTTTTGGGCAACTCTGCAACGCAGCATATTGACGCTGCATGCCAATATCCATGTGGAAAAGGCACAGGTCTCAATAAAGCCATTGTTTTACTATGAGAACTCTTAATCTGAGCACATATAGAATTTCATTTACATAATTCCTAAAATGAGCAAATACACTTTGCCACCAAAAGTGTTTCCTGACTACTGCTAAAGTCTTAGGGCCTAATTACGACTTTGGCGGTGTGGGAGCGGGCCGCTATGGCAGTGCCCTGCTCCCATACCACCAAAGCCGTACTAACACAGCCCGACAGATTACGAGTTTCCTAATGTCTGGCGGGAGGTGCTTTGGCAGTCCCACAATGGTGCCCATTATAAAGGAACTGCAATGGGAGCACCAAAGGCTGTTCCTGTACAGCAGGGACTGTGCAGTCCATGCTGTGATGGAAAGGGGGTGAATGTACGCAGATGGGCACAACATGTGGCCCCCTGAAGACACCCCATGGCCCTGAGGAAAAAGGGGGCCCAGGAGGGCTCCCTTTGTTTCCTCAATGACACAGTTTTCATGGCGGCCTCACTGCCATGAAAACCATGGCAGTGAGGAAACTCCTCATATGCTCAGTGTTGGCACAGCAGCACCGCCAGCATATTAGGGCCTCTCACCGCCGCAGGATCCATGATCCCCGGTGGTTGTGGCGGGCCTGTGGATCAGGGACCGCGGCCACGGGTTCGGCGATCCGATAGACCACCAAACTCGTAATCAGCCCTTGGTTATTCCAGGAAGTCCAACAACTTTTGAATCATGAAGCCACTTTGTAGCCTCTTGTCTTAACTAACCTGATGGTAAATGTGCAGTTTTTCCGTAATACAACAATCATCTATTTCCCTCGATTCTCAAATCATCAATTGGCCTCTTAATTGTCAGGAGCTCTATTCAGTGATTTTATAATTACATTCTGGTGGCGAAAATGTTTTTTCAAAGATACTTGGTTTACCAGTCCAGTCTCTAACATAAAATACCATATATAGCATGAAAGGAAGCATCCATCTCGACAAATAAAGGATATTCTACATTAAGATGTTGCAAATAGGAACTCAAGCAAAATACTTTTTCAGGAAATGAAAGGCCTGATCTTCCTGCTTTGACCAACAAAAACTGGTCTCTTCCATAATACCTTGGTAATGGGTTTTCATCGAAGCACTGTTTAATATATTCTGTTTCTGATTCAGTGAGCGTAATACCCTTGACTACAAGGTATATATGCCCCTCGTTCCAAATTCATCTTGCTGTCATAATGCCCTCATGGGGCATTGCATTTGCCTCTATTCTAATAAAATAAACCACTAAACTCTTCATAACAAGAGGATAGGGCAATTGCTCCGGTGAAATAGCTGGTCCTGCAAGAACTTTAGAAGCATGACTCTCTCTAGTTTTACATGTAGTCATACAACTAACCCTACAGTAATCTGAGTTTATTTGTACTGCCCTTGAGGCCCCATAAATACAGGAAATATGTAAATCAACCATGGCATTCTCAATATTAATTTGAACTGAGGACCATCTATCAAATCAAAGCAAAATTTTCATAATGGTTTACAAAACAGACCAATGAAATAAAGCGTGCATGAAATCACACTGGACATGGGGATAGAATAGAACTGTCTACTGCCTCTTCCTCCCCTGAATCTTTTTATTGGTTCCAGGAATTTGTAAACATTGAGCAAACTTAAAGCTGTATAGTTTACTGAGGTTCCTGAATCTAAAAGCCCAGACTTTCTGACAGAATCATTTTGATGGGAACTATCATATGAGCCACAGCTGACTGCATAGTATTTCCTACCCATATGGGAAATACCTTAATTTCTTCCTTCTGCAAGGCAGCTCTTTTCATTGTTAAGGAATCTAGGGGCATATTAGCAAGAAGAGGCGATAATCATCGCTAACCCTGCTTAGCGTGATTTTTTTTATCGCCGGCTATCGCTGGAATATATCGCCACGCTAACGCTGTATTAGCAACGATTAGCGCTATGGCGATGAAAATTCCAGCAATAGCGGGGGAAATGGGCCAACATCGCTGAAAAACCAGCGATGTTGCATGGAGAAGGGAGAACACCTTGCTGATACGACCCTGTGGTCGTATCAGCATAATCCACCCCCCCATGTTAGGTATGGCTAACACCTGCTAATTGCAGGTGTTAAATAAATGGCGATGACCCCGGTTAGCGCGATTTTTCACGTCGCTAACTGGGGCCATGGCCACCTTGCTAATAGGCGATAGGCCTGTTAGCGAGTGTTTCCCAGGTTTGTTCATCGGGAACGCCCACTTTGCATGTCATTAGCGATAAATATCGCTGACATGCAAAGCGGTAAAAAAACGGGCGCTAATGCCCGCAAACTGTCGCTAACTGCTGTTAGAGACAGTTTGCTGATAGGGCGATATAAATATCGCCGCTTTAGCGGCAAAAAGTGCCGCTAAAGCGGAGATAGTGCCCTTGCTAATATGCCCCCTAGTTTTTCACAACAATACTGATCCATGATTTTCAAAAGTACTAGGCTTACTCGAATATTTTGCAAAATGACCTAACCCAACAGCGTGTAAACATAGACTATGTGCAACTTTTCTTCCTTTTTCTTCCTTATATATAGCCTAATGCATAGGTCCTGAAGTATCAGACTCGAGTTTCCTCTAACTTAAGCTGGACAACTAATACTTATGTATTTTCTGAATGACAATAGATAAGCGACGATCCAACCGAACCAATAACTATGTAAACTCAGCCTACTTATTAGGTAGATAACCACTTGTACCAAGGTATCCAATATTTTGCTTTACAGTCCTTGATAGATTAAGGATGTCCTTTTCTCCTCTGCTCAACCAGTCTGAACTACCAAGCGATTAAATGTAGTAATGTATCTTGAAATTTCTTGATGGCCCCATTTCAGTGCTAATAGGTCATTATCATAAGAAAGAGCATGTGATTTCATATCAAGCAATTTTTACATTTGACCATAGAAGGTAGAGAAATTATATGGCAATGTATAATTTATCTATAGTCATGGAATGCTCCAATTTGCCCTATCCTCAAAATACATACTAACATAACTAAAGCTTCTTTAGTTCTATGTTGATGTGTATAAGACAGTGAGCACTCATAAACAATGCTATTGTATGTTTAAAATGGTAAATAAAGTTTTTTTTTTTAAAAAGCTTCTTTAGTTTGACCATCTGAGACGTCAACGTTTTGCACAAGAAGTGTGACTGAAACTGATTAAGAAATAAGGCAAACTTCTTTAGGACTCCAGAAAACCTGTTTGAACGTGCTGAAAGATTGAGTAGAGTCACAGCAGAACAGGAATGTGCAAAAACCTGATGTCTCCCAAAGGAGATGGTAATGACTATGAATTTAGAGTTCTTGAAATCGGTTTGGAAAGGCATTTGACTTGCATCTTTTTCTTTGACTTCAATATGTTGCCTGTATCTTGTTTCGTTGCAGTTAATTCTGCATCTAGCACTTGTTCTTTGATTTTGATAAACTGACTTTCTTTTGTAATTCAGTGCTATCCTCTAGGATGACAGACTCATTGGTGTCAGAATCCAAAAATTAAGTTGAAAACGTGGGCTAGGCAATCTGTCTCAATGCACTAGCTTTGTGCTTGGGATCCAATTGGAGTGATGCACTCTTCCAACTTTAACCACTTCCACCAGTGACTGCATACACAGGAATATGAGGGCCTGTGGTAGGAATGAGGAAAGGGGAATCAAATAAGGAAGAAAACAGAAACACTGGACTCCCACACTCTGATTTGTTTCTTTCGTTGGTCACAGATTTCTGCAGGGTGCAGTGGGTGTCTAAAAGCAAAGAGAAACTTTTAGTGACTAGCTGTAAGAAATTGGGTTACTGGTTGAGGAAGCGAACCCGACTCAGGCAACAACCACAATCCTTGTCATGGTGAAGTCACAAGCAACCTCAAATTAACTTGTGCTTAAATAAACCGCTGGTAGCTGGGCACAGAGCAGTCAGGCTTAACTTAGGGGCAAAATGCAAAGTATTTATGAAACACTTCAAACAGTAATAAAGTGAAAATATAACACACAAAAAATCCCACACAAATTAGAAAAATTGAAGATTTTAGTGAATATAGCGCCACATAGCACCAACTGTGACTATTTGGTCACGACGGGCAGGGACAAAGTCACAAGTACAGGCTAACTGTGATCGAGTGAAGGACCACTACATGGGCTCAGTTAAGCCAGCTGAACAAGAGTACCTTAAATCCTGGTTGCGAGCATTGCAAGGTCCAGCGGTGAGGATGCATCTGGGTCAGAAATGCACCATGCTGTGTTGGTTGCGAGGAACTGCGAGGCTGCAACATAAGGTCCTGCGTCATCGTCATGGAAGCCGTCGATGAGGGGGCTTGCGGTGTGAAGTCCTGGTTCAAAGATGTGCCGCGCACTGGTTGGTTATGAAGAAGTTACAGGGCTTGCAATTTGGAGTCCTGCATCATCATCGAGGCCACCGCAGACGAGGGACTTGCGATGAGAGTACCTGCGTTGAGGATGTTTCACGCAGCGGTGGTTCCAATGAGGCTGCAAGCAAAGGAAAGCCCTTTTGCAGGGAAAGTCCAAACAGCAGAAGTGATGAGTAGGTTCTGCTCTGGTTATGTCACGCAGCAAAGGAGATGTGTTTGTTCTGCTGGGTCCACAGATGGGCTGGCAGAGCACCTTCAGGCCCACTTCCAAGGGTCCAGGACTGGGGTGGCACCACTTGACAGAGTAGAACTCACAGTTGCAGAGTTCAGGTGCTGGTTACAAGAGATTAGCCCTTGGAGCCACTCTGGTGGTCCTGGGTATGGGTTTCAGGTCCAGTCCTTCTCACCCTGGTAAGGAGGCAGCAGGGCAGCAGTCTAGCAGAGTGGCAGTCCTTTCAGCAGCACAGCAGTCCTTCTTCGTGGCAGAGTCTTCCACAGGTCCAGAAATTTACTGAAAAGATGGGGTCTAAGGTGCAATATTTATACCTGGTGTCTACTTTGAAGAAGGCGAAACTTCCAGAGGTTTCCATGCCCCAGAGGTGCTTGGAATTTCCTGCCTCCCTGCCCTGGCCCCAGATTGTTTAGGGTCACACTAGACTGGTGCGAAACCCCTTTGTGAGTGTTTTCAGGCAGAGTCTTTGTGACGTGTAAGTGTGGGAAGTGACAGCTCCTTCCCTTTGTTAACTCAGAGTGGCCCATGCTGCCAACACCTATTGCCTCACTGCCTGGGAGCAATATATAAAGACCAACTGCCAGCTACACCTAGTCATGTGACCCAGGAGTAGGCTGCAGGTACAAATTGGTTACTACAAGAAAATTACAACTTTCAAAAAGTGGAATTTTTAGAATTGTGACTAAAAATCTGACTTTACCATTAAAGAGGGCTTTTAATTACAATTCCATAGACACCAGATTCAACCTGTTCACCTACTGCCAATTGATAGTTATCACTTATTAAATGTAATAAGGTAACCCAATGTTATCCTGTGGGTGACAGTTAGGCCTTTTAGTAGTGAAAAACAACCTTTTTGTCTAAAAAAGATGCTGTGGACAACTAGGGAAGTTATAACCTGTTATCTAAGATGTCTGCTGCATCTTCAGACTATGTGAGAGTTCAAAACCTTCTGGGATATTTAGTTCGTTGTTGGGGTGTTATTGTGTTGTGACTTCTCCACACATAGAAAACCCATGTTCAACAAGTACTGACTCTGCAGGGATCACCAGTGTTTCCTTCCCAAATGATTGACTCAAAATGAGCGGATTTGGAGTCCTGCTCACCCACCCTAGCTGAGTCTTGGGATATAAGCAGTACTCCAAGCCCCGCTTCATGACAGTAGGTGATTGTTTTAGAGGTAAAAGCCAGAATTTTCTGAAATTGACAAAACATAGCCTCATCTTTCCAGCACCAGCCTTCTCACAATGGCTGCCAGTTTACATGCCATAAAGTTTAAACCATTATGCCTCATTCATACATCTATGGACAGAACAATTTCCCTTCATCTTAATGTTTCAGTTGGTATGCCCCTGGTCAGAAACTGAGATCCTTAGATCAACTGCTTCTATTCCCAAAATTAAATGGATAGGTGTTTGAGGAAGAACCTTCTCAGTAAACTTGACTCAAAAAATTTCTTTTAAAACAACCTACCCTTATTGACTGGTTTTCTTTACACCCCAACTCTATATTTTGTATGTCATTGATCTCTGTATTTCTCATGGTTCAGTCAAGTTTAGACTCTTGACACAATTCAGAAGATGAGGCCTCCAGGAGTTCATACATTGCTCAAGATGTCACTTTCAGAACCGGACACAAAATCTCAGTGGTGGCTCTAAAACTGGAAACAACATCAACAAGAAAACAAAAAGAGAGAGAGAGAAGATTGAATGGCAGCTGTTTATTCTGCACCTATTCTGAATGTGAGGGAAGCTTGCTGCTACAATATGGCACCTGTGTCTCTGTGCCTCTCTGTCTTGCTCAAGGAGAGGAGCCCCTTTACACTAAACAAAAAGTCAAGGAGACTGGCTTTGTTATTGCTTAGCGTTTTTCATGCAGTGTAGTGGCCTTGACTACTGGTGTAGCAAGGATGCCATTGCCTACTCTTACTCCTGGACTCTCAGGGTCGAAAAATCTATTCGTCCACTTGCTATGGCGAGCCAGATTTAATCAGAATGAGCTATTTTTAGGCTCTACTCACCTGTTCTGATAAGCTGACAACAGGTGTTCTGCTTGCTCACAAAGTGAATGAGCAATAAAGATGCCTTTAAAGCTTGTTATCTCGCCATATTTGCTCAGCTTTCAGAGACAGAGGTCAAAAGTCAGTTTGTCTTCCTACATTTACTTTTCTTTCTGTGACTGAAGTTAGAGGATTTTGTAAAGTGAACTGTGTGACAATCGCCTGTGCAAAGCATGCGAAATGAAAGGCTGTAGTATTTAACCATTTTTTCTAACACAACACTGAAATAGCTAATAAGTGAACTATCAAACATTTCAAATATATTTCACTAGTTATGAAGACACATTTTTGTAATTCTGTAGTGAAAAAAGAGTTTTAAAGGATCAAAACAAATCCGAACACTTTACTTGGCGATGTGCAAATTTTCAATATTTTTGCTGAAACCCAATTTTCAAACATTGTTTATGCGCTATATAGTTTTATCAGTAAAACTACATGTTAGTGGGAGTTTTGTGGCCATTTTAATGTAAAATGTGCTATCTGTAAATGACAGTCCACTACCACATCATGCTTTAGAAATATATTTATGAAAAGTGAGTTTTTAAATATGAACTGGGAAATATTCCTACTCCTGCCCAGATGACAATGCGATTAGTGAACTAAGAGGCAAGCCAGGGTTCAATTCTTATTATACATGGAGCAAACGTTTAGTCTAGTGAATAAAAAAAGAGTTTTTTGTACAGCAGAAATAGTGAACTTGCATATTTGAAGGTGCTCTCTTATGTGATAATGAAGGAAAAGGCAGTTCCATAAGACAACATATTTTCCTAGGATCACACAATATGAGACCAGTTCACGGGTCAAGTACATTACAGTTAGGTCAAGTAGATTATTCAAGTTACTAGATCTGCAGGTCTAGTAATATTTTTATGATTTTTTGAGCCCCGACTCTGTTGCCACTGAACCTGCAACACTAAAGGTTGACACACCCTTTGCCTCAGCATTTTTCATGAAATTATTTAAAATCCACCCTGTTTCTCTTTAAAAATATTCAGTTGTAAATACTTCTGACTCTATGCAATTAACCGAGTTTATGATTTTGCATTTCATCTTGTTTTTCCATTTTTATTTACATGCCATACATAATGTTGTCTTCGCGTTTTTGTAAATTATACAAAACTTTAACATTGGTTATCACAGCTTCATTCCTTGTTCCTATCTGATCTTGAAGTGCTCCCTGCCGAGTGCCTCTTGTAATAAATTGGGGGCATTTGCATATATATGTAAGCTGCCACCTTGCCCCTCTTCCTCGTTCAAATCCTTATCAATTTTCACATCTTATCAAATGAAGGTGACCCCCACTTGAGACAGGCTCAATTTGAGAAACAATTCATAAAAGAATACAAGCCCTCCCCCCCCCTCCCAGCTGAGTGGATATTTCTCCCCCCCACCATTACTCCTGAATGAATTGTGGCAATACTTAGCCTGCAGCTTCAAGTGAGTTAAGCATGGCACTGATAAATATGTAATATATATTTTAAGGGAAATCATGAAATTCCTTTCATAGACTGGGACTGAGGGAAAACTGACAATAATTGTGATCCAGGAGAAAATGGCTCACAGGATAAGAGGAGCAGGACACGGACATTCTAGCGTTGTGATATCTGCCCACAGAGAGGCAGGGCCCTGTCACAGAATGTATGCTTGTTGGATGGAAGGGTGAGGTAACGTGGAGGAAGCAGGAGGCCAAGAATGTGTGGCAGCACCATCAACTGAAAAGGAGGAGGAGGATCATTCCAAGGTTAAACACACCACGAGTGACAACTGCCATCACTGACAGCCCAGACAGGTTTTGAGGTCTCTATCATGAATCAGTATCTACTATTTTATTTTTCTATTTTTACTTTTTGGCTTAATGGAATGCAACATTCACCCAAACTGGGTATCTTGGTGCTGAGGAAAATCCTCAAACACCCTCACAAAAACATAAAAAAAAGAGTGAACTATCAAGAAGACAACACTATGGTGGAGGAAAGTAGCCGTGTTCAGCCGGGTTCAGCACCAATACAGCAGGTGGGGTGTCACGGTATTCCAATGTGAGGTTGCTGCTATAAAGAAAGCCCTAACTCTATCTATTTTGAGATAAAAATTGGGGACAGCCAACAGATTTTTCTTCAGACACCTCAGCTGGCGTTTTGGATTACATAAACTAAAACTTGAATTTAACTGCGAAAGATGAGGGCTACAAGTACCTGTGTGCACCAGGCAGATTGATGTTAAAATAATCCGCGGTTTCATCAGATGTCAGTGCAAAGTAACATGAACAGAAGAAATATGATCTCAGTGATAAAGCCTTAGAGCAGTCACAGCAGTATAGTTCTGGACTAGACAATTCAAATTAGGCTGAACTGTACTAGTCTAACCAAGATGACACAAACGGGATCAATATCTGAAGTTTCTGAGAAAGTGTAAATAGATAAAGAATTCATTTCTGGAAGTGAAGCTGAAAAAACAGGACTTCTTTCTCATGGAGGTTTGATCCGAAGGAATAAGAGAACAATCAATTTTAATGACTAGGTTCTTCACAGTGGAGACAGGCGGAGGCATAGGGTCTTACTCTTTATGCAAGAAGTGGAGCGCCCAAAAAGGCGAAACGGTAATGGGATGGAGGATTTCAGTCTTGTCATGATTAAGTTTAAAGTTGTTAGTGTTCATCCAATGATGTACCGTGGAGAGACAGTCAGAAAGTTGGTTTGCAGTGTGCTGCTCGTCTCCAAATATTTTCACAGTAATCAGTGTGTTGTTGACATAAGCAAAGACTGGAACCAATGGGTTTAGATGAGATAAGACAAACTGTTTTTGTGTTCATTTTTTGCGCATGCTCTAGATCTTTGTTGTACAGCAGCAGAAAGTGGCCCCGGTAAGAGACATCAGGTAAACTGAGGATGTGCTGACACTCTCGACAACACCAGGTTGTCCACTTGTCTGAAATCAGGAGAGAAAAAAGAAGCATAAAAGACTGCACATGAAGCACCAAAGGAGTGAGCATTCTCCTCCTCAGAAATGCTGTTCCAGTCCAAGCAGCAGCTCCATATGCTATTAAAGTTTTTTATCATGGAAATAGCAAACAAGGTAATCTGGAAGCATGTCAAAGAATATCCTGAGCCTACGCGCAGGCAAACCAAAAGAGATTTCTGTAGAGGAGGCAGAAGCTGGCAAGGATGCACTGCCCAAAGTAGGACATGTTCACATGAAAGAACTGGATAATTTACTAAACCACTTAAGACATAATATAGGGCTCAAATAAATTGCACAAATTTCATATCTGAGGGGGCCATTGATGAGATTTATTATCCATCAAGGGTGCCTGGTCTGCATGTCTTGCAGCAGTTGGGTGAAATACTGATGGCAGAATGCACTCAAATTAGAAAGGTTGCTGCTGTTCTAAGGTCACATCCAGATCACATCCCAACACAGTGTATGAGGAGGAATTGCCAGTGAGGTCAAGACCGACTTTCTTCTGCCCAGTCTCTTCGGCCAGACTACAGTTAATCAGAGGATGCCTTTCAGCAGATTACCACCAACAACTGAGAAGAGACTTTTTTGAAAAGAGTGTATTCCACATGTTCATGTCCCATCAGAGCAAGTATGTGTATCATGTATGCAACACACTCACTCATTGAAGACTTATAATCACTAACCACAGCAGTAGAAGAAGTGACCGTTCTCTATGTCCAGTGACTCAGGAGAAAACAGATGAAATTTCAATTAGACATAAAATGTGACATCACGAAAATGTATTCTATGTCAGCAGTAGGGTCTTTGTTGCCAGACATCCTAGGGAACTGGAAATTAGATTGAGCATAGAAGAATCAGCTCCTAAAATGTCCTTCCTGGGGCAACAACTATTCAGATCACTATTGGAAGGAAAGACATAATAAAGGTGAAGAATAGCTAGATTTCTACTCCCTCTGCCTGAGGTATTCTCAACAGAGCTGGTGATATCTACCACGAAGACCACAAGCTTCCCATCATTCATTTGCCGGATATTCTGGTGGATGGTCTGTGCGTTCAGGAGCAG
The DNA here is from genome assembly GCA_963921515.1 of Calotriton arnoldi. Lineage (NCBI taxonomy): Eukaryota > Metazoa > Chordata > Amphibia > Caudata > Salamandridae > Calotriton > Calotriton arnoldi. The sequence continues at coordinate 149,189 of CAWUFW010015631.1, read as the reverse complement.
TAGTCCAAGCAAACAGAAGCAGGTCTCTCTAGATATTTAACTTCTATTCCACATATCGTGGGGGTGGGTGGAGTTATGTTTCGGGAAGAAATATTCTAAAGTTCAGAATATGCTTGTCAGCCCTGTTAATTGCTTCAGTAGCATCCGGTTGCCAGTGGCCTATGGTGTACGGAACATGACCTCATGTTTATTCATGATTTGTTTGGTCTACCTGCTCCTGAAGCCTCAGGCCTACCACATTCCAAAACCCTGGTCCTTGTCATCTTTAGGAACTTGACCAGATCATTCCAATCTTCTGTGCCATTTATCAATATCTTCAAGGTGGTTGGTAAGGAAGAATATATCTGGAGTGGCGGACACAGATCATCCTTCTACATTGATCCTTACAACAACTTCCACCATCATTGACTGTGGTGCCACCCAGGGTGTCAGAGTTGTAATGGCTTGCGTGCTCCTCAGGATCAGTACGATGCACAAATAGGTCCAACTCTCGACATCCCCAATTCTGAATACATAAAGGTACAGAAGATTAGGGTGATCAAGCGAGGGAAAAGGGTAATTGGAAGGAGACCTGCAAAATAAAAGAAACAACAATATCTCTATAAGCCATTTTTTCTTATTTTTCCACAAAGAATAAATATCATCAGGAAAACAAAACCCTATGTTTCCCTACCCACCAATGGTCAATCTCCAACGACTGAGGTAAGGAGTATATATGCCTTGCAATTCAAAAAAAAGAAAATCTCTTCGTTTCATAGACAACCAGGGACCAGAACCTTCACTACTAGATACAAAAAACTATCATTGTTAAACACACATACTTTCTCTCTATGATTCGTAAACAAGAATACAGTTATCATATAGAATGAAACATTCATACATACCACAAATGAAGAAAGTAAAAAAATAGAGAAGAAAAAATAAAAGATGTGGTTCTCCCCCACAAGATATGAGTCCAGAGAAAGAGAGAGTACTCAGAGTTCTTTTCACAGCATAATTTCCTTTGAATAATGTAAGAACGAGCGCAGCTTGCACAGTTATATCTCTTCAAAACAAACACAAATGTCATAGTGCATTACATGCTTCTTCAGGCGATGACAGAGCAATTGAAAACATTGCGCTCCATGTGCGATTGAATATTCAATGATGGAAATTTTATAGCATGGCAAAGTATATGTTCACATCCAAGCATTACGAAAGAAATAATAATAAGGAGCGCCACGTCGCGCTAATTACTGAATCAGAGAATGATCCTCTCCAATATTGTAGCAGCACATACACTCTGTCTGTGATAATCAAGCAATGGAAAGTCTTGGGTGCAATGCCTTCATTTTCAAACATTAGATAAGAAACAAAGGTCTTGGTAATAGATGCCCTCGTGCACCAGTACTACTCATCGGAGTTTCAGGCAGCCGCGGCTTCTCTGCTATGGCGAAGGTGCGTCACCCACCCCCGTGCCAGCAGCCTCAGAACTTGAAAAATAAAACAATAATAATACAGGTTTATTATCGATTTATTTTACAAGTTCTAACGGCTGAGACTTGGGGGCAGGGCCATTGCGGAGGCAGTCACAGAGTGGGAGTGGTGGGAACTGCTGTTAGTGTGCATGTGGGTTTGGCCAGCCGTCTTAGGATGGCCAAACCGACATGCGCACTGAGATGTCTCCAACCCAAGCTGCGTTGCCGGGTTTGAGACAACATGCACAGGCTCCCATTCTCTCTGGGAGCGCAAACCCAGGGTACTAAGGCCGATCCTGATGCTGCTCTCATGCTGCCAGCAGCATAAGAGCAGAGTCTGGATTGGCTGCAGGGGAGTCTGGAAGCCTGTGTTGCAGTGGAGCCAGAGAGGAGCAAAAGAGAGGCGATGCATTGAGCGGCAGGTGAGTACTTTTGTATGTTTTTTTTGTGTTTTCTCGTTGCCTCCCCCACTTCTTCCACCCCCACCCCACCACCCTGCCCTGACACCAGCCGCTACTGGCTTCAGGAGTGCACCAAGATGCCTTGTGAAAGGTAACCAACATGGGAACACAAATGTGTCTTTTGAAAGAACATTTATGGACTTAACTTTCCCTACCAGGGACTCAATGAAGAAAAACTGTGATGAACAGGGGCGGCTCCTTCATTTGAACGGAGGAGTGTTGCCCCACAAGCACCAACACTGAAAAATAAAATGGTAATAACGTTGATTTATTACTATTTTATTTTTCAGCAACCCGTCCTGAACTAAGGGTCAGGATGGGGCGGGGCCAGCGCTGCCGAGTGGCAGCAGTAGAGAGCTGTTTGATTTAAAATGTGCATGTCTCTTTGGCTGGGCGTCATGTGCCGGCCAGCCAGACATGTGCATTTTAAAGTTCTCTAACCTAGCTGTCTTACACAGTTGGGGTAGGGAAAGCGCAGGCCTCCAGTGCATTTGGGAGCACTGGGAGAGCCTGCTCTATACAATCCTGGTGCTGCTTTCATGCTGTGAGAGCAGCGCTAGGATTGGGTAGTGCAGTTTCCTGCATCAGGAGCTTCTTGGAAGACACCCAAGGGAGGAGGATGTCACGCTGTGAAGGTAAGTGAATTAATTTTAAAAAATTGTGCCGCACCACCCTTGGTACAAGCCACTCACCACTGGTAGTCAAAACAAGAGACCACAATGGAACTAGGGCTGGGCGGAGCTAGTTGAGTTTCACTGAAAAACTGTGCCTAATTCTGCAGAGTTCCACAACCGGGCGGAGTATTGCTAACGAGAGCCCCCCGACTTATACTTGCACAAGCTGTTCAAATGACAGCCCAGGTATACGTATACCAGAGTGTTCTGTGCAGCCCTCTCACGTGCTCCTGCTGTTTAATGCTGCCTTAATGTACATTTTATTACTCACATCAGCCTTGACGGTGCTGGACCAGCGCAACCTGTGGCATCACTGCTGGGCCCTCCTCCTCCTCCTCTTCTTCTTCATGGTTGGCTTACTTCTATTCCTCGCTGCACCACCAATGTCGCTTCTTCTTCCTCCTCCGAGTCCTCTCCCTTTAGGAAGTAGGGCCATCCGCCTGGCTCCGCATTGCCTTCTCTGGGGACAACACTGCTTGGCCTTCCTGCAGTGAGAGACAGAGCCCCCAGGGGGAGACAGGGGAGGCTGGATCCTGCCGTGCCGAGCACCCTGCAGCACTCCCGCCTGTCTCGTCCACCCGCAACACCTCCTCGCTCTGTTCTTTGCTGGACTGCTGTGACCGCAGTCGCACCACATCCGTTGCCCTCATGTCCCCTGACATCAGCCCCTAAACGGCTTCCAGCAACTTCATTCACGGCAAAGAAGGGTGCGTGGGACACAGCACACAGCACTCTGATGTCAGTTAGCGAGCCTATCACCCCCCCGATTTGCCAGGTTCCTCAGAGAAAGAAAGGCCGATCTGCAACAGAAATACAGACTAAAATTGGCCTTTAAAAGGGTGATGGCATGAGGTTGAGCGCGCGCCTGGTAAACTCCGCTCCGCCGGCAGTCGGAACAGAGTTTTCACCAAACTCCGTGCTCCAAGTGGAATGAGGAGTGGGAAAACTCTGTGAACTCCACTGGCGAAGCAGAGTTTACCGCTCACCCCTAAACGGAACCTGCTCTTTCTGCCAACACCAATATCTAGGGGAAAATGGAACAAACAGAATTCTAGAAGCAGCGGAGCACTAGACTCCTAGGAAGAAAGGCTCTTGAGTTCTGCCAGATGGCACATGGCAGCTTCAATGTTGGAAACATTAATCATGCACGCCGCCGACGTGCGTTCTTCCCTTAAATGTGTCTGAATTCCGCCCCTCGTGTCAGCTGCGAGACTTTAGCCCTTTGAACGTCTGGTCCCTAATGCAATTAAAGGAACAGTGCTGTCATGACCGGGTTCTCTTTTAGAATATGTGACATGGAATTCTTGAAAAGGCGGCTTTAAAGATTTTAAATCCTGACAGAGGGAGGATAGTCAACTCAAGGCTTTTACTCAACTGGTGGGAGTTGTCTGCTGCTGACATTCTGGTGATAGAAAAAATATAATCAGGCAATCGTTTGGTGGGTGTTACCAGGGTTCACACACAATTAGTCAGGACCCAATTTGGATTGCAGCACAAACCAAAACGGTGGTTTCACCCAGATACCACCTGTTCCAAAGTAATAATGTTAGTGAGTGGTTCTGTGCTTTGTTTCTTATTCCTGTACTTTATAGGGTGAATGAATCCCCCAATCTTATGTTGGACGTCATACGAACAACAAAGGGTTGAATCTTTGTTTGCAGTGGTCTTTTTATTATTAGACAGGTGTGGAGAACAAGGGAACAGCCGACACGTGAATCAGACCGCATCTTACGCTTTTCTTGGAAGACGCACCCTCGATTCCTCAGGATTACCTTTGTAATAATACAATCAACCTAAGAGACTGATCTGCCTTGAAGAAGCCCTGGCCTGCTGGCCTCTGGGCGAAACACGTGTCGGCTGTTCCCTTGTTCTCCACACCTGTCTAATAATAAAAAGACCACTGCAAACAAAGATTCAACCCTTTGATGTTCGTATGACGTCCAACATAAGATTGGGGGATTCATTCACCCTATAAAGTACAGGAATAAGAAACAAAGCACAGAACCACTCACTAACATTGAAAAATGTAATCAGAAGGGATTTCAATTGCATATGTAAATTTACAGGGGAACCATTCTCCCCTTAATTAAATGTTATAGATCTTCAGATTTTGAGAAGAGCAGAGGAGAATCAGCATCCCTGATGACAACGTATATCACAGGTGCACAAACAGGCAGACCTGTTAAGCAGAGTTAACATTTTCACTGAAGTATTCCCCTAGCTCATGGATATATCAATAGACAGGCCTTTAGTTTTTATTACCCTCTTTGGACATATTTGCATGAAGGGGCATTCCCTAACGACTCAATTTCTTCTACATGTGGCCATTGGTAGTGAATACAATGGCAATGTAATCAAAAGCAATGGGGTTCCTCTTTGGATTTCACTTTACCTGGTGATCCCTAGTGGATCCCTGGGTCTCAGTGCCATAAGGACTCAAGGTGCATGCCAAGGGAGAGACCAGTAAAGGCTGAAAATCTCTGGTAGTCTTAAATTCACTTTGCAAGGGGAAGTAAACTAGATCTCTGAGATGAACTGCTCCTTTTTGGAGTCGAAGACAGACTGATTAGCATGTAGTGTGTCCATTTTGGCAACAAGTTATGACAGGGGAATGGAAGGTTACCCAGCTATTGAGGCAGTAGTAATGGTCAGTTCAGGAATAGCCATCCTTCACTTTTTAACTTATTAAATGATCGCATTAAGTATGTTACTAAAATGTAATTCAGGGACCTATGTGTAAGTAGTCATTTTCAATTAATGCCCTATACATATTCACACACACGGCATAAGGCAGTCTTTCTACATGGTTTAAAAGGGAACGTACTTGAACAGCCAAAACATTGTAAACTCTGCACATTCGTGGGCTTAACTGAAACATTACAAAACTAGCCTACTGGCCCCATTGTATACAAGCACCACAGGTAATCGTGTGAGAGTCCAGCCATCTCTTCCTTGCACAGGTCATCCATGAATCCATTATCTACACGTACAGCATACGGACAGCTCATTCATGCAAACAGTATGAAAAAAATTCAAAAGACAGAAAAGCGTCTGCAAAATTCAATATTGGTTTTATTTTGTGGCGCCTTAATTGATACCATCTGTGCATCATGCAGTCACCCAAGATACCCCTGCTTTTCATTGAAGCCTTGGCAGTGTGATACCAGAGTCTCTATCATAATAAATTCTAAACAATTTATAATTTCCATATATATGGCTGGCGTCAGTGTGATCCCAAGAAAGCCTGAACCAACAGGAGAAGAACACTGAATATTTCAGAGGTACAATATTAATCGCAGAGGGGGATTGCATTATATTCATTTCTAAACAAGCCTAGGACGTGATATTCTGTGTATTTATAAATAGTATCATAATTATAGATTTATTAGAATCTGAAAGAACATTAGATTACATGTTTTAGTTCTCTGAATTTGTTTCTCCATATGAAAAATTTGAGTCCCACATAAGAAAATACCACTAGACAAGTTCTTATGTTCATATGTATGTTTGGTGTTTTATATATAAAAGGTATAACTATAGGTAGTTATAGTTAGGACCTAGTTTCCATGGGAAGAGCATTTTTTCATTTGCCAATAACTTTGCTGTGGTTTGACAAATCCTCGCAAAATTTACAAACCTAGTATGTAGGTCCATACCTCACTCCAGCTGCTGTCTTGAATGTTTTGTGGTTATCCATTAAGCGGGGGCTGACAAAAAGGTGGGGGGCAAAACAAGTTTTCCCCATGTTAATTCCCATATCGATTTTAGACATGACCACAGCCCGAACTGCTAAACGGAATTACACAGAATTTGGCAGAAAGGTAGCTGTTGGTCCAGAAAGCAACCTTTTTGTAAATTGGCGTAAATCCGTTCCGTAGCTTTTGAGATATTAGGAAGCTCCGCAAACTCTTCCGATCTCGTGTTGAGATCTGATTGGCTGTCAACACTTCAAAAAAAGAAACAGGGTGAAAGCCCTTGTTACGCATCACATATCCAGTAGATACTTAAAGGGTCCCCCTCTTCCTAATTTTAAAAGGGGGGGAAAGGTTCTAGTACATATCTATGAACCACCCCTTTATATGTATTTGAATTAAAACCCAACCGGGTCAAGTGCCTTGCGGTGAATCCTAAATTTAAGAAAATAGTGTATGTAAAGGAAGTGACTCACTTAAGCAACCACCAAAGAGCGATTGGCAGGTTCTCGCCAACTTGCTCACTCTTTCATCATCTGCAACTTTCCTATGTAGGGAACGAAACCAACAATATAGAATATGGAATGCAATGCCTTCTGAAACTAGATCTAATCCTTCGATTACCTCCTTCAAGAAAGAATTTTAAATTGTTGTGGCTGAATAGATACCTTCAGCAGTAGTCCTTATTTTCTGAAGTTCGAACTATCTTGCCTATATATATTTCTGTACCCTGAGTACTCAAATTAGCTTGTTTTCACTTTATATGTTCTGAATCTTACCTGTTTCTTTTTGATTTTACAATGTATTTACTATTTGTACAACATACCGCTAACTGCTTTTCTGTTTATTGCCTGTGCTGTCTATGTCTTAACTTATTTTGCTATTTGTACAGCACACTGATACCCAGATGGGACATGTTCGCACTATATAAAACGCTGAAAAATAAATAAATACCACCCTGCATAGGAAAGTTGTCAATGATGAAAGAGTGAGCAAGTTAGCGAGAACCTGCAAATCACTCTCTGGTGGTTGCTTATGTGAGGCACCCCTCCCAGGCTGTTCTTGGCCCTGTGGAGCGCCACCTTCCTGCGGCAGGCCCTACTACAACAAAGGAGGGGGTGCACATGGCCCCCCTACTGGAGCCATAGATGGCCCTGGGGACCGCCACCCCACAGGGCTGGCTCTTCGTATGTCCCGGGGTGCCCACCCCTGGGGCATAGCTGTTTGCTCTGGCTTGGCGGGAGCTTTAACCACTCCAGCCAAGCCACAGCAAAAACTCAGCTTCCAGCAAGCGAAAGCAATGAAAATGCTTTCGCTTGCTGGAAGTGGAGCATTTGTCTGTTTCTCTGCCTGCTGTCAGGTGAGCGGGGAAAAAGATTAATTGCTTTCAGATACAAGGAGCTGCATATGTTTAGCAGCTCCCTGTGTTTGAAAGCAATGCTGGCTCCCTCAGGGGGCGGGGAGCTGACAGGGATCGCTGGAGCCTTCAGGCGAAGTACCCCTCCCCCTTTTCTATATGGTCGGGCCCTGGGGGATGGGGTCCCCAGGGCCAAAATAGGACGGGGTGGGAGACTGCATGGACACCCTCCCCATTGCAAAATGTCTGGGCCTATTAAAATGCTTTTTTTTAAAACAAATGGGCCTCAGGGGGTGGGGAGACATGGTACTCGGGCTGAAAATGGCCCAGGGATGGGGGCCGCATAATTTAAAAAAAAATGTCAGTTCTGGGGAAAGTTGCCAGAGGCCCCGTCCCCTTTCTCAAGCACTCTGCAAATGGGCCTCCTGGTGCACAAACTGTTGTGGGATGAAACCCACTTGGCTGGTGAGGGTCTGAGGACCAGCAACCCCTTCTGTTACCTCCAGTAAGTCCCACGCAGCGGGATTGCAGAGAGCTCATGAGAGATCCCCCCCATTTCTTCACCACTCTGCAAACGTGCCTCCTGGCGCACTACTGGTTGGGGGATGAAGTCCCCTTGGCTGCTGAGGGTCCTTGGGGGTCAACAACCTATGCTGTTACCTCCAGTAAGTCCCACACAGCAGGATTGCTGAGAGCTTGTGAGAGGCCCGCCCCATTTCTCCACCACTCTGCTAACGTGCCTCCTGGTGCACTACTGGTTGGGGGATGAAGTCCCCTTGGCTGCTGAGGGTCCTTGTGTGCCAACAACCCCTGTTGTTACCTCCAGTAAGTACCACACAGTGGGATTGCTGAGAGCTCATGGGAGGCCCAGCCCCCTTTAGCACCACTCTGCAAACGCGCATCCTGGAGCACTACTGGTTCAGAGATGAAGTCCGCTTGGCTGCTGAAGGTCCTTGGGAGCCAACAACCCGTCCTGTTACCTCCGGTAACTTCCACACAGCAGGATCGCGGAGAGCTCATGGGAGGGCCCACACCCTTTCTCCACCACTCTACAAACGCGCCTCCTGGTGCACTACTGTTTGGGGGATGAAGTCCCCTTGGATGCTGAGGGCCCTTTGGGGCCAACAACCCCTCTTGTTACCTCCCATAAATCCCATACAGTGAGATTGCTGAGAGATCGCTGGAGATCCCACCCCTTTTCTCCACCACTCTGCAAACGTGCCTAGTACGTAAAAAAAACCATAGAAATTCATTTAAAAAACAAAAGGTTACAGGGACGTTATAGTTAGGAAATAGTTTTTAAAAAACTGTTGAAATTCACTGAAAAAACAAAGGTTACAGAAACGTTAAAGTTAGGCTCAGATTTCGCTTGTACAAAACCATTGAAATGCAGCAGTTATAGTTACCTGAGCTTACTATAACTTACGCCCCCACAATGCACTGCTTATGACCTCACATGTTACATTACTCATGATTTGGTCAGTGACATCACGGATGACATCTCAAATGACATCACTGATTACATCACTGATGACATCATCCACACACCCACTCACTTCCCCATACAACCTCTTGAAAGGCCCACTCAGACACTCACATACCCATTCACAGACCCATGCAAGTACTCACACCTAGTCACTAACTCACACAGCCATTCACACAACCATTCACTCACCCATACAGCCACTCATACAACCATTCACTCACCCACAGTCACTCACAGCCATGCACTCATCCATACAGCTACTCACACGCAGACTTATTTACCTGTACAGCCACTCGCACACCCACTCACACATCCATACAGCCTCTCAACAAAGCCACTCACTCACCCATATAGGCACTCACACACCAAGTCACTCTCTCATACAGCCATTCAGACACCCACTCACTCATCCATACAGTCACTCACACAGCCACTCACTCACCAACATAATTACTCATACACCCACTCACTCACCCACACAGCTACTCTGATACCTAATTATACACCCATACAGTCACTCACACACTCACTCACACATCCATACAACCACACAGATGCACACTCACACACCCATACAACCACTGACACAGCCACTCAGACACCTACAGACTTAGTCAGAAATTCACTCACTCACCCATACAGTCACTAATGCATGCACTCACACACCCATACAGCCACTCACATTCACAGTCACACACTGATTTATTTGACAGACTTGTAATGTGCAGAGCTACCCTGAGGGGTTTCCTGGCACAGGATAGAGGCAGATAGCTGTGACCCCAAACAGACAGCTAGAATAGCCAAGCTTCAGGTTCGTACGAAAAGCAAGTAAGGAGTTGCAGATCGTAAGGGAGGCTGGGAGAGAATTCCACATTTCAGGACCTAGGTAGGCAAAGGAGCAGCCTTTCATGGGGGTTAGATGAAACCTAGGTGTGGCGAACAGTGAGAGGCTAGAGGATTTCAGCAGATGCGTAGGCAAATAAGGAGTCACCAGTTCCTAAATGTATGAGGGCGCTGGGCTAGATGTGGCCTTGAACATGTAACACAATGCCTTAAATTCAATGCATTTAGAGATCTTAAGCCTGTGCAGTCCCTGTAGCAGAGGGGAGACTGAAGCATGACTCGGTAGCCGCATTTTGAATAGTCTGTAAGCGTCGAATCGAGGTCTTATCCTCACCCAGGTACAGCGCATTGCCATAATCCAGTCTGGATATGACTAGCGCCTGAATTACAGTTCTCTGAGATGCTAAGGGAATTAACCAAATAAACTTTTTCAGCCACTTGAGGACTGAAAAGCAGGTAACAATGACCTTGGACACCTGAGGTTTCAATGGAAGTTTATCATCAATAATGAAAATGAGATTCTTGACCTTAGTAAACAGGGTGGGTAAAGGACCTGGGGAATCCGGCCAGTGTCTAGGGCTCCAAAGAGCTGGGTTGTTACTAAGCCCAGGCAGGTAACTATGCTCCACCAGCAGAGTTTATGTAGTTTTGCCTACTCTGCGTTCCATTGCGAACGCGGAGTTCAGGCAAAACTACGACTCCATGGCGGAGCGTAGTTAGCCGGCCCGTCCACCCTCCCAAAGTAATTAAAAGTAATTAAAAAGGCATTTACCTACCCTGTGGCTGCCTCCTCCTCGACATGGCTGCTCTCCTTCCTCCTCCTCGCTGTCCTTCTTCACTGATAACACCTACGTTGTACGTCTTGCGAGTGCGCATGCCGGACAATGCGCTTTAAGTGTTGGCCTTACGCCATGCAAAAACGTGGGGGTGTGAGTTCTTACCCCTGGCTGCAAAGGATCAGGGTTTCTGGCTCCTGGCCCCGGGCAGACATGGATGAGTGCAGATTGGCTTGCCTTAGGTGTGCCTTCAGCGCGCCGGCAGCACGTCCGCTGCGTGCGTCCACTCACCCACCTTTTTTAGGGTGTTGTTCAGAGCCGCTAGACTGCTTCAACACCGGAAGTGAGTGTGAGACCGGAAGTGAGTGCAGCTTCCACGCTCCTCTACCCTCCGCACTAACGACACTGAAGCCGCAGCGGACCAGGGCTGGAGCCTTGCAAGATGCAAACGAAGAAGCAGCAGGTAGGAGAGAGAATATAAGTATAGTAGTTGTCAGAGCAACATGTGCAACAAGTTAAAAACAAGCAGAAACAAGTTAAAATAATTAAACAATAGGCATGATGCAGAAAGCTACAGAGCTGAGAACGGAGCAGTGTACCAGCATCTATCCGCTGTGCGTCCACTCAGCTATTTGTTTTAAGTAGGCCTGGGCGGTGAACTCCGCTCCGTTTGCGGAGTTTGTGGAGTTTTCTGCACTCTGCGGAGCTCGTGGAGTGCAGAAAACTCCACTTCGTGTAGAGCAGCGGAGTTTTCTTTCCCCGCTCGCGAACGGTAATGTTACGAGCGCGAGCTGCCGCTCGGGTAGAATTTCTACCCAAGCGGCAGGAAGACCAGCGCGAACAGCAGTTCGCACTACACTCCGCCACTTGTGGAACTTTGCAGAGTTTTTTGTAACTTCTTTGAGTTCCGCGTAGCAAAACTCTGCGAACTATGCCCAGGCTTAGTTTTAAGGGTGTTTCTCAGAGCGGCTAGACTGCTCCAACACTGGAAGTGAGTGCAGCTTCAATGCTCTTCTACCCTCTACACAAACGGCACTGAAGCTGCGGCGGACCAGGGCTGGAGCCGTGCAAGATGCAAATGAAGAAGCAGCAGGTAGGAGAGAGAATATAAGTATAGTAGTTGTCAGAACAACATGTGCAACAAGTTAAAAACAAGCAGAAACAAGTTTAAAACATAGAAAAATAGGCATGATGCAGAAAGATACAGAGCTAAGAACGGAGCAGCGTACCAGCATCTGTCTGATACAGGCAGTCACACACCCACTCAGGTTACACATGTTAGAGATAGTATCACTCATTAGTTATACAACTAGTATACTAATCTAACTTTTGTAGTAGGATAGTATATATGTTTAACACCCATAAACTCTTAAAAATACTTACACTCACTTGATGATGTCAGAATCAGAATTCTCTTTATTCGGCTGTAAACAGCCATAAATGCATGCAAGACGTGCAAAATAGCAATAGTGTATATACAAGTTATTAAAACATGCATATAAAATACGTAAAATCATCAGGTTTGGGATATTAATGGTTAACAATCTGGATAAAAACAGGATGGTATGAATAAAACCAAAATTAAAATAGAGTCAAGTACTTAGTCAAAGATACACTGAAATTAATCTAAAATCATTGGCCTCCTGAAGCGGACTGCGGCTTTAAGAAACAGTCACATGACCACCCGTTTCGTCATCTGGTAATGCCAATAAAGAATGATATGCTTGCATAATAAGCCATAGATTCCTAAACTTCAAAAATGGTATGAGGAATTTTTTGGTATACATTTTATAATATTCACAAAAGAAGAGGAAATGTACCATAGTTATTGAAAAGGGAAGCGGGCACGCGGCCCACCTCCTTGATTCTTATTTAGGCCCCGGCAACCGATCCCCTGGGCCTGTATACCATTAAAATGGGAGGAGGTGTATGGGCCCCATCCCTGACCCTTATAGAGCCCTGGGAACCCCATCCCCTTGGGCTGATCCTGCTAAACAGGGGAGGGGTAGACAGCCCCCTTCCCCATCCTCGTTGAGGCCTCTGGACCCCATCCCCCAGGGCCAAGACACTCATTTAGGGGAGGGGGTATATGGACCCCCACCCCGAGTCAAATATGGCACATTTCAACGCGATGTAATGCATCGCGTGCCATTACAACGCGGTCGTTACAACGACCGCGTTGTTAGTACGCGATGTACTACATCGCAAGTCTTTACAACGACTTCCACTAGGGGGCGCGGTGGACTTAGGAATAGTATTATTTACTATTCCTACTCCAGTTTGCGCAACAGTAGGGAAGGTGTTGGAAATTTATTTCCACTACCTCAGCGCCCCCTTGTGGAATTTGTTGTAAAGACTTGCGATGTCATTACATCGCGTACTAACAACGCGGTCGTTGTAACGACCGCGCTGTAAAGGTATTGCGGTGTAATGACCGCGTTGTAAAGGTTGTTTCCCCCCCCCCCCGAGTCATACACCAGCCCTGGGGAACCCATTCCCCGGGACCTGATACAGCCCTAGTGTCTCCACGGCACCATCCCTGGGACACTAGTGCGGGCAGGGAATAGAAACATTATTCTCTGCCTGTACTCTCCTGGACAGGTAACACAACTTTGCTAGCACTTGGGCTGGAGCAGTGAAAAATGCTGCTCTCGCCCTGGCAGGAGCAAAGTTATAGAGCTGGCTTACACCAGCACCACAATGGATGCCGGCTGGGGAACCGGCTGGGGTCACGGGGGCATTGGAGCTCCCCCCCCAGCCCCCAACATTTAAGAATGTCGTGGGTGCCACTATAAAAAAAATATTTTAAAACTGTCCGTATCCTGCCAAGCCGATGTCTGGGAAGCCAACAGACTTCCCAGACACGGGGGGCTTTAGGGCTCCCCCGTGGACCCAACTTGACAAAACTAAAGTGTGAGTGTACTGGGTGGGTAATGGGGCACCCAGAAAAGTACCAAAAATGGCAAAAAAGGAATAATAAATGAGCAGCTGTAACAGCTCCTTTATTATTCAGTTCTCCAGCAAGGATGGTCCCATAATGCCCTAAGGCTTATTAAAATCATATTTTCTTTTCCTGGTGGTGCCCCTAGAAGGGGCAGGGACACCACCAACCATTTTGTAATGTTGTGGGGGAAGCAGGGAGTGAAGCAGCCCCCTACAACATTGAAAAAACACAGTAGGTATCCTGGGTCATTGACTCCATGACCTGAAGAGAGCTTACCATGTTTTTAAAGCACTCTCAGCTGGAGCTGTATGCTCTTCAGCTGGAGTGCAGGAACTGCTTGAGGTGGTTTCTAAGTTGAATTTTGAGGCCTGAAAAGTTTTAAAAACAGACTCAAAGGCATGTTGATTTCTTTTTTAATACGATTTATTGAAAATATTTTATGACAAATCACTTTCAATAAACATTTAAACCTGTAAATTTATAAAGTATACATTTGGTTGTAATTATTGGTGACTTTTTGATAAAGACAATTGGTCTGGTCTATATATGTTGATGAGATGAACTCTTTATAAAGCCAATAAGCCCACATTTTATATTTTGGTGTTCTGACCCGTTGAAAAAAATCGGTAGGTCTGCCTTAATTAAAATAACATCATGTATATTGCTGCATCACATAGCCGTGCTCAGCGGGCGTTGGGCGCCAGCGTGGGGTTGTGTGCAGGGCCTGGCTGCACTGGTAATTGCATCACGTATTGCATCACTCATGACATGTTGTATGGCATCATTGATACCATCACTACAATATCTGAAATTACATCATTGCTAACAACACTATGCATGACAGGGGCTCTAGTTACAGTGTCTTTAGGGCACAAGTTACAGTTACTCGAGATAACTATCACAGATGAATTTTAGAGGTTTTGCCAGTTTTAAATGGTATGTTTTAAGTGGCATTTTCACCTAACTTAACATCCCTTTAACCTTTGTTGTTTCAGTGAATTTCAAAGGTATCTTTTAATGTAAAGTAAGAAATAATTACAGTTCCTAACTATAACGTCACATTAACCTTTTTTTTAGTGAATGTCTGTTTTTTTAATGTAAATTAATATTTTTTTACCATCTGTCAAGCCAGGCCCTGCAACTAACTGCTAGCAGGCAAGCAACCCCAAGTCATGCATGACCTTTGACCATGCGCATTATGGGGCTGGCCACAGGGCTTGGCCTGAAGCCAGGCCCTGCATCCAACCCCCCAAGGGCAGCTAATCTCATGCGGCACATGGCCTTCAGGGACGCATAGCATGTGGTTGGTCTTGCATGTCCTTGACGCACTCAGGTTGACTTACTGACTTTCTCAAAGAGTCACAAAACTAAAATAGAAAAAGTTAAGCTATTGGCTTTATCAAGGGATGAGCATATCAATATTTATAAAGAAATATATAATCTTTCCCCTAAAATCACCAATATTGTTAATCTAAAGTATATTTCATTAATTCACACAATGCAATTTGTAATAATAATGATTACTATAAAAATGTTTGATAAAGCTTTAATAAAAAGCATGTCTGTGAGTTTTTCTTTTAAAATAGTCTTTATTATTGTATTTTGTGGGCTGAAAAATGTAAAAAGTAAGATTTGTAAACATATTGTTGTGCTTTTTTTTTAAGAAAGCAATATGTCTCTGAGTCTTTCTTTTAACACTTTTCAGCCCACAAAATGCAATCATAAAAACAACCACAAGGTGTACTTGTACTCCAGCTGAACAGCATAAAGCTCCAGCTAGGAGTGCTTTAAAAAGAAATGTTGCTGGGGGGGCTGCTGCTCTCCCTGCAGTCTCCCACAGCAATAATAAAAAGACTTGGTGGTGCCCCTACCTATACCAAGAGCACCACCAAGCTCAAAAAAATATAAACAAAAAGACCTTGCAGGGCATTATGGGGCGCTTTTTCAAGAAGCAGAGAATAATGAATTTATTATTCAGATTCAAATTTCAAATATTTTTTTCATGCTTAATTACTTAAAACATACCATGTTTTAGATACAAACATTAATAGCAGGTATAAAGTGACAATGCTTAATTGCATAAGCTTTAAAATAAAGATAAAAAACACTTATACGCAGTAGTTTCCATAAGTTAAAATAGTTCCGCAAGTGTCTTTCCTTCCAATAGCTAGGGCTTAAAGAACCACCAATAGCCTATGCAAAATAATGATTTGATTTCCATTCTGCTTCCATCAGAATTTTCACCATTTATATGTCAAGAATGGGTGTCATTCGGATTAAATGCACATATAATTGCTCGTTTGCATGATCAAATTCACCTTTGATTGAACAGATGTCATAGAAGACTCTGTCTTTCTCTCAAGAGGCCTGGGCAGATACAAATTAAATGGGCTAATGAAATGTCCACTTTTTTGCATAAACGACATAATTTATCTTCCCTTTCCTTGGACCTTCTTGATAAGTAGAAGATTGGCAAATAACCTAATCGGTATTGCATAAATTTTATCTGACTCTGATATTCCACAGAAAAATATTGTTGACTTTGCAGGGCTGTATAGTTATTTACCACCATCCATGCGTGAAACTGTTTAGTTACAGTTTGTTGGTCCTGCAAGTGTAACAGTGTTCTCATATTCCTATTGATATATTTCTTGAATATTTGTATTGTGACTGGAGCACTCCATAGGTCTCGCCCTCTCGGACTTGCCTATGCTCTTTCCATGTATAGGCGAGCTTGAGCACTAGAATGACTCTGCATCAATTCATCCCAGAGCAGTGAATTTAATTAATCGAACTTAATGATTTTAACAAAAAATTAGGTAAGTCCTTTGCTATAACTTGATTGAGAACACAAAACTCCAATCAAAACCTGCGCGGGTTAAACCACAGCGTTGAAAAATAATGCTTCTTGTACACATGAAAAGGAAGGGAGTGTAAGTAAGAATGCCAGTTCCATCAAGGTTGATAGGATGCCGTATTTACAATCTTATGCAGTAATTTAAAAATAAAAGTGCATTCTGGGAGTTGTAGTTTAAGTGCACATATATTGCACAAATTGGTCTAACATTACGTGCCAGCTACAAAGCGACTTGTGAAAGGAAAGCCCATGCCTAGAATTCAGCTGTGCTGATGACATCACAGGAAAGTCCAGGGGGGTCAGGGGGGATCCATGTGTGCTGAAAGCACTGAGAGCTCTTTAAAGAGTTCTGTCTGACTCTTAAAGCTGAGTGTTCCTGGGATGACAGGGGCTGAAAGTAGAGTGCACCTGCGGATGCTCGAGAATCTTACAGCACTGTGGACATGGACATGGGCAGAATGGCCTGTGCCTAGCTTTCTAGATAGGAATTACTTTGCTTAATGTATATAATACATTTTGAACTCTCAATTTTCAAATGCAAATAATGCAATTTAAATTTTACAGTGGGTGAAAAAGTAATTTTTAAACCATAGGGAAGAAAAGGAAACACACCACAAAGGCAAAGGCAATTTGACAAAAATAAAGCTATTTACTAAGTTATTATTGACAACAAACAATGATTATGGCTGTCAACGAAACATTAAACATACGGCGATGGAATAGTGACTATAGTGCAGGATAAGTGACTTGTGGTGATATGTGAAGTCAAAAAAATGCTGTACACATATAACCGACATGGGTGACACATAAATGGTGAAGATGACAAGTTCTATTTCATCCTGTCCATTCATTAACACATGAATACCAGACCCTAGTGTTATTTTATATTCGGGTCAAGGAGACTGCATGGACTAGTGTGACAATAACGTATTATATACATTAAGCAAATTAATTGTTACTTCCCGACAGAACCACTTGTCCTATATATCATATATACCCAGGTTCTGAGGGACACAGGGTTACCCCATTATCGCTAATAGCTTTCTAGATAGGCATATGTTGCTAAAATGTCATGTGCAGAGTCAGTCACATAGCATTCAATGACACTGGAATCACTGATCACCAAAATGGCGATACTGTTTCCGATCAGTCTTAGGGCATCGGGCACAAGGCACTAGCCATTCTTACATTCAGGTGTGCCTTTGGGTGAGGAGAGTTCTTATATGTGCCCACCTGCAGACGGTGTGCAACTATTTTGGTAGTTTGCAGACTTCTTTCAGTATGGCCAAGACTGTTCACCCACCAACAGATTTGATACATTTTCCCTTCCATTCCCCCACTCCCCTAACCTCTCACCTGTTTTGAAACTCAGCTGCTTGTCATCCTGGAGCTGGGCTCTTCCAGCAGGGAGATAAACAACACCTCGCAGGCATTATGGATGCCAAAGACGGAGCCATTTCACCACATGGAGTCAGCATTATCAGATTGCGTTTACATCTGTAGTGTGGCGCCATCCGCAGCCCAGAGCCACCCGGCCCGCGTTGCGTCACAGATGACAACCCCTGCCTGCCTCCAGTCTGTGTTGGCTTCCAGATACGAGGTAAGTTTTGTTTACATACTACTCACCCTAGAAGGAGCATCTCTCTACGGGGACCTAACTTGCCATTCATGTTTCTGTGGACAGCTGCTAATTTCCACATGCCAAACAGAGGTTGACTTCCATGTTTGCATCTGTTTCTGCAAATTTGTATTTATGGTTTTTGTTTGTGCATGCTGTAATATAAAGCATTCTCAAGTAGGAGTGGGTGGTAAACTCTGCCACACAGTAGAGCTTTTGCCAAATTCTGCACACTTAATGGAGTGCAGAGTTGGCAAAACTCTACAACTCTGCCGGTGGAGTGGAGTTTGCCTCCCACCACTATCAGAAACTAAAATTGGCAGTTTATGCTGATGACGTTCTTCTATTCATTTCTTCTCCAGAAACTTCTTTACTGGCCTTACTCCAAAAATAAGATCTTTTCTCTGACACTTCTGGTTACAAAATCAATAAAGATAAAACTGAAATTGTCCCTCTCAACAAATACACCACAAAACAACCCTTTATGACGACTGGAATCCAATGGGCTGCATCCACTAAAATATCTGGGTATTTGGTTTACTGCCTCAATCTCAGATTCCATAAACATAAATATTAAGGAGCTTCTTGCTAAAATTGAAACTACCATCTCCTCTTGGAATCCTTTATTTCTCTCTTGGTGGGGTCATTTAGATTTGATTAAGATGATGATATGCCCTCTTGTTCTCTATCTTGTATCTATGTGACCAGTTAATAATCCTAAAAAAATTTTTTTTAAATTCCTTGCTTGTTGAATTCCTTTGGAATCATAAACAATCAAGAGTATCTCTTTCCTTCTTACAAAAATCTAAACTAGAGAGAGGGGTGAATTTTCCAGACTTTTATTGTTATCATACAGCATTTGGTTTACGTCAAGCCTCCTTTTGAATTTCAGATTTGCTTTCTCCCTTTTCTCCCTTACGGTTAGCAGTGGAAACATCTCTTTTCCATCCTTTTTCTCCTAAAGAAGTCTCTTTTCTCTCTTATAAATCCCCGCTTCTTAATTCTCCTGTTTTTCATCATACAATTTATTTGATTAAATCTGCGTCCTTTCCCAACACTCTAACTCCTTCTTTGTTCCTTACTATGTCATTATGGTATAACACGCTTATTAAGATAGAAAATAGACCATTATTTTGGCGTTCATGGAGAGATAAGGGTATTATTTGGATTGGACAACTATTTGCAGGGGATTTTCCTATCTCTTGCCCCCAATTTAAACATGTGTTCCATTGTCCTCAATATTTTCATACTTGTTTTCTGCTGCTTATGAATGTGGTCTTTGATACTTATGTCTCTTTACAGTATGCTCCTGTTTCTGTCCCCCTTTCTTCTGACTTAACTTCTTTTTATTAAAACTACTCTTAAATCTTCTTCTATCTATAAAGCTATCTACTTTCCTGCTTCCTCTCGAACCAAGTCCAAAACAGAACATTTATGGGAAAAAGATCTTGGCGTCAAGTAGGATGTCTCTTTTTGGAACAAAATGTGGTCATGCCTTTATAAAATATCTAGATCCGTCAGTATTACTCAGTCCATTTTTTTTCTTTATCATAGATTATATTTCACCTCTATACAGTGTGCCAGATTTACGCCAAACACTCCCTCCAAATACTGGTCTTGTGATTTTCTTACAGGTGACCTTATCCACATGTTGTTTAGATGTCCCAATACACTTCTTTTTTGACATAAGGTTTGGTCTCAAATTAAAATGATTTTTAACTTGCAATCTCCTTTCAATACCCAACATATTTTTCTGGGCACTTTAACTTCACATTTTATCCCATCTTTTCCTAAGACTAAATTAATAGGTATAATATTAGCAATATCTTTTCAGAAAATTGCATTTAATTGGAAAACCTCATCTAAACTATCATATAAAAATTGGCAGGATTGTGTTTGCTCACATTATAAATTAGATTTTATCTATACTGCTCAATATTTACCTTCTCACAATGTCCAATTGTTATGGGTACCTTTGACTACGTTTTCAAATTAGGTTGATCACTGTGTTTTATCTACTACTTGCATAACATCTGAACATTTTCAACCTCCTTGAATATATTTACTTTCTGTTACTCTCATCCAACATTTGTTTCTGTTAATTATTATTTAGGCTAACTGTTATTACTTTTGTAAATTTAGTTAATTGGTGAGGACATTTTCTTCTTTCCTGTAGTTATTATAATATGTTTATAGTTGATACATATGTGTATTCCTTCCCCCTTTTTTCTTCCCCTTCCCTCCTTCCACTTAAAAATGTTAATACTTAGGCAAGTTAAATATGGAATGTATTGCTCTTGTGTTTTTATTCTCGTTGTTTATCTGATTTGTTGTATTCTGAAGTTTTTATATAAAGTCTTTTAAAAACAAAAAAACAAATGCTGAACCTTTGTGGCTGCATCAGGCTGAAAAGAATCAGTGCCAAATTGTTCACATCAAATTCAATGATCTTAAAGCCTTCCTCTTGATACAAAACAACTGAAAAGTTGTAATCTGCTCTCATCTTGATGACAAAGCCCCCATCTCAAGAAATTCTACGCAAGTGCCTTAACCTCTGTTACAAGATAATTGTCCATCAATTACCTCCCTCAATACAACCCCTGTCCCCCTCACTTCCTAATTCATTTTCAACTGCCTTGATGACAACCACAGCTCCAAATGCTTCCAGAATGCCACCACAAATATAACAACATGCTACGGTTTAGCTCCCAACACCTAAATACCCCCCCCAAAACAAGCAAAACATATACAGCCTAAACAAGACAACCTCAAGGACTCGTTCTCCCATGTTCAACCAGGCAGCATTTGCTTACCAAACTCTGATGGTTCATAACTCCTTCCATAAAACGATACCCCCACCATCTTAAACTATCAAAATCCACCTGTCCATGTTTTATTCCTCTGTTAAATTTTGCTAAGTTGGAGCTGCTAGAATTTGATGAAGGGTGAGATATTTTACACATCTGATAATTACCAGGTATGGTGAATACCACCCAGCTCGGAACTCTCGCCCCAGGTGCACACACAGGGCCCAGAAAACGCTGAAAAATTAAAAAAGAGGGCCTTACAGGAACTATGTAAGAAATGCACTGTGGTTTTAGTTTCCACGATGTATGAAGATTCATCTTGTATATGAAATAGAGATAATTTTCAGGCTCTCTGAACCTCCTTCATGATCAACCAGATTAACCAATCTCAAGTCCATAGATTGGACCTGACAACAAGACTGTTTGAAGCAAATGTTCATTATTTGACCTTGACTCTATTTTTGTTCCCATCATCTTACTTCCTCTGCTATACTACTCTGCTCATTGCTATGCACATCTTTCTTACAGTCCGTTACAGTTCTCTTCTGCTACTTCATCATCCTACAGTCTTCCTTCCGTCAACACAACCTATCTCTGTCACTGCTTTCAGTTAATACTTTTTACGCACTATCTCTCCTTCAGCTACTGCCTCTGCTTCCAGTGTTTCCATATTACTCTACTTCTATCTATTCTGAGGACTTAAGATTGGGTAATCTGACTGACTATGAGGGAAGCCCAGAGAAAACTATTGCATATTTCACATGAATAATGAGTCTTCAGACATTGTGGTAGCCAAGACCCCAGTAGGCAGTGCAGAAAGTATGATTCAGCATTCAAAATATTCCTAGCCACTCTGTCCACAATAACTCTCAAGTCATCATCTGTATTTTCAGTTAACAATTTTTTTACACTTATTACTTACTACCCTTTCAATTGCTACTGGCATTACTTTCACTCGGTCTATTCTACTGTCATTTCTAAATATGTGGCTCGTGGCTGCCCATTTCCCCATTCCCACAATCCAAAAACTCTTATACCAAATGTGCCACCAACTACAACCTCATCAATGTGAAACGCACCCACATCAGAACTTTTTCCAGATCAAGCATTAACATCTACTTAAAATGTGTGCTACTAAATGCAAGATCAGTCGAAGCTCCCAACTATAAATATCCAACCTCATCTGTAACCATGATCTCAACATTTTTCTCATCACTTATTAACATCATTGTACAAGCAGTTATTTGAATGGCCTTCTTCATATGAAAAAACGTTCAGAACACCAAGCCAACCGTGGTACACCAAACTTCTCTGCGATGAGAGAAATCCCATGAGAAATATAAAAAAGCAATAAGAAAAGCTCCTCAGCTATACACTAAATAAAAACACTTGAGCAAAGTATATAACCATACCATTATGTCACCCAAATTTAATTTCATCCAAGAGCAAATTAAGACTTTACTGAAGCCTGCCTAGGATACAGTGCCCACAATGTTATATCTTTCACCACTTATACTTGTTATAATTGTGTTCACTCCAGGTCCATGATTCCCCATGATGAAGAGGTAAAAGTTGGGGGAACTAAGTTAAAAGGAGACATGGTAGATTCGTCTAACTTTTTAAGGAATTTGATGGCATGTTTAAATGAAGTTTTAAATTGTCTTGAGCTTAACTTGAATCCTGCTATCATTCTCATGTCATTACAGAGGATTTGCCAAGTTGTTAATATTTCTTTAACAGTTATATGTTTCAAAATGATTTTATTGTTCATGCTCCCTGGCCCATCAGCAACTTAATAAAGCACTCAAGAGATATCCCATAGGTACTGTAGGATTGATCTGTTGTAGATTTCTATAAGGAAATATTTGAACAAAGGAAACTAAACTGTTACTTGGAGGAAATGTTTGGAGTCATCTATATTTTGCTAGTGTACATAAGGACACCTCCCTCTTTTGGAAGGTGGTTGGTATCTCATTCTTTACAAATTCATTCAGTACTCCACTAGATGTTCATTGAATCTGATATTATTTCAATGGCATCTCCAGTTTTTGTGTTTAACTTAGTCCATCATCTAAAGCTCCTAGCCCAATCAGGATTCCCATGGACCTATACAAACTTAATTATGGGCTAAGGGCTGAACTTGTTACTAATTATTAAACTCTACTAGCTCCTCACATTTCCTCTCTTCTTGGCCTCAATTTATTATTGTGGTTGCTTTCAAATAGGTAGTAGGAGCGAGCCCCAACGCTATCAACCTATTTCTTTGATAGACTATGGAGTTAAAATAGCTGGCAGAGTCATTCTAAAAAGATTATTGTCACGGGCTTCGAACAATTGGATTACTACAAATGCCCAATATGATTTCACTGCTTACATGTGCAATATAGAGCAGTACCTTAACTTACATTTGCTTATTGCCAAATACACTATAGCCTTAAAAGGTTCATTACATCTAGGGCCCAATGCACAAGGTAAACATAACACTTTTGTATAAGTTTACTACTTTTCGGTATTCACAAAGGTAAACTTAGATCAAAAGTCTAGCTTTACTACTTTTCGGTACTCACAAAGGTAAACTTAGACCAAAAGTCTAACTTTACTACATTTGTGAATACCGAAAAGTAGTAAAAGCGGCTGGGGGTCAATTGTATGATCTGTGCCCTTCATAATGTGGGAAAAGGGATACAAGTACCACCTGGTCATTTCAGATTGCCAGAATACCCATTTGAATGTCTTCAGATGGATTACATTGAAATGCCCCCTGCCAATGGAAAAAGATATGTTTTAGTTGTCATATGCAGTTTTAGCAATTGGGTGGAAGCATTCCCTTTGAAAGATAATACCGCATTAAGTACAGCGAAAATGCTGCTGAAAGAGTATTTCCTCGCTACGGCCTGCCCAAAAGTTTGTGGAGTGATAACGGGGTA
Source organism: Calotriton arnoldi (assembly GCA_963921515.1). Lineage (NCBI taxonomy): Eukaryota > Metazoa > Chordata > Amphibia > Caudata > Salamandridae > Calotriton > Calotriton arnoldi. The sequence continues at coordinate 125,290 of CAWUFW010015631.1, read as the reverse complement.
CATTTTTCGAATAAAATAATGGACCTAGTATGTCAAGGATTGGGGCTAAAACAGAAATTCCATTCAATTTATCATGCGAAATCAGCAGGGCTTGTAGAGCGCTGCAATGCTACATTAAAAATAAACTGCAAAAGATATGTGCATCAAGTACTCTCAGCTGGGTAGATGCTTTGCCAATAGCCTTGTTTTCTATGAGAACAACTGTTACATCCAAAAACAGACTCTCCCCATATGAGCTTGTAATGGGGAGACCCGCAAATGTATATGGGTTTGCCTCTCCATCAAAATTGCAAGAATTGACGCATTCTGCTTTATTGGATTATTGTAAAGAATTAACTACTGCTTTGTCTACCATTCGCCAACAGGTCAGAGACACTTGGTCCCCGCCTTTGGAAGGACAAGTACATGATATCAGGCCCGGGGACTGGGTCCTGACCAAGAACTTTGTAAGGAAAAACAGTCTACAGCCCAGATGGAAGGAACCATCTCAAGTTTTGTTAGTCACACAAACAGCAGTGCGATGTGATGGACACAAAAACTGGATTCACTTATCAAATGTGAAGAGAGCACCACCATTTTGGCCAAAATCGCCCCGGAAGAGGACCGTTCTAACCGAAGGACTGGTGACTGCACTCCTACAAACATCGATGATCAACAAACTGTATCGGGATATAATCTACGCCCAAGGAAACTGAAGAGTGCTTAGGACGGAGCAAGCACCAACTGCCACGCACTGAATAGTGCCAACTTTAAAGGACTAACTTGTGCAGTGAGGTTAGTAAAATAAGGACACTGCTGACTTTTCATTGGATGATTGTTCCTCCAAAGGATCTGAAAGGAGAATAGTGGAATACCTCCCAAGCCCAAAGACCCATAGAAGGAGAGGGCGTGAGGTCGAATTTTGTCAACTTGTACGAATACAGAGCCTGTGACAGTGAGGCCTATAACGAACACTGTTGAACTGCCACATATGTGAGATTGTCGACTAACAGTATTGCCATTTGGAAAACAAAATACATTTTTGCTAGACATGGAGGATACATATTCCACCCTTAAAATGACCAGAAAGAGACGTTGCCACTCCAAACTATGCATGTTGTGTGTGTTATTTTGTGTAATGTCTTTGGTAATAGGCATACTATATCTTCTAGAGCTCTATCATCCTGTAGCAAAAACAACTCCGCTTCCCTCTGACATTGTCCCCTCAGTTACGGTAGCACCCGAGGACATGGATCACAGGGAGGAAATGCGTCATAATTCTTTTCTTACCCTACTTCATCAGACTCATCAAGTAATTGATAAAAATAATTGCTGGATATGCATGCAATTTCCGTCATATGTAGACGAAGGACTACCCCTCCTCCAAGTGCCCCTGCCGTTCGAAGCATCCTGTTATGCATTACATACCGTGATGTTGAAGGTTGAGCTAATAGGGGTCCTTAAAAATTTGGTCACCTCCCGTATTACCACCAGAACATCAACTGTATCACTATACAACCGTTATCAAGATGACATCCTCCAGGCAGGAAATTGCACTGAAGTTGTCTTACCTAATGCAACGTTCCCCTTTTCTAATATATTCACCCCACTATTTTTGGTAAACAATGAAAGTACACCTCCGCTTCATAGAGACGCCAGAGAAATACCCTTTTGAAAATGAGGCAGCGTCTGTGTACTTGGGAGTATATGTATCAGAAGTAATGGTACTTCCGACATGGGGAATAGTACCAATTGCAATATGACATTTGAGATGGCTGCTCAGGAAATAACAGTTCCACTTTATATCGGTGACTCAGTTTATTTCATTTGTGGTTCTAGGGCCTATACTTGGCTACCAGTGAATTGGGGTGGCTGTTGTCATCTAGGTCTGGTGACACCAGCGATGTCTATCAAAAGTACAAAGGAGGTAAATAGAGCCTCCAAAACACTAAGGGGTAAGAGGAGTGTTGATCAAGGAGATACAGTATCTGAGATAGCTGGTGATGTGCTGAAGGCCTTTGTTCCTTGGTATGGCCCTGCCATAAATTCCAGAAATATTCGCAGGTTATCCCGTTTATTGGAAGCAACTGTAGAGGAGACAGCAGGGATTATTGAGAACATCACAGTGGAGCTCAAGGCTGTCAGATTGGTTTCCCTTCAGAACCGGCTGGTTCTAGATATGATGTTGGCAGAACGGGGTGGAGTCTGTAGGGTGATCGGGGTGTCCTGCTGCGTTTATATACCTGACTCCTCCACATCAGTTAGGAAGCTGTCAAAAGACTATATGATATAGGGGCCCAGGCCCATAGTGATGTTGGCTCTTGGGATCCGGCGGGTTCTTTTGGGACACTCTATCGGCATGGGGGTGGAAGATAGGGATGTTCCTAGTGACCATATTCCTCGTAGTAATTGGGTGCTGTGTTTTCATTAATTGCCTACCCATATGTTGCCAGTGTTTGGGACGACTGCTGAAACCACCCCCAGTCCCTCCAGTGACGCTGACTAACGCTCTTATAATGAGGGATATTGTGACTCAACAATTGATGGATATTGATATTTCGGAAAATGCCACCTCCATCCCAAATGCAGTAGATTATGTTAATGAACGCCATGAGGCCCACTATAGTAACAGTCGGCCAATATATGAACACATACATTAGGAATTAATAACAATGTTTGACCTTGCGTCCAAAGGGTCGATTGTGGAAATACAGATTTTATAATGGACGTAAGGTCCTCCATTTTATATTTTGCAGTCACCATTTTGTGGTAACCTTTCCTTAGTCTGTCTCCTCAGCACAAAATAATGTGCTCCTTTCAGCTACACAGAGCAATGTGGATACGTCAAAAGACCCCAGAGCATATGTTTATTCTCTACTTGCTAGCACGCAAGTAGGGCAGGATGTATTTAACAAACGGTCAATGACTCAATTGTTTAACATTCCTATTCACTGATATCAAATGTGTTACAGCTAGCAAACATAAACTGCTTATGTCTACAAATTATTGTTGATACAGGACGTGCGACCTTTGTTCCATATCCAGATGATTAATCAAGTGAGCGCCTGACTCTGTAACCACAGGCGTGTCTATGTTTATATGTCTGGCACAAGTTATGTATAGTTCTGCTTTATTTCTGTTGACCACGGGATTACTGATGAGTGGTGGGAGTTAGTGAGTAATCCTTATATATATATATTCCGCATGCCACGTATACATATTTCCAGAGGTACTGGTCCTGACTAATACAAGATACCATCCTGGGATTATTAATCATCCTTGGCAGCTGCTAATTTGTCACATCCATTCCCACCTACGCTTGTTCCAGCAGAAAGATATATAAGGCTGTCTATGACTGTGTAAGTTGTCCACTTCTCTCATAGCCACATGGAGCTGTGAGGTTGTGTACCCGCTTGAGCTAAATAAATCTTTTTATGTTACAGTTACCTCCGACTGCTGGTCTTCCTTGTTTTAGGCGTACCTGTGGGAGGTTGGAGAAGGACCACTTCCACATATTAACAATTAAAAAGAAAGATTTCACTTTCTCTCTAGATGCAAGGTTTCAACATTTCATCCAGACTAGGCTCCAATCCTGTAAATCATATGCTCAAGATCTACAAAAGTAAATGTCTATCTATTGTACACATTGGGGCTGGAATTATGGGCCATGCCAATATTGAGTGCTTACAAACGGAGGAAAGCAGGTTTTTCAACACCTCTTTGGTCTTCCTTCTTGCAGTTTGCATTGTCCATGCCACGAGGAATAAAATGTAATCTTTATACATATGAATTTGCAGTTTGGGTTAATGCTGTTACCAAGCTGAACAGAGACATCATTAGTGCTTGTATTAGACTGGATAGCTACATGCATGTTTCCAGCCTTGGCAGAGGTCATTTATCTTCAGAACCTGGTAGCATTATGAAAAGTGATTTTAACTGGGCAACTAATTATTTTTTAATGCTATCTGTGCTCACAAAGGGAGTCTGTGGAGCTTTTAAATCCTTCTGTTAGAGTTCTTAAACGGAATCCCCCACATGTGGCACCATATTTGCTCACTGTTAGGACGCCCTGGGATGGGTATTGTTCACAACATGCTTTCTTTTCCAAAGGGCTGACAGGAATTTAAAAATGTTTGTTGTTGGTCTTATGATGAGTTGTACTTGCAATCCTAAATGCATTTTATGCTGTTTTATTAACTTTTATATATCACTGAAACATCAATTTGTTATCCTTTTATTTAAATGCTATGGTTTTAGAATATGTAAGCCAGCTGTATTGTTTATACCGATGCTATCAAATATTCATGTACGTTCAGCTGCTAGTAGTTATTTGAAATCTGATCTTAGAAGTCTTTATGCTTAAAGCTTTGCTATTTTATATCTTTATTATGAATTGTATGATGCTGACTTTTATGTTTTTCTCAAGCTGAAAGACATAGTTTTTGACTTGCATAAATGCAACATTTTTTCAATCCACCAAATGCATCACTTAAAAAGGAATTTTCATGGCTCTTTTAAGATTAAGTACATTATTCCTATCCTCATAATACCCATTTAGATTTGGTCACCTTTTCATCTTCTGACTGATATCCAACTTGCTATGGCTAGGAAAATCATTGGGAGATGGATTGTTAATCAGCTAAATGCTATTATTGTGAAGAGACATTTACTTGCCAACTATTAATAATGCTTCCCTTCAGGTAAAAGAGGAGAAACAACTACTATGATTACCCTTAATAATGTACATAAAATACTGGACAAATATGACTCCTGTTCACTCATGCTTCTCGATTTGACAGCGGATTTCAACACAGTCAATCCCAGTAGGTTGACTAAAACCTTGAAACATCACAACAGCTTCAGTGGTCAGGACCTGAGCTGGTTGTCATTCATTATCACCAAATGACACCAAGGGGTGAAGATTAGGAAAGACATCTCAGGAAAAACGCAATGTTTCGCGGTGTAGGGCTCAATTAGTGCTTCTGTCTTGTTCAGTTTATACATGGAACCTGTGAGACTGATCATAGAGAACACAAAAGCTTTCATAAATCAATATGAGGATGGTTCACAAACATACCTAAAAACATTGACAATTATACAGTTGAAAGTCTATACACCTGGATGTTGGTGAATTTCTTGAAGCTTAACTCACAACCAACAGAATTTCTCACCTCATTAAAACAAAATTAACCCTTCATTCCTGTTCTTATTATAATTGAAAGAATTTATCTTCAACAATCTCTCCTGCTGTAAAATCCATTGGATTTACACTAGGCCTGTGCGAAATTTAATTTATACCAGAGTAACTTGCTTAATTTTGGGAATGTCGAGATATGCTTTCTATGCAAAATTCAAAAAAATATGCCATTACTCCACTTTGCATAATTATGTGCCATTCTTAGTAAACATTTACAGCAAAATCCACCATTAATGGAAAAAAGGGTAAAATGTCACCACAAATGCACACAAAAAACAGAGCTCGAGTAAATGTGACTTGCTGTACTTTTCTTAAATGCGTCCTTACACCAAAAATGAACGCAAAGATGCATGTCATGAGTGTGTAATGACAGTATTGGATTTCACATAATTACACATACTTTTGCATAATTTTGTTGGAGTTTCACATAATTACCTGAAAGCAAATTATGTGAATTTCGCAGACCTCTAATTTACACTTTCAACTTCACTTATTCTCATATCACATCAATTAAGTGCTACATTTGTCAACTTCTACCTACATGCACTCAAAAGCATTAAGTCCTCAATAGGACAATCTCATTTAAAACATGCGTTAAAGAGCAGATAGTCTGCATATTGGATTGCAGAAATTCTATTTTACAGTTTCATAATACTCAATTGCTCCAACCTGGTCTCTGTCTGAAGATAATTTGACCATATCAACCCTATATTACATAATCAAGAACGTTTCCTGATCACAAACTGGTTGATTCCCTTGGCCTTATGGCATGCACAGGTATACCAATTTACCAGCTACAGCAGATGGAGCAGACACGTTGCGGCCCATGCCGCTCTTCCACCTTACCTAGACAGAATGAGTGCTAAGGCGCATAACACATAACGGGCCAGAGACTGCCAGGCCTTTCATTTATTGCTGTGATCTACTGGCACCCTTTTGTCCCAAGTGTAAACACACAAGGAGTCCACACTGCTGTTTTGCAAGTTAAAGAGTTCTATTCATTTCAAAGTAAATAATAGGAAAATGTGTATAAATAATTCCAACAAATGTAATATTTAACATCTTATGACACAGATCAGTGGTTCAATGGTAAAACGTTCTACTATATATACCAAGAATATACAATCTATCTTAAGGGATACATATATAGATAATAGAAATAATTATAACTGTTGGTATGAATAAATAAAATATAATAAAAGATTAAAGTATTTAAGATTTTATGAGCAATTGGATCTATGATAAGATATGGGAGATCAGAAGAAGAAGAGGATGGGCACCAAAGAAAGATAAATTAGTCAAGTATTGCCAGTACTATTAACTATTAATTGCTAACAAGCAATATTAGGTAATATTCTCTAAAAACTCGATTACAACAAACTATGCAATACATCTTTTAACTTGTATACATTTATGAAGGTTAGGAAGCCACATCTACAGATACATTTGAAAACATTTTTCCTTTGGGGCATTGAAATACAATTGTTTACTGAAGCCAAAACAATTCTCTTTTTACCTTTTTAAAAATATATTTTTATTTAATACAGAGTTGTATCCACCCTATAATTACCACATACAGTATACCAACATGCAGAAAAGGAAATTTTTTGATTATTCTGTCAACATGAAGTAACTTATGTGATTTAGAATAAGTGAAAAAAGTCTATTATAAAAAAAAGAATAAGGTTTAAGTGATAGAAGCAGATTTACAAACTTTATGCATGCTAAACCCAGTTTTGTTCAAAAACGTTGTAGACCAACATATTTCCTAATCTGACTCCCATTGTAGTTCTACAGTGTTTGTCCTATAGACATCAATTGTATATATATTTCAGTATAAAGTAATGCTGCTGTAGGAATACTTTCATTCAGAATTAATCTCTCAAGACAACAAGGAAAATCAGAATGTTGCTAATAGGCAACATAAAGCTTTTCTGAAGTATATCTAATTATATTAATTAAAAGAAATTTTTTAGAGTAATTCTGGTTAGGGATGTTGGTGGACCTGGTAAAGACTCTGCAAGATTCCATGGAGTTCCAGCCACCCCTCTATTTCATACATCAAACAGCGTCCAGAGAGGCCTATTTCCTTACTTGCACTAGGGCACATGACACACTGGCTACGCCTGGCCTCTTGCTGCATCCCGGCTCATAAATCATGTCCAGCTTTACAGCCTGACTTGTGACTAGAGCTAAACTCATTTTGTAAGCTCACATTTTTTTTAACACAAATTTTATTCATTTTCAAGTTATGTATATGCACATTACATCTGACTGCATTGTAACAATTTGCATGGACAGGAATTCCAATTTTTGTTACATGTATATGTCACCAGACTTAGTCATTGCGGTATACTTCTTACATTAGTTTGCATGATGAGAGGCTTACATACAATTGTCCGGATATACATTCATGGATATTTAATTTTTATAAATCTAACCTCGTATAAACTCATCATGGGGCATCTGGTTTCCATCTAAGAATAATTCGCCCACTGTCTCGACTCCAGCCTCTGCCCAACTCTGTAACCTACCAGCTGACAGTATTCCCTACACGGTTGGCAGGCCGCAAAGTGGAACGTTTGGGGCGTATGGGGTGGGCATTTTGGCATATTTCAGTGCCAACTTCCAATAGTGGAGTGCTATTTGGAGAAGGAAGGCAGGGTCTCTTACCCGTCTGGCACCGGGGCATAGCAATGCCTGTAATGATCCAAGTTTTAGCCGCTCAGGAGAGTAACCAATTTCGAATAAGTTATGGCCGGCCAGCCAGTATGCCAACCATTGCAATTGCCCGACTAAACAGTATGCCTTAAAATCCGGAGCCCCCATGCCTCCCTCAGTGCTCAGCAGCTGCATTTTGGCAAGGGCTAATCTATGTCAACCCGGCCCCCAGAGCAATGACATAATGTGCCAAGTGACTTGAAGATCAATGCCGGAAGGGCCACAGGAAGGTTCACAAATTGGTATAGGAGTCTGGGTAGCATGACCATCTTAGATACAGCCAATCGGCCAGCTGTCATTAGTGGCAGGCTGTTCCAGAACGCCACCTGAGATTTTAAGGAGTTAAGCGTTCGAACCACATTTCCATGTATGGTATCAGAAGTGGTCCTGTAGATATGGATTCCCAGATATTTAAAAGTAATTGGTTCTAGCCTAAATTGCAGCAAACCGAACTGTAGGCTGGGCAAGTTGTAATTATCATAAAAGGAGTACGCCACCGATTTTGAGGCGTTGAGATGTAGGCCGGATATTTCCCCAATTTGTGTGAACAGAGAGGCTATAGGTTGCATGTCCATATGTAGGTCTTTAAAATATAATAACATATCATCGGCATACAGCGATACAGAGTGATTTGTCGAGCCGACCGGTATGCCATATGGTGTCATTACGTGGCATAGATGCTGTGCCAGAGGCTCTAAGGCTAGGCACAAACAGTAAGGACAAAAGGGGGCAGCCCTGACGTGTGCCATGAAAAATATGATATGCAGGGGAAATGCTGGCTCCTGTTTTTGCTTGTGCCGATGGATTAGTGTAGAGTAACTCCACCCATCGGCAGAATTCTGGAGGAATCCCAAACTTGGCAAGCGCAGCCAGGATATATGACCAGCTCAAGGTGTCAAATGCTTGACGGATATCTAACGAGAGGCAGCCTGCACATGGAGATTGGTCATGAGCTGCATGTAACAGGGCATAAAAACTGCAAATATTCAGTGAGGTGCTACGTTTGGGTATGAAACCACATTGATCTGTGTCTATTAACTTGGGGAGAATGGGGAGTAGTTTTGTTGCCAAGATTTAACTGAGAATTTTATATTCTGTGTTAAGAATCGAGAGGGGTCTGTAGGAAGCGAGGTCTGACGGGGGCTTGTCGGGCTTCAATAAGGAAGTCACTATCGCCTCCCTGGTTGTGGGCAGTAGGGTGCCCTCTGCGAGCGAGGTATTATACAGTTGCAATAGTTTAGGAACTAGGTGTGACGCGAATGTGGAATATAACTCAACGGGGAACCCATCTGAGCCCGGTGTTTTGTTGTGAGTGAGCCCTTTTACTGCACCGCGGATCTCAGCGGAGGTCAGTGGGGCCGCTAAGTCTTCGATATTTGCATCTGAGACAGTAGGGAGCTTTACGGATTTGAGGAATATAGTGGTTGCTTCTGTCGTGTCTAGGGAGGGGGCTTCATAGAGATCCGCATAATAATCTTTAAATGCCCATTAATTTCTGCCTGGGTGGTAACCAATGTGTGATGGCCATCATGGGCCGCCAGGATTGGTGTAGGTGAGGGTTGTGGTTGTATCAGATGAGCTAGTAATGTACTGGACCTGTCTGCTTCTGCGTGTGTGCGCAGGGTATATGCATTCAAATAAATTACTCGCAGTTGTTCCAATAACTCTGCATATTTTATTCTAGCTTCTTGTAGTTCCTCCACTCCTTCTACACCCGTCTGGGCCGCCGCCTGCAGTGTCCCCTCCATCTCTGTAATGGCTCAAGCTACCTCCCATCTGGCACCCATTAACGTCCCCATAGAAACCCCCCGAATCGTCACTTTGAGGGCTTCCCACTCTACGGATCTAGTTGTGGCCGTGCCCTCATTATCTGCAAAGTATGTAGTGATGGCATTTGCTAATGTGTTTCTAAATACTGGGTCTTCTAATTGCAAGGGCTGTAAGCGCCAGGTTGGAATTGGCGTGGGGATCTGGCCCCAGTTAAGCATCAATTCTATTGGATTATGATCTGAAATGGTTTTTCCTAAATAAGTGCTCTGTGTAATAGATGGGAATAGGTCTGGTGTGCAAAGGAAGTGATCCAGTCGGGTATGCAAGCAGTACGGGTGGGAATAGTAGGAGTATTCACGCATACCATCATGTTGTTGTCTCCATACATCCAGCAAGCCCCATCTGTTTGCCCATCTAGCCAAGTTAGTGGCCTGCACTATTGCTACTGCTACTGTTTTCGACAAGGGAGGGTGAGATCAGTCCAACTCTATGTCAAATACCGCATTAAAATCTCCACCCAGCACCCACGGATATTGCGTCCAGTCAGAGAGGGCATGTGACAGGCGGGATAAAAATGCCTCCTGATCTGTATTAGGTGCATAAATGGATTCCAATACCACTTGTTTACCATCCAGAGCCCCCTGCAATAACACATATCTACCCTGGTCATCTATTCTACTTTCATTAAGAGAAAAGGGAACCCCATCCCATAACCAGATCGCTGCCCCTCTCGAAAAGGCAGAATAGGCAGTCACATAAAGCTGACCCCTCCATCTTCTCTGCAACTCACAGGCTTCAGAAGGTATTAAATGTGTCTCTTGTAAGTACACTATTTGAGCATGACGATGATGTAACTGAGCTGCAATTCTATGCCGCTTGTGAATCGAGCCCATCCCCCATGTATTCCAGGAGATGATAGTGTATGATTTAGCTACAGACATCGTACATAGAACACAGGAGCACCTTCAGCCTGCCCTCCCCCCAGCCCCCAGCCCCCACCCCCACCCCCGGATGTTAGCAAACAGACCAGCAGCAAATCAAACAAAGCAACATAGTCCTAATACTGGGTCAAACGACTGAACTTCGGTCGACCAAACTGTATGTTAAACAAAAGCATAATAAACTATACGGAAACAAGTGCTTTCGCTTGTAGGGTAGGCTGTTTACGTGATATACGTATATACCATTCGCAATGGGTGGATTAGCCCAGGACAGGCCGGGCCACGGGACTATTCTGATTGACCTTACCCCGCTGGCTCTTGGTATGTATACCAGTCATGGAATATTGTGCACCAGCCAGGGCTTAACACGTAGAAACAAATTAGCTCTTCCCCCAAGGTGTGCACATAATACCTGAATGGTAAGGAGCCCTTCCTATCACAAATAAATCATTTTCAGCCCAGCAGGTCATTACTTAGCTGTGTAGACACTGATGGAAACAATGCTACACTACCCCCCGAGTCTGAGTCAGAATACACCTCCTCCGAAGGACCGGAGCTAATAGGCGGGTGGGGGGTCCGCAGAGCAGATGCAGACCGGAGGGCCTCACATCTGCCCTCCAATACCACCTGTCAAGAAGGGGGACCAGTCACTGTGCTCTGTGTCGTAAGTCCTTTCCTCCGTCTTCGTGGAAGTCGCTGCGATTTCCGTTGCGATTTTTCAGGGCGCTCAGTGCTCAGGTTTCTGGGAAATTCCTGTCTAGCCAGTCCCATGCACTCTCGGGCGTGTCGAAGAAGAAGGAACGTTGGTTGTGAATAACTTTCAACTTGGCCAGGAATAAAAGAGCAAATGAGCCTTGACCTCCATAAACGAAAAGCGTTTGCGTTGGACTGCTAAGGTGTAATCAGGGAAAATTGAAATTTTCGCATTGTCAAACTGTATTGGGCCGTTGTCCCAAGCTGCTTGTAACACATGATCTCGGTCCCTATAATTCAAAATCCTGGCTAGGATTGGTCTTGGGTTCGCGCCAGGTATGGGCCTCCGCGTGGGAACCCGATGGACCCGTTCCACCGTAAAAAGCGCAGACAGGCCTGTGGGGGCCACCCTGGTTTTGAGCCACTCCTCTATGAATGTCGTTGGGTGTGGGCCCTCCGACCCCTCAGGGAGACCCACTATTCTGAGGTTGTTGCATCGGGCCCGTCCTTCCGCATCATCTGCACGGGCCTGTAGGGATTCAATTTGTTGGTCCATGTGTCACATTTGCTCATCGTGCTCTTTCACCTGTGGTACCATAGTGTCCAGTGTCTGTTCAGATGATTTACCTTTGTCAGCCAGCTTTCTATGATCATCTTTTAGCAAGTTAAGTTCCTCCGAAATTGTGCCCAGTTGCTGTGCAATTGCAGATCTGGAGTCCCGAATCTCCTCTAAGATCATGTCCAGTTTATCAGTGGGAGGGGTAGTTGAGGCCCCATCTTCTGCCTGTCGAGAGCGCACAGATGAGGTTTCCGAGGGCGGCGAGCGAGATCCAGCCCTCCCAGCCCCCACCGCTGTCTTTGTCTTTCCTCTGCCCATTGTTGCTGGTACCTGGACTATTTATAGGATGTGGAACGCCACCGCCGTACATGTCTCCAGCACCGGGGGCGGGGGAAGCCCCGACTTCTCGCCTATCCCAGGCTCTGTGGTATGGATCCTTCTGGTACCCCCACTTCCTACATGTACCAGCCCCTCCGGCAGTGTTCGATTCAAACCTCCGGACCCAATGGAGTAGAGGGTGGAGGTGAAGGGAAAAGCAGGGCCCAAGAGGGTTTCGGATTAGTACTCGTGGATTCTCTCAGTCCTCTCCTGTCTGGTTACCCGGGGGAGGAATTAACTGCACTTACCGCCGGGGCCCTCGTGGACCGAAGGTATGCTAGTGGCTTTAAACCGCATGGGGGGGGCTCCTGGGCTGCTCCAGCCAACTCCGCTAGGGTCACAATGTCAAGGCTCCTGGAGTATCCCACACGACTCAGCACCTCCCCGTCTTCGCCTCACCACCAGGGAGAGGAGGGCGCAGACGGAGGGAGGGATCAGGTCCAATGGGCTCTAAATTATGTCTCGTGGGGGCCACTCTTTCTACCCCATCTGGTATGCAGATTCCATCACAGCTGCAGGCCCCCCTTCTGGGGGGGCGAATCAGCCAGGCGTATTCACTGTCGATGTCCTCAGGAGGCCCAGATCGCACCAGAGGGCCCACGATGTAGCGGAGGCTCCGGTGTTACCCCAACCAGAACCACGTGGGGCGCTGTCCCAGGAGTCGCGGGGTTCCGGGCACCCTTCAGGACCGCCGTCCCCTCCGCTGATGGCCGCAGCGTCCACTCCGGTTAGACGGGGGTCGGGGGGAGGGTAGGGCAGTCAGTACCTTCGGGCAGCCCAGAGCCTCCGGTGCTCCCTGCGGGTGACGTCGTCCACCAGTAGTTAGCTAGGCCCGCATCCGGGGCCCTCGCGTGTGCCTGCGCGCCCGGAAGGGTGGCACCGGCTCGGTGAGGGGCCGCAGGCAAGACCACTGCTCTTCAGTGTATCCCCGCAGCCGGAGGTCCTCCTCGCTGCGGGAGAGCTCCAGGAGTCCAGTTGTCCACAGCCTCAGGACCGGAATGGGACAACCAAAGTCTTGTGGGGCTCAGAATTAGGATCTGGGGAGTACCGGGCATTCCTCGGGGCCGCCACCCCCGCTGTAATCAGGCTGCGGTTTTCACTCCCAGTAGACAGGATTCAGAGGGGGATCCGGTCAGCACCGCTGACCAGTCCGGGGCCTCCGTTGCTCATTACAGGAGTTGACGCCACTTAATGCACAGCTAGTCCCACATCCGGTGCCCTCGTGTGTATATACACAGTCCCAAGAGGAGAGCACTAGTCCGGCGAGGGTCCTCAGGCAAGTCCGCTGCATCGTGGTTCACTCCTCTAGCCGTAGGCCTGCCTCGGCGCGGGAGAGCTCCGAGTCCTCGGCCGTTACCAGCATCGCCCGGTACCGCATCTCAAGGCCACTCTCCGCATATCTCAGTTTCAGGCATCATCTGGCATCCCGGCTGGCACTTGATGCGGCCTGGATCTCGGATAATTGCTCGGATTGGGTGTCCCGGGCCCGGAGCACGTTGCTTATGCGACCACCATCTTGGGCTGCTAGCCAAGCCCCTTTCTTGTAAGCTCACATAATATTGTCGAGCAAAGGAAGGACTCAAAAATGGGGAAATTAACAGAAGATAATGTGCTCAGACTCACAGTGCGTTAGTGCATTGGTTAAAACAATTAAATGAAGTCAGTGGAGGCACTCTCTGCAGCAAACATGCTTGACAATTTGACCTTCAGCACTTCATAAGGGAAGTGGTGCGAAACCCATCTTCTCTCATTTACTCACCTCCATTACAAATCCAAGAGTGGGGGTTACCCTGATTAAAAATATTCGAAGCAGCAAAAGCAAATGAATAAAAGGAGCAGCAGACTGTGAGCTACTTAGTAAAAGACCGATCAGGTGCTGCTCAACTCATTTTCTAAGTGAAACAGGGGAGAACTTAAATATTGCTTCTATTATTCTAGCATAGTTTAACAGGGGTTCATACAGCAAGAGTGAAGAACAAAACACCTAGCCTGCAAACTTGTAGCTTGAGCACTTTTGTTGTACAAGAAATCTCGTAAGTACTGAAAAAATTGATTTGTCTGCCCCAGAGTAATAATGGTCTGTTCCAAAGAAGTCTGGGTGCAGTAGATAATGCTTGATGTAACTGGGAGACGTCACAATAGTGACAGACAAGCTGGACTGACGCCACCGTGCACGCCACACCCTGATGGCTCAGTGTGAGTGTCAGTCTTTTTCATTTGTGCCAACGCTGTGCCATTCGTGAGAGAGAGCTCCTATGTGCCCCTTTACTGCATCTGCACAATGTGATAAATCTTTGATTAGTAAAAGCAAGAGCAAAAATAAAATGGGTAGCACACTCTACAGCACAAGGTTGATGAAAGCGCTATGGTTTTAAGCAGTGCTGATTAATTGTGCCGGTGGAGCCAAACAGCGGAATTTATTAGTTATTCAGCTGTGCAAAAGTCGCGCGGAATTACTAAATTCCTCCAATTCCGCCTGCAGAATTGAAAACTCCACCCACCCCTAATTTTGACCTGGCAAAAGAAATTTTTTGCTAGGCCTAAACCTTCCTTTTTAATACATATAAGTCACCCTTATGGTAGTCCCTAAACAGTCCATAGGGCAAGGAACATTGCATTTAAAAGTTGGACATGTGCTTTTAAGTTTTCCATGTCCTGGAAGTGAAAAACTCTCAAATTAGTTTTTCACTACTGTGAGGCCTACTTCTCCAATAGAATAACATTGGGTTACCTTATTTAATTTAATAAGTGATATCATTTGTTTGGGAGCAAGTGGGAATGTCATATACGGTGTCTGAGAAATTGTAATTTAAAACCCTCTTTAGTGGTGGAGAAATTGACACGTTTAGAAAGTTGGCATGTTCTTGCCCTGGGTGTTGGCAGGATAGGCCATTTCTGGAAGGATGGGAGCAGAGCTCTCACCTACCACACTTGCACTTCAAAGACACTGGCCCAGCTCACACACAAAGGAGTTCACACTAGCCTATTGTGCCCTCAGACAGACTGGGACCAGGGTAGGAAGGCAAGAACTTCCAGACAGTCCAGGGGGAAAACTCCAGAAGCTTCTCCCACTTCAAAGTGGGCGCCAGGTATAAAAACAAGCATTGGCATAGCCAATAGGTCTCGCCTTTGGGGCCTTATAAGTGTTTAGCCAGAGCTATTGACTTTGCCAATGTCTTCAAGCTGTGCTGTAGAGAAGTGTGGCTGCTGTGCGGCATGCAGAAAAGTTATAATAAAAAAGTGTCAGAAGCATTTTTGTTACTTTATATATGACCAAGAAGGCATTATGTAAAATTGAACGACCATATTAAAAAAAGTATTTACAATAAAAAATGTCCTCAGTTTTCTTTTGTTCTTGCAATGCTGGCAACTTGTTTCTGCCTATTGCAATGGTTGTTTGTTAAAGCTTTTTTTTGAGGGGGCATAAACAATCGGAGGGTGAAGGTTGGGAACTAGTACCTGTATTATAACACTAGCAGCGGCCAGACGCTAGGGGAGAATCAACAGATGCCAGATTCCGAGAGCAGGCTGAGGTGGTGCTGAGTGATGCTGAGGTGGTAGTGGTGGTGGTGGTGACTGTTGCGGAGACGATGCTGAGGTGATGCTGAATGATACTCAGGTGTTGCTGAGTGATACTGCTGTGGTGCTGAGTGATACTGTGGTGGTGCTGAGTGATATTGTCTTGGCGCTGAGTGATGTTGTGGTGGTGCTGAGTGATATTGTCTTGGCGCTGAGTGATGCTGTGGCGGCGCTGAGTGATGCTGTGGCGGCGCTGAGTGATGCTGTGGTGGTGGTGAGCGATGCTGTGTGATGCAGTGGCGGTGCTGAGCGATGCTGTGGTGGCGCTGAGCGATGCTGTGGTGGCGCTGAGTGATGCTGTGGTGGCGCTGAGTGATGCTGTGGTGGCGCTGAGTGATGCTGTGGTTGTGCTGAGTGATGCTGTGGTGGCGCTGAGCGATGCTGTGGTGGCGCTGAGCGATGCTGTGGTGGTGCTGAGCGATGCTGTGGTGGTGCTGAGTCATCCTGTGGGGGTGCTGAGTCATCCTGTGGTGGTGCTGAGTCATCCTGTGGTGGTGCTGAGTGATGCAGTGTTGGCCCTGAGTGATGATGTGGTGTCGCTGAGTAAAGCTATGGTGGTGCTGAGTGATGTTGTGGTGGCGCGGAGTGATGTTGTGGGGGCGCTGAGTGATGCTGTTGTGGCGCTAAGTGATGCTGTTGTGGCGCTAAGTGATGCTGTGGTTGTGCTGAGTAATGCTGTGGTTGTGCTGAGTGATGCTGTGGTTGCACTGAGTGATGCTGTGGTGGCGTTGAGTGATGCTGTGATGGCGTTGAGAGATGTTGTGTTGGTGCTGAGTGATGCTGTGCTGGCTCTGATTGATGCTGTGCTGGCTCTGATTGATGCTGTGGTTGCGCTGAGTGATGCTGTGGTGGCGCTGAGTGATGCTGTGGTGGCGCTGAGCGATGCTGTGGTGGCGCTGAGCGATGCTGTGGTGGCGCTGAGCGATGCTGTGGTGGTGCTGAGTCATCCTGTGGTGGTGCTGAGTCATCCTGTGGTGGTGCTGAGTCATCCTGTGGTGGTGCTGAGTCATCCTGTGGTGGTGCTGAGTGATGCAGTGTTGGCCCTGAGTGATGATGTGGTGTCGCTGAGTAAAGCTATGGTGGTGCTGAGTGATGTTGTGGTGGCGCGGAGTGATGTTGTGGTGGCGCTGAGTGATGCTGTGGTGGCGCTGAGTGATGCTGTGGTGGCGCTGAGTGATGTTGTGGTGGCGCGGAGTGATGTTGTGGTGGCGCTGAGTGATGCTGTTGTGGCGCTAAGTGATGCTGTTGTGGCGCTAAGTGATGCTGTGGTTGTGCTGAGTAATGCTGTGGTTGTGCTGAGTGATGCTGTGGTTGCACTGAGTGATGCTGTGGTTGCACTGAGTGATGCTGTGATGGCGTTGAGTGATGCTGTGATGGCGTTGAGAGATGTTGTGTTGGTGCTGAGTGATGCTGTGCTGGCTCTGATTGATGCTGTGCTGGCTCTGATTGATGCTGTGGTTGCGCTGAGTGATGCTGTGGTGGCGCTGAGCGATGCTGTGGTGGCGCTGAGCGATGCTGTGGTGGCGCTGAGCGATGCTGTGGTGGTGCTGAGTCATCCTGTGGTGGTGCTGAGTCATCCTGTGGTGGTGCTGAGTCATCCTGTGGTGGTGCTGAGTGATGCAGTGTTGGCCCTGAGTGATGATGTGGTGTGGCTGAGTAAAGCTATGGTGGTGCTGAGTGATGTTGTGGTGGCGCGGAGTGATGTTGTGGTGGCGCTGAGTGATGCTGTGGTGGCGCTGAGTGATGCTGTGGTGGCGCTGAGTGATGCTGTGGTGGCGCTAAGTGATGCTGTTGTGGCGCTAAGTGATGCTGTGGTTGTGCTGAGTAATGCTGTGGTTGTGCTGAGTGATGCTGTGGTTGCACTGAGTGATGCTGTGGTTCCACTGAGTGATGCTGTGATGGCGTTGAGTGATGCTGTGATGGCGTTGAGTGATGCTGTGATGGCGTTGAGAGATGTTGTGTTGGTGCTGAGTGATGCTGTGCTGGCTCTGATTGATGCTGTGCTGGCTCTGATTGATGCTGTGGTTGCGCTGAGTGATGCTGTGGTTGCGCTGAGTGATGCTGTGGTGTTGCCGAGTGAGAGATAGAGTGAAGATATAATGCCCAATTAGAGAGGGTGGTGAGAGAGAAAGAGAGAGAAAGGGTGTACATAGAATAAAGAGTGGAGCGGGATAGAGAGAGTGAAAGATGGGGAGAGAGAGTGAATGAAGGAGTTTGAAAGAGAAACAGATAAAGGGGTGAGAGAATGAAAGGCTAAAAAAGATAGAGAGGGGAGAGTTAATTAAGTAGAGAGAGAATTAGAGAGGGGAGAGAGAGAGAGAAGGAGAGAGGCCATAAGAGTGGGGGTGTGGAGTTTAAATAGAGTGAAGAAGTGACGCGGAAAAATAACCTTAAATATAGCTTTGTGCTTTGCGCGAATAAATATTTTTAAAAAAACTGTGAGAGACAAAAATACTGGTAATTAGGCTGTGACTCCCAATATAAAACAAATAGCGATATAAGGTGAAATCAACCCACCGAAGCAATATTTCTAACTAGACAAAAAAAGCTTGCATTTCAATGCTAATCGCTGTTGTTTTTCATGTGACTGTAGTCCAGGGCCCTCAGTTGGTAATGTGAGCTGCTGCTGCGATTGAAACATCAGAGTCCAGAGAGTTAATGAGCCATGACGAGGAAATGAGGAAGAGATAGGAAACAACAGATGGCAGCTGCGCGTGCACGCCATCGTGAACTCAAGCTGGTCGCCAGCCGAAAGCCAGTGTTTGCACTTCCAAAACCCGCTTACTAAAACTCTCGGCCAGACCAGCGCAAGCGCTGGTGCAGGCCGAGACCTAATAAGACCCTTAGACCCATTCTTTGGTCCAGACCTGCGGAAATAACAGAATAAGGATGTCCTGCTGCCCTGCTGCTGCTTGAGACCTGCTCTGCTTGCTAAGAAGCAAAAGACACACAATTGATGGACGGAATGCAGAACAAATCAAAACATTCACCCCCAGTCAAAAGATCTGGGTTAAATCCATCATTCTTTTGCTCACCATGCCACCCCAGTTTAGACCTGGCCATATGCAAATCAGTCTTGACCCTGTGCCTCATGGGAACAGTCCAGCCCGAACTGCCAAGCCAGGTCCTCCCTGGATCGGAAACAAGCATCCTAGGACCGGTTTCGGGGTTTCACCCCTCTTCAGCCAGGATAGCTTGAATCCAGTGCACAGTGAGCCCGGGACCCACGTATGGGCATACCCGGCGCACTTAGGGCGAGGAAGCAAAAGACACACAATTGATGGACGGAATGCAGAACAAATCAAAACATTCACCCCCAGTCAAAAGATCTGGGTTAAATCCATCATTCTTTTGCTCACCATGCCACCCCAGTTTAAACCTGGCCATATGCAAATCAGTCTTGACCCTGTGCCTCATGGGAACAGTCCAGCCCGAACTGCCAAGCCAGGTCCTCCCTGGACCAGAAACAAGCATCCTAGGACCGGTTTCGGGGTTTCACCCCTCTTCAGCCAGGATAGCTTGAATCCAGTGGCACAGTGAGCCCGGGACCCACGTCTGGGCATACCCGGCGCACTTAGGGCGAGGAAGCAAAAGACACACAATTGATGGACGGAATGCAGAACAAATCAAAACATTCACCCCCAGTCAAAATATCTGGGTTAAATTCATCATTCTTTTGCTCACCATGCAACCCCAGTTTAGACCTGGCCATATGCAAATCAGTCTTGACCCTGTGCCTCATGGGAACAGTCCAGCCCGAACTGCCAAGCCAGGTCCTCCCTGGACCGGAAACAAGCATCCTAGGACCGGTTTCGGGGTTTCACCCTCTTCAGCCAGGATAGCTTGAATCCAGTGGCACAGTGAGCCCGGGACCCACGTCTGGGCATACCCGGAGCACTTAGGGCGAGGATGCAAAAGACACACAATTGATGGATGGAATGCAGAACAAATCAAAACATTCACCCCCAGTCAAAAGATCTGGGTTAAATCCATCATTCTTTTGCTCACCATGCCACCCCAGTTTAGATCTGGCCATATGCAAATCAGTCTTGACCCTGTGCCTCATGGGAACAGTCCAGCCCGAACTGCCAAGCCAGGTCCTCCCTGGACCGGAAACAAGCCTCCTAGGACCGGTTTCGGGGTTTCACCCCTCTTCAGCCAGGATAGCTTGAATCCAGTGGCACAGTGAGCCCGGGACCCACGTCTGGGCATACCCGGCGCACTTAGGGCGAGGAAGCAAAAGACACACAATTGATGGACAGAATGCAGAACAAATCAAAACATTCACCCCCAGTCAAAAGATCTGGGTTAAATCCATCATTCTTTTGCTCACCATGCCACCCCAGTTTAGACCTGGCCATATGCAAATCAGTCTTGACCCTGTGCCTCATGGGAACAGTCCAGCCCGAACTGCCAAGCCAGGTCCTCCCTGGACCAGAAACAAGCATCCTAGGACCGGTTTCGGGGTTTCACCCCTCTTCAGCCAGGATAGCTTGAATCCAGTGGCACAGTGAGCCCGGGACCCACGTCTGGGCATACCCGGCGCACTTAGGGCGAGGAAGCAAAAGACACACAATTGATGGACGGAATGCAGAACAGGATGCTTTTTTCCGGTCCAGGGAAGACATGGCTTGGCAGTTCGGGCTGGACTGTTCCCATGAGGCACAAGGTCAGACTGATTTGCATATGGCCATGTCTGAACTGGGGTGGCAGAGTGAGCTAAAGAATGATGATGGATTAAACCCAGATCAGTTGACTGGGGGTGAGTGCTTGCAATGTTCAACACTCCGTCCATCATCCCCTTTGGTTTTGCTCTGCTTGCTAAGAAGGCAGACTGGACCTGCACCCTTTATTCCAGGCTGAAGTGACTCCAAGGGTAAGCTGCCTGATCGTCGGGTTTTGAGCTACAGGGTCATAACAAGCTCCAGA
Organism: Calotriton arnoldi; assembly: GCA_963921515.1. Taxonomy (NCBI): domain Eukaryota; kingdom Metazoa; phylum Chordata; class Amphibia; order Caudata; family Salamandridae; genus Calotriton; species Calotriton arnoldi. Next base: position 104,544 of record CAWUFW010015631.1, on the reverse strand, counting down.
GGCCTCCCTGCATCCGCCCAGCTGACCTACGGCCTGGACCTGAAACTGGGACTGTCTGAGCCCTGCTGGCCTCTGCTGGGGTGAGTCCCTGATACCCAAGAGGTGCCCCATGGGTCCTGGGCCCTTGGTGTGGAATCGTAGAGCTTCTCCCTGAAGAAAGAAAGAAAAACATGAAGTTGTGGGATCTTCACAACCGAGAATGGGCCAGTTCCCACCACAATCTTGCCACTTGAATCCACTGCCAAGGTTAAGCTCCGGTGAACCTAATTTCTTGAACTACAGGAAGCCCCAGCAATGACTGGTAATGCAAGATCTGCACTTCGGGCTACAGCATTGACAGCCCACAGTGACTGCCATAGCGAATCCAGCAACTACTGTCCATGACACCCGACAGGGTCTTCGCTCTGCAGTGACGGCTGTCCATGAGCCTCTCCCTGCTCCTCCCAGCCTCCTACTCTGCGAATGGAACTCAATGTGCTGGACTTTAGAAAGTAACTTTTTCAGCAGGACTAACCTGGTACCTGTATCTGGGCTGTGCTCCATCGCTGCCGGCTTGAAGTTGTGACTTTCACCTGGTCTTGCACGACAATCTAACTGCAAATGGCGCTTTGTGCTTTTAGGCCCTATGCTTACGTGAAAACTTTAAAATTCTATATCTCCGGTTCTAGTGAATGGATTTTTGTTGTATTAGTATCGCATAACTTATTCAAATTTACTCTATTTTTCTAAATTGGTGTGGGATTTTTCTTGTGTTGTGTTTTCACTTTATTACTGCTTGTGTGCTGCATAAATACTTTACACATTGCATCTAAGTTAAGCCTGACTGCTTTTGTTTCAAGCTACCAGAGGGTTAACCACAGGTTAATATTAGTGACCTTTTGTGGTTCACCCTGATAAGGATTGGGGCTGTTGCTTGAGTGGTGTTTCACCCCCTCGATCAAAAACCCAATATCTCACAGCCATGAAGTATTCAACTCATGACTGCTGCATCCTTCATGCAACAGTCATGAGTTGCATGACTCATATTGGCAGAAACTTAAGATATTCCCAGCTGGTGAGAAAAAAAACTGTTTTGAATAGGCAAACAGGAGGAGAGGAGCCCATCAGCTGGAGGTCTATTTAAAGAGAAGAAGGCTGGGGTGATGCTGGAACATCCAGTCCTGGATTCTAGTGAGGCAATCTGATGGCAGACAAATGCTTTACAATACGGTGATTCTTAGAACAGCTATGTACGATTACAGAGCAGGGTGAAAGATTTACCTTTATGGTTCACCATAGGGAGACAAGAGCTGAGAAAGAAAATTACATCTTCAACTTTTACTTTGGGTGATTTTGTCCCAGGAGGTTGACCATTCTAAAACTTCATTAACAATACCTATTTGAATTCTGATGTGTTAAGAATAATGGAGTAAATAAGGGTATTGATGGCAGGATGGAGGTCTTAAAGGGCTAGTAAAGAAACTTCACACATATTAAGGGCGCATTATCAACAACTTTTAGGGTAGTATTCTCTTTACTGTGATCAGACCAGAAGCCTGACTGATAGTCTTCTAGTAAATTGTTTTTGGCAATGACTTCTTTGAATTGAGATTCACCACACTTTTCTATTATCTTGTCAAGAAAAGGTAGAGATGTGATGGGCTGTCTAATTCCTTAATAAAAGCATTTTAAATTAATTGTGTCAATCCACTGGCACTTGCGTGTTCTGAAGTTTTCTCAGTCACTTTGCCCTTAATGGTCTTGATTAGACCATGATCCAACACAGTCCTAATGATCTCACAAACCTCTGCATCAGACTAGGGACCTTCTAAGTATAACCTTCTATAACACTCTTGAAATGTAACACAAATGCTTACATTATCTGTCAGGCACCACCACCACCATCGAATGCAATAAATATAGTGCTTTTTCTTTGCTTTATCCTATGAGCAGAAAGCAGACTCTCATTTCGTCCATATTCCAGTATTTATCTTCAGTGGAAAAGAGTGATTTCTACTTTAATGGCATAGTGTTTTTCAGTGTTAATTCTTTTCTTCTACTCTCCCTAATTCTTCTTGACAAAAGCTGTCACTGTTCCATGAAAATCTTTAAACATATCAACAATTAAGACTTAAAAAATCAGTGATCTCCCAGACATGCCTAAATTTATCCATCACTGATGAGCTCCAACCATCCTACTTTCTATTCCAACTATTCCACCAAAGAGTGAAGGGATACATGTCTGCTGCATATATACTGCACACAAAGCATTGGGAAGATGTTTGTTCAATAGAATGAACGTTTTACAGCTGACTGTGATCTCCCATACACTTCTGCCCATATCCATCATTGATGAACTCCAACCACCCTAATTTTTATTCAAACTATTCCACAGAAGAGTGAAGGGATACATGTCTGCTGCACACAAAGCTTAGGGAAAATATTTGTTCAATAGAGTGAACTTTTTACAGTTGACTATCAGGTAACCCCGGTACTAGAGACATAAAGTAATAACCAATCACTGGCTCATTTATAAATGTCAACCACTGGAAAGGAATCTTTTGCTAAGTCAGTAGTCATTTGGAGGGTGAACCTTATCTCTGAAAATATATTTTTCCTCTTATTCGCCCTCTTTGGTTTTATGTATTTTTTTTCGAAAGAATTGTCAGCTATTTACTCAGTTTGAGAAAATAGTTATTTTCTGTGGTTTAGTGCAGCCCCAAAATATATGTAAACCCACAGTCTTGGCTTAATTGCTTAAGAGCTCTTTGTTGTGAAGGGGAAATGAAGACATAAGCACTGAATTTAGATAAGTTTAATGGAGCACAGAAAACGAAGCGTGATCCTTCCTAGACTATCAGGACGCAACTGACAATCCTGGAATTCTCACACACACTATTCTTGCCTTAGAATTGCAATGACAAAGAAAGAACTATAATGACATCATACATCATAACACATCCCCTTTCCTTCATACAACGTAATCAGTACAATAACAATTATATTAAAACAGTTCCCAAAAACAATTAATGTCCTAAGAACAAAATACCTAAAGTAAAATAAGATACTGTATGTTTATGAAGTTTGCTGCCTTAAATTAACATCTCACATAATCATTAAGATAAGATGGAGGTCTGCGATCTCTCTTTTCTCTGATAACACTAGATCCTTCCTCGCCCCTTCTCACCTCAACATCTGTTGGCAATGAACTTCCTGTTCCACGTAATTCATCATCCTTCATTAAAATCACACCAGAGCATCCTTCATCCTTCTCATGCATACTCCTCTTTTCTGATACAATGCCACATTCCTTAAATCCCACCTTTCTCCACTTTCAAGAATCACCAAGAACCTCCTGACCTTTTTGGCCTGAAATGGGCCATTGAACTTGGAAAGACCACCCCTTGTCTGCTCCGATTTTATTTTCACCCAATCACCTATACTGAATTTACATTTCTTTCTTTCCTCTTCATTTTTTCACAAGAAGCAACCCAGTCCTTCAGCCATGCAGGCACCAATTTGGTACCAGGTAAACATCCACGCATCTCTTGGAGTGGACATTGGTGCATGACACTATGAACAGCTGTATGGTACGCCCATACCATGTCACTCACCATTTTTCTAACATCACATTGATTGGCTAGTGCTATCTGGATTGAACTTTAACCAATCTGGTGGCTCGCTCTGCCATACCATTTCCCTGTGGGTTGTACAGTGATGAACAAGCATGTTTAATCCCACAATTTTTAATAAAAATAGCCATCTCAATTTCACGTTAACTGACTGCCATTATCTGTAATCAGTACAGCAGGTACTCCTTCCTCGACAAAAATCTCTTCCAATGTACAAATAGCTGCCTTAGTTGTTATTGCCTTAGTTGTTATTTAATTTAAAATGTTCCCAGTCAACCATTTAGAAAAAAAGTCAACCATGACCAAAGCAATCTGCATGTAATGTGCTAAGCCCGACATGGGACCAATGAAATCAAAATATACAGTATGCCATGGCACTTCGTGGTCCTCAGTATGACCTGCCTCTGATTTGCAGCCCACTCTCCACCATTTTTCACTCTCTTTGCAAACCGGACACCTCCCCACCCCCACACTGACTTGATCACCTAGACTAGGCCACCAAAACTCACTCTTTAGCCTCCATTTATATTAGGGTTGCCCTAAATGGCCCTCATGGGCCCAATTAAACAACTTAACTCTCAATCCAGCAGGAGTCACAAAATGATCACTCCTCAAAACCACATTCTGAAAACTCACAGAAAGGTCATCTAAAATTTGAACAAATGGTCTCATTGAAATCGAAGTCACACTCTATTGCTGCACCAGTGCAAATCATTTTCACCACTTCCTACAAAACTAAATCAGAATTCATTCCATTTTCCCATTCCTAGCTCGTAAAAGCTGCCAAACCACTGCCTACTGCATCCTGTACAGACGCTACTACTTTTTCATTTTCAGATTCGCTCATAGCAGGCCCATCAACTAACTTCCAATCTAAGGGCAATCTTGATAGGCAATCAGCTTGTATATTCCTTCACCCTTGGATAAACTCCAAAACATATATATACTCTTGTAATCAGGTCACTAGCCTGGCTAGTCTTGCTGAGCCTTTGCCTGCTCCTCTACGACATAAGTTCTTAATCAACAGCTTGTGGTCCGTTTGCAAGATAAATGACAAACCCCATAAATATACATGGAAGTATTCTGCACCCATGCCACAGCCAAAGCTTCCCACTAAATAACGGAATAGTTTCTCTCAGTTTGTGTGAGTGAGCGCGAAGAAAACACTACAGTTTTCTCTTTCTTCCCATGAATATGGGAAAACACCGCCCCAATACCTATAGCGCTCACATCCACAGTGAGGACTGACTTAAGTTTAGTATCAAAAGAGGCCAATATGCCTGCACTACTGATGTTATTCTTTATCGTGACAAAACAATTTTGTTGTTCTTCCTCCCACAAAAATCTACTCCCTTTTCTCAACAATTTTCTTAACCCCTCAGTTTTTTTCAGAGAAATTTTCCACAAATTTTGCATAATATTCAATGAGCCCTAAAAATGACCGCAACTGATCTTTATCTTTTGGGGAAGGTGCCTGTTTGATGGCTCCACTAGGGAGCGTTTGGGTTTGATCCCTCCTTCCGAAATGGTATACCCCAAGTATTCTATCTGTTCAATCACAAATGTGCATTTCTCCTGACTTCAGGTCAAGACTGATTTTCCCAACTTTTGCAATATTTGACTTAAAGCTGCATTAACAGTTACACCAAAGACCAATATTTCATCTAAAAAGAACATGACATTTCCCACCCCTTCAAATATCTGATCCATCATCCGCTTAAACACGCTAGAGGCTGAGACTAAGCCGAATGGCATGCGTGTGAAACAAAACGTGCCCTCCATTGTTATAATGCAGTTAAGGATTTGGATTCTTCATGCAATCTTATCTAATGGAACGCACTCCTCAGATCCGATTTTGAGAAGTTCTTACCATGTTTCAGAGAAGACACCAATTCATTTATATTCGAAAGAGGAAAAGTGTCAACAATATTTTGGTTTAATGATCTGAGATCTACACAAACTCTCAACTGTCCATCTGACTTTCATGTGATGAAGACAGGTGAGGCCCACAGTGAAGCCTCGACTGGCTCATTAACTCCTCCTTCCAGCATTTCATCAATCAATTTTTTAACCTCTCCCCTCGTCTCTAATGGCATACTTCTCACTTTATGCTGCACCAGTATTGCTTCTTTCTTTAATATAATTTTGTGTAAGTATCCTTTGAGGCAACTGATTTTCCCTTCAAACACACTCCCTACACCACTTAAGATATCTTTTAACTGTAATCATTCTGCAACCATAACTTGGTTTGTAACTCTAAGATTAATCATGATATTCAAGTCAAATTGGTGCATCCATACTAATATAAGAAGGCCATCCACAGACACAACAATACAACAATGAATACTTTATTTCGGCATGCATGCCACAAAAGTTTGCACATCTCAGTGTACATGCAATAAAAAAATCCTTTCGTTAAAATACAATAGCTTATTTCATTGTTAAAATTCCACGGTTAAACCCTTAAATGGATCATTAAAAAGCAGGCCAGCTAGAAGGGATTAGAGTATGTTACAACATAAATGGGACATATGTGCAAATACAGTATATTAGTGTTACCACACCTTTCATGTATAACCCCCTAGATTCATAATTTTGTATTCTAAGCTGTGGCCTCGGTGTCAATTTAAAACAGGCAGGATAAAACTCTCCTATCTCAGACTCATTAGGAAACTTGGTATATCACTAGAATTCCTAGGCTTGTGATAAATAGTGGTTAAAAAAAGAAAAAATGTATGTAATTAGGTTATCTTTCCCCCACCCTTTGGGCCCTTTCCCTGATGTCCCACATGTGGCCAAGGAATTTGGCGACCGCACAGGCATACAGCGGTCTTGCATCAGATCTTAGGATTCACAGAGCCTCTGAATGACTGCTTGTTCCTAATTATTTGCAGATTTGTCTTTTGCTCTAGGAAGTGCGTATACCAAGCAGAAAAACATGGCATGAGCCACAGATTCCATGGGTGCTTTACAGCCTGGGAAATTACATGGTGTCAGTGTATTGCTATGCCATCTACCTGAGACATCATTCAAGGGGAGGGTGCCAAACCTAAACTGAATGTACAGTTTCTTCTCCTTTGGTATTTTTATTATATGAAGATATTGCTCCAAGGAACTATCATGTTTATGGGCTATGAATTCCAATGTTAGCTTCCCCCAGGAAGTACTGCAATGTTCTACTTGGGCCACCCAATCCCAGTAATATCTCTTCACTGGACTATTTTAAGGAAACATAGAAGGGTCATTATTTTCCCACACTTCCTGTAGCCCTATATCCAATAAAAGCCTCCTTACATTGAATATCCAGCCAATCTTGAGAAATCTATCCAGGCAAATTATTTCCCCCAGGGCATTGGCCTACGGAGACAGTTCCAGAATTAACCTAATTCTAATCCAGAATAATAGTGGTTGGAGCTTGGCTATGTCAGCGATGGATCGTCTCCCCATGTCCAGCCTTATTGGGTAAAGTAGGGTACTCTGGGGCAACATCACCAAACTCCTTAAAAATGTGTGCTCCGATCTGGCAAGTTCCTCTATTCTGTCAAATTCCCACAATTCAGACCCATACAAAGCAGAACTAACTGCTTTTAAGTCATAAACTTGCAGGGCCGCAGCAACAGGCTTGCTAGAGGAGGTACGATGTTCTTTCCCCAGGGTCCCTACTATCTGTTCGTGCTTCAAAGCCATCTTGGTTACATGGGGTTTCCATGACATTTTCTCAGATAATTTCACCCCTAGGTAATCGAAGGTACTGATTCTCTCAAGCAATGCCCCTACCAGAGTTGGCCTTCCCCTGTAAGACTTATGGGGATTTAAAGTCATAAATTTTGTTTTTGATGTATTTATCTCTAATCTCCGCATGTCACAGAAGTCTTGGAATCGATTTAAAGGCAGCTGTAGCCCCCCTGGATTTTTTGACACTAGCAGGGTGTCATCTGCAAACAGCAGAGTCACTACCTTTTCTCCGCCTATAGTGGGGGTGTCAGCAGGTGCCTGAGATAAGAATTGAACGACATTATTCATGTATAGGTAGAAAAGCTTGGGCGCCAGTACACACCCTTGGCATACTTCCCTGCTGACAGAAGTAGGATCTTTAGCTGCCCCTGAGATCCCCACCTCATCCGAGCAAAGTTGGCTTAGTAGAGAAGTATGACCAGGTTCAGAAGTTCGCTCGGGATCCCCATATATTTTAGGACTTGCCCCAAATTCTTTCTGGGGACGAGATCAAAGGCTGTCTTTAGATCGATGAAGGCTATGTACAGACTACCCCGGCTGATGACCACTGTTTTCCAATATAAAAGGAGAAGGCGAAACACCTGGTCTATTGGCCCCGTCTTTTCTCTAAAGCCCGCTTGATAGGGTGTTAAAATGCCATTTTCTTCAGCCCAGGCCTGGATCTTTTGCAAGATAGCATGGAAGAATACTTTTGGAATGGAGTTGATTAAGCTGATGGGCCTATAATTACACGGTTGGTCTCTGTCACCTTTCTTGAATAGAGGGATCCCCCCTGCCCCCCTCCAGGACCCTGGAACTGGGGCACCTCGTGCTATTGCATTAGAAAGTAATAGTATATCACGGGACCAACTAGTGCTGTCATGTAGGAAAAGGTCCCCAGGTATACCGTCAGGGCAAGGGGCTTTAGTCTGGATAATTGAGCCAATGAAGGCCTCGATATCACTCAGGTAGAATAGGTTGCTACTAACGATCTAAAGGGAACTAGAAGGATCTGCAGAGGGGACCAAAGTATCAGGGTCTGAATAGAGCACTTTGAGGTGCTCATACCAGTCTGAGGACAGGATATGATTTGCGGGTGGAGGAGCCCCTAATCCATCACCCCACACAACCAATGATCAAAACTTTTTTGAATCCCTAGCGGCACAAGCTTCCTTGATAAGCTGCCATCTGGATTCATCCCACTCTCTTTGGCTCTTAAAAGGGCTAATTTGTAGATCTTCCTAGTGGTTCTGATATGCCCACAATCCTTAGATTTTATTGTCTTAGATAATTGGATTCTACAAGTTCTACAGTCTTTGTTGAACCATGTTTTTTGATCCCTGTTTTTATATCTGGGGTTGATCTTGTGCCCATGTACAGTGAAATAAGAACCCAAGTGCTCAAAAAAGCGAGAGTGGGCATCTGTAACTTTCGCTATCCCTCCTGGATTCTCGAACAAGGTCAATAGCTCTGCCGTACCAGCCAACAGATCCTGGTGCATAATTGAAAGCTTATCTTTGCGTGTAATTATCTTGCACCACTTTAGGCGTCGTTTGTCGTTAGATGGATAAACTTCCCTCATTAGCTGGTGAACAATAGTCTGATTGTTTGTGCCTCCCCAAACTGATGTCATGCTTAAACAGAGGGGTTTATGATCACTGTCTACGGTTGCACCCACAACCATGTCAATGACACTACGCCAAAGCCTTAGGTCTAGCATGATATAGTCTGTTCAACTCAGACTGTTTGATCAATTAAAAGTGTTAGTACCCATTCTATTAGATTTGGTCCTGCCATTTGCTGTCCTCAGCCCAAACTCCATACTTAGAGCTTTTACTTGGAGCACAGCCTGGGACCATTTCTTGACCAGAGGGAGATCTAATAGGGGGCCAGACCACAAGGCATCTGCCTCGTTTGTTTCAGTCACATCATTTCTATCTAGAGGTTCAAATGTGAACTTGAAATCGCCCACTATTAGCACTGGGGCTGATACAGTTCTCTCATCTAACAGCTCCTCGAGCTTTTGGATTGTGGCTGATGGTCTGCCCCCACTTGTTCCATTTGCATATACATTATAAATGTCATGGTTTTACCCAGGCGGCTCTTAAGGTGTATCCCCAGGATGTCGGGGCTATCTGAGGAGATAAGTGTGACTTTGCAGCAGAGGGCTATTTTGACCCATATTAGCAATCCCCTTGCTGGACGACCTGGGGGCAGATCTACAAGGAAGTGCCGCAGCGCTGCAACGCAAGCCCTTTGGCTGCGCCACGCTGCGGCACTTCCGAAGCACAGGAATGCGACATATTTACAATAATATGTCCCATTCCTGTGCTCTCCCTGCGCTGGCGCACAAACTGCAGCCATAGCGCTGGCGCAGGCACCCTTGCACCATGGTGCAAGGATGCCTGCGTCATGGAGAGATAGTTGTTGTGCAGGAAGGGCACCTTCCTGCACAAAAACAATCACTACAGGCATTTTCTCTTTCAATGCGTGCTGTAGAATGCAGCACGCTTTGAAAGAGGAAAACGAGGAGAAATGAAAACATTTCTCCTCATTGCGCTCTCGCTACGCCTCCCCTGGGGAGGCGTAGCATTGACACGCATTTCCAGATTTACGATTCCTCGTAAATATGGAAATGTGTCTCGCTCCATGGGTGTTGCGTGGAAACACCCACAGCAACACCCATGGAATGCCCCTTCCACGCAAAGTGCTGCGTGTGAAGGGGCCATATTTACAAGGAGAGGAAAAGTCATGCAGTGTGGCTTTTCCTCTCCTTGTAAATATGGAGAAGTGGAATGCGCCTCCACTACGTCACAAAAAGTGACGTCCTGGTGGCGCAGGGGGCTTGTAAATCTGCCCCTTGGTTTCCTTACAGCTGCTGGGAGACAATAGCTAACATACCCAACTGTATGTACTGAAGCTACGCTCCAGGTTTCCTGTAATAGACAAATATTAAAACCATCTATGCAGTTATTCCAGTGGGGGAGGGTCAATTTACTCTTTAGCCCTGCCACAATCCAGAAAACTATTGAAATATTTGGGACTATTCCTGTTTTGACGTGCACAGCAGTGCTTAGGGTTTCAAGATTTTCAGGGGTAGATACTACTGGCACACTCTTACCTAACAAGCTGGCGACTGATTGCCCCCCCCCCCGAATCTGTGTATTCGCTCTGCTGCTAATGACAGAACACCCACTCCTTCCCTAATGGTACTACTTTGTGGCAAACTATCATCCAAAAGTGGACAAGGAGAGTACTTCGAACGTTTCGGTGAGAGAGTGCCTGTCAGCCAGAGGACCCATGTTCAAAAGTCAGTTGTTTGACCCAAGAGATGAATCAGGGCCTAAACAATCTATTGGGCATTAGAGGGTAAGAACTAATGGCCCAGTGGGTATGTGACGTGTGAATTGGATTTTGGACACTGCAGGGGGGCATGTTCTGATGTCAAGAGCTATCAAATTTTTGACCATTCCTCCGTCTTTCAGAAGTAGTTCTATGTAGTCGGTGGGAGAGTTGGGGGACTCACATCTTCTTACCCTTATAATGTCGTCTTGTATTAAAGATCTACACCCTCTTACATGACGGATCCAGTGAATCGCTTTCTTCTTTAATGAATCTTCCCCCTCCTGTCCCTTCTAAGCAACTATTTTTGGGACGTTAATCATGTAAACTTTTCGGGAGAATGGTGCCATGAAAGGCTCCTGGGACGAATCCTGGCGTCTTACTGACTTTCCAAACTGTGCCTCCAGAGGCTGGTTATGTCTTATTGTATCGGGCAGACCCCAACCTGGCCTAAATGTTGGAATAAGGTTATCTTTGGGGATGCTCCTATTGTGTGCCCTGTGGACAGGACCCTTGACTACATAAGTAGACTCAGTTCTATCTGGGACAATGGAAAACCATCTATGCTCTAAAGATGGTTGGGTGTTGCGTTGCTCATAGTCAGGATTGCTAGCCGGAGTGGATGGGGCCTCTCTGTGCATGCAGACCCTTTGACTACTTTCTAGCAGTTGTTTAATCAACCCTGTAAGATCACCTATCATAGACCTCAGAGCATCCACTTCAATCAATCAATCAAGCTTTATTCGACTATTTGTACAATAATCATAAAAGCACATTAGAAATCCACTTCAGCTCTGAGATCTCTGATAAGCCTCGGGGCGCTACAGTCCTGATACTGAGGGTCCTTACTAGCAATGGAGGGACCCCAACTCTTACTAGTTTGATAGTGTCCTGGGGGTGTCACTCAAGTCTTGGAGGGGGGTAAATCTATTACTACAAGGGATCCAATGGGCCCAGAGGGCTTTGGCCAAATGGTACAACTGATTCTCCCTCAGAAGGGCCCACTGACACATGGACACCTATTACGGGGCTCTTGGCATTTTTGGAATGATGGGTGAGGTGCTAGAGCTCGTATTTGGTGAGGGGCTACTTGAGACACAGGGAGAGCCTCTGCTTGTGTGTCTAAAATTCCTTCGCATTCGATCAGCAAGCTGTCAGTGCGGTCGAGCACGCAATTGCCTCCAGCATGCTTTAAAGATTTTTTTGCTTTTTTCCATTTCCCAACTGCCCCTCCAGCCCCGCCATCCACCGCCTTTCTTTTACCCATCCTTGTGTAGAATAAGTAGTAGGCTTCTGCTCTGAAAGTGGAATGTACGAGATTGGACAATATAATAGAGGGGACCTATCCCCCCCAGTTAGATACGAATGCAAAGAGTTTGAACAGTACCTTAGTGTCCTGAAAGTCAAAACTCAGAGGGGTGGCCCAGCCCCAACCGGACTCTGGCGAGCGCAGGGAATGTCCTGACACCTTTACAGCATGTGGGAGGCAAGCCCCACCTCCTTCTGGGAGCACGCTGGGGGACCGAGTCTCACCCCAGCGAGGCAGCACCAGCAACAGTGGGAAACCAGGAGAATGCCAGGGGCCTCGGATGGCCCAAGAAGTAAGTCCACACACCTTCCCTTCAACCTGGTGGTTCTCAAATTTTATTGTGCCTACAATATACCCCAAAATGTCTATGGTTTCATCTTGGATCCACACCAACATATATCTTTAGGCAACAAAGTGACATTCCGTCAATGGGTTCTAAACAATTCTTCAGGAATGATGCTGTACATAGACCCTGAGTCAAGCATTAATTTTATCATACTCCCACACACTTCAAATTCTGCTGTAGGACTACGCATCCTCCTTCTGCCCCCCTCAACTTTCTTTTCCTCATTAACCTCATCTACAACCAATATCCTGTCACAAATATATGGTTCAGTGCCATCTGCCCCAACCCTGGACTTGCAGCTATCTTTGCCAGGTTTGCCTCTCTCCCTGAATATGCGTGCAAAGTCGCCTTGCAACCACATTTCCTGCATTCTTTATTTAAGCATTGTTAGACTTGGCATCTTTTGGCGTGTTTCCCCTGACTTTTTGCTTTCTGACCTCCCGGTTTTGACTCTGTTTTTGCTGGTGTAATGATTCTGCGCACTTTCCTCACTGCGGTCCAGTGGGAAAGTGCAAGTGCTCCTGTATAAAATGTGTTATGGATTGGTGTTTCCATGATTGGCCTATTTGGTTTTATGTGTCAGTCCCTTGTAAAGTGCACTGCGAGTGCCAGGGCCTATAGACCAAATGCTGTTGGTGGGCTGCAGCACTGGATTGTGCCACCCACGCAAACAGCCCGTAAAGTGTAACTCGGGCCTGCCATCGCAGAGCCTGTGCGCAGCCTGGGGCTGCCATGTCGACTTGGCAAGTGCACACACTTGCAAGTCCCTAAACCTTCCCTTTGCTACATGTTAGTCGCCCCTAAGGTAGGCCCAAGGTACCCCTGTGGGCAGGGTGCGTTAGTATGCGAAAGGTAGGACATGCCCGGGTGTGTGCGGCATGTCCTGATAGTGAATTACAGCCTAGTTCGCTTTTCACTATTGCAAGGCTACCTGTTCCCCTAGGCCAGAACGGGCAGTTTTGATTATTACAGCTTATAATCCTAACTGACCCCGGGAACATGGTAGAAATTCGAGTTTAGTATGCCTGGACTCAGAATGATAAAATGCATCTTTTAGTGAAGTTGGTTTTAACATTCTGTGTTTGAAAATACCACTTTTAGAAAGTGGGTATTTTCTTGTCTAACCATCCAAGCCTGCCTCTGCGAGGTTGTGTATTCCTTGTCTGGAGTGTGAGTGACAGGGGCTGGGGATGCCAGGAGACAGGGTGAGTCATCACAGGGCTGAATAGCAAGATCTACATGTAGATGGGTGGGAGGGGTCGCACCTGGGCCCTGAATAGGACAGTGCCTTCCCTCCACAATGCTGGCTCCACCTCCTGTGGTGCGTCTGATGTCCCTGGCCTACTCACTGAAAGAAGGGACGGAGACTTGTCAACAAAGTGCTCCAGAACTGGTTTGGACTAGGCAAAGGCCTCTCTGCCTTCAGAGAACAAAGGAATTTGGGATATAAATATTGGGGCCCTGACCCCATGAATTTAGATCTCGCTGGAATCAAGGAACCTGCCAAGACGAAGAGCTGGAAGAGCTGCCAGGAGGAGTACTGCCCCTTTGCTGTGTTGTTGCTTTGTTGGGTTGGCCTGCAGTTGCTGCTTCTGTCTTGGGCAGTGAAAGGACTGGACTGAACTTTCTACAAACTTGTGCTGAGTATCTCCAAGGGCCTGGAACCGAGCTGGCCTCCTGTTAAGAAGTCTCAGGGACTGCAAAGACTTCACAAGCCTCTGGGTACCGCTTCTGGAACACTGTTTCAGTTGCCACAGAGGAAGGGAACTGCAACCGACTCCGCCAACCGAATCCATCCCTGACCGGTGACCTGTTTGCACCGCAGACCGCATCGCCCCGCTTCGCATCGCAACCCTGGTCTCACCGTGGGCGACGTCCGACTCCGCCAGCACCGAGCCGCTGCTTGCACCGTGACCTGTGGGCACCGCAGTTCGCATCGCATCGCTTCACTGGGCCAGCCGGACCAGACCGGACGCTGTCGCTGCAACTGGCTCAAGAGTCGTGACCGCATCGCATTTGGGGCACCGCTCGCACGCCTGCGACGCACCGCTCCGACTCGCACCGCTGTCCGACGCCAGCTCCCGCACTCCGGCTAGGTCGCCTGCATCGCAACCTGTCAGCACCGCATCGAGCATCGTCTCACCCTGCATCGCACGCCTTGGACTCACCGACTCCGCCTGCACGACGCTCATCGAGCCGCTGCCTGCACCGCATCGAGGGACACCGCACCTTGCATCGCTCCGTCTTGCACCGCAACCGCGACGAACGCCGACCGGCTCGTACACTCCGTACCAGCCACAACGAGAAAGGTACTGTAACCGAGTCTGTTCACGACTCTGCTGGCCCGTATCGACGCGGTCGGCTGGAACTGTTAGACTCTGTGGTTTTCAGCATCACGGTAGGCTCGGACGGAGCTACCGACTCGTATCGAACTTTGCTTTTGTGCTATTCCTGCAAAGAAGAAGTTAACGTATCAAGTATTCATTCGGAAAGTATAGTATTGTGGATTTTTGTCGTAATTGGTCTTGTCTTGAGTATATAAAATATTGGTTATTTTTCTAAACTGGTGTGGTGTCCGTTTGTAGTGCTTACACTGTATTACTGTTGGTTATGTGCAAATGCTTTACACACTGCCTCTGAATTAAGCCTGACTGCTCGTGCCAAGCTACCACGAGGGTGAGCAGGGGTTACTTCACGAGTGTAACAACCCTTACCCTGACTAGGAAGAAGGGTCCCTACTTGGACAAAGGTGCAAGCCCTTGCCAACTAGAGATCCCATTTCTAACATTGGTTGTCAGCGGTGAGGATAGGACTTGTGTTTGCACTTGACTTACAGTGATTGGTGTGCACTACTACCATATCGCAGACCATTACGTACCACATACTGGTTCTTTTTCTTTTGGCCTATTTTTGATCTTGCCAGTTTCAACTCACTACTTTTGTCATGCCTGAATCAATTACATCATCCGTTGCATCTCTGGAAGTTATCTTTGAGGAGGACAGGTTGGAATCCTACGCCGTAAAGGAGTTACGAGCGATTTGTAAAAACCTGAAAGTCCAAATTAAAGGCCTCACAAGGAAGGGAGGAGCTACAGAAGGCGCTGAGGGCCTGGGTAGCAGCCAGACATGCCAATGGGCAGCCTGGTGATCTCAGTGAGGAGGTGGAGGAGCCTATTTCCAGGGTGGATGTGCTTTTGGGTAGGGGGAACCCGCCAGGTCAGGCAGCAGCAGTCTGTCCCCAGAGGAGCTGGAGGACAGGCGGGAGGCAAGGCAGTTTGAGCTGCAGAAGCTCAGGCTGGAGAGTGAGCGGGAGGAGAAGAGATTGGCCATAGAGGAGAGGAAGATGCTCTTAGAGCATGAGAGAGAACTGAAGGAGCTAGAACTTAGGAGTAAGTCAGGCTCAGATGGTGGCAGCAATTCGTCCAGAAAGGCAGACAGGATTGTGCACATTCCCAAGAACGTAGGCAAGGAGTTCAAGAAGGGGGATGACATACAAAGGTGGTTTCAGGGTTATGAGGCAGCCATACACATGAATGGGGTCCCTGCGGAGAATTGGGGAGCAGGATTGTGGCCACTTTTCCCGGAAGAAGCAAGGGATGCTCTGATAGCTTTGGGTAAGGGGTATCACCTCACCTATGCTGACATGAAGGATGCCCTTCTCACGAAGTATGGTCTTACTCCTGAAAAGTACAGGGATCAGTTCAGGTCCAGTAAGAAGTCTGATGCCAACACTTGGTTGGAATGTGTGGATGTGTTCTGCAGGTCTCTGGATGGTTGGGTGAAGGGCAGTAGCGTAACAGATTTTCAGGGGCTCTACAACTTGATTGCATGGGAGCACTTGTCTAGTCTATGTTTTGCAGATCTGCGCCAGCACCTAGTGGATAGTAAGCTAACTGACCCCAGGAAGCTTGCTATGGAAGCGGACCGCTGGGTGAGTACCAGGGTCCACAAGAAAGCGTTTGGGGGAGACTCAGCCAAAGGTGGGCAGGGCCCCCAGCAGAAAGGTGGGGGGGACAAGGGTAAAGCACAGGAGTTCTCTAAAGGGCCCCAAACTAGTACCCAGGGTAAAGGTTCCCAGCCCCCGGTGATAAGAAGAAAGGGGTCTCTACAGGGAAGCCTGTTGAGACCGGCCCCAGCAAGTGTTATGCATGTGACCAGGTAGGTCACTTTAAGGGGGACCCCAAGTGCCCGAAGGGGACACAGCCACCCACCGGTGGACAGTCCAAAGTGTTGGCTATTGTAGCGCTTGGGGAGGAGGGGTGCCCACAGGAGGGTGGGGATCCCGCAGAAATGACCCTTGTCTCACTAGGGGACAGTGAGATGGTCCCAGGAAACCAGGTGCCCCTAACACAAAGAAATATAGCACCTGGGTGACCATTAATGGGAACAGGGTAGAGGCTCTCAGAGATACTGGAGCCAGTGTGACCTCAGTCCGGTGTCACCTGGTGTCTGCGAAGCAAGTAGTCCCGGGAGCATTCCACCAAGTAGTTGCTGTCGACAACTCTGAGCGCCAGTGTATGGTGGCGCAGGTTCCCTTTGAATGGGGGGGGTCTCCAGGTCCCTTGAGGGTGGTTGTGAGCCCTACCATGCCTGTAGATTGTCTGCTAGGAAACGACCTGGAGCAGTCCTTATGGAAGGAGGTTGAGCTCAGGTCTCACTTGGAGATGCTTGGGTTGCCAGAGTGGGCATGCGTGTCTACTCGGTCAATGGCAGCCAGAAAGGGTGATCAAGAGGACTTGGAGCCTGAAACGGTGGCCCAAGTCCCTGCCAAGAGAAAGGGCAGGGGGCGCGGGAAACCGGCCCCCGAAGTTCCCACGGATTGGGAGGAGGCGGACCTCGAGGGGACGCCCGGTGCCTACAGGGGAGCAGGTAGCCGAACTGGGAGACATCTCTGAGCTGACCCATTGG
Organism: Calotriton arnoldi; assembly: GCA_963921515.1. Taxonomy (NCBI): domain Eukaryota; kingdom Metazoa; phylum Chordata; class Amphibia; order Caudata; family Salamandridae; genus Calotriton; species Calotriton arnoldi. The sequence continues at coordinate 87,314 of CAWUFW010015631.1, read as the reverse complement.
CAGCAAGAAGGGGGTCCCACCAGGGAGGAGTTCTGCAGGGAGCAGAACGAGTGCCCTACTCTGGAGGGTCTGCAGCGGCAGGCTGCAGACCAGGCAGCTGGTAATCAGTCCGGGTCACATCTGATCTACTGGGAGAGTGGTCTCCTATACAGTGAGCCTAAGGTTGCTGAGCCTGGGTCAGCCCGTGTGCTGGTGGTACCCCAGCGCTTCAGGACCTTCCTACTGGGTCTGGCTCATGACGTGCCTTTGGCAGGACATTTGGGGCAGGACAAGACCTTTGACAGGCTTGTCACCCACTTCTTTTGGCCCCAAATGCGAAGGCAGTCAGATGCACACTGTAGGTCTTGCCAAACTTGCCAGGCAAGTGGTAAGAGTGGGAGGAAGGTCAAAGCTCCTCTCCAACCTTTTCCGGTTGTTGGAACACCCTTTAAAAGGGTAGGGATGGATATTGTGGGGCCACTGGATCCCAAGACAGCCATGGGCAACAGGTACATCCTGGTCTTGGTGGACCATGCCACCCGGTACCCGGAGGCAATCCCTCTCAGGACAACGACGGCGCCAGTGGTGGGCCGGGCGTTAATGGGGATCTTTTCCCGTGTGGGATTCCCCAGAGAGGTGGTTTCTGATAGGGGGACCAATTTCATATCGAAGTATATGACATCCCTGTGGAAGGAGTGTGGTGTAACCTACAAGTTCACCACTCCTTACCACCCACAAGGAAACGGTCTGGTGGAGAGATTCAACCAGACCTTGAAAGGCATGATCAAGGGTCTAACAGAACCCATGAGGCGTAAGTGGGACGTCCTCTTGCCATGCCTACTCTTTGCATACAGGGAGGTGCCTCAGAAGTCTCTTGGGTACAGCCCCTTTGAGCTCCTGTATGGCCACCCTGTCAGAGGACCTCTGAGTTTGGTAAAGGAAGGCTGGGAGGCAGCTCCCAGGAAAACTCCCCAGGATGTATTTAGCTACATGCTGGCCTTTAGAAACCCAACTGCCCGCTTCAGGAAACTCGCTCAGGCGAACCTAGAAGCAAGCCAGGAAGAAATGAAGAGATGGTATGACCAGAATGCCACTCTAGTCGAATTTCAACCTGGGCAAAAAGTGTGGGTAATGGCCCCAGTGGCACCTTGTGCCTTGCAGGACAAGTGGACTGGGCCATATGAGGTAAAGGAGCGCAAAAGTGACGTCACCTACCTGGTGGATTTGCAGGCTCCAAGGAACCCGTTGAGGGTCCTTCACGTGAACCGCCTCAAGCCCCACTTCGAGAGGTCCGAAGTGAGTATGCTCTTGGCGACAGATGATGGGGTGGAAGAGGAGAGCGAGCCTCTCCTGACCTCCTGTCTACCAAGGAGCATGATGGGTCAGTAGAGGGTGTGATCCTCTCCCCTACTCTGACTCAGGAGCAGCAGGGGACTGTCGCCAGTTGTTGGGACAGTTCGCCCCACTGTTCTCTCTGACCCCCGGTGTTACTCACTGGTGTACCCATGACGTGGACACCGGTGACAGCCATCCTGTGAAGCACAAGATTTACAGGTTGACTGACCGGGTCAGAGCCAGCATCAAGGAGGAGGTCTCTAAGATGTTGGCGTTAGGGGTGATTGAGCCCTCCCACAGTCCTTGGGCCAGCCCAGTGGTCTTGGTCCCAAAGGCTGCGGCGCCCGGTGCCACTCCAGAACTCCGGTTTTGTGTGGACTACCGTGGGCTCAATGCCATCACCAGGACTGACGCGCACCCCATCCCCAGAGCTGATGAGCTCATTGATCGGTTGGGAGCTGCCCGGTTCCTCAGCACGTTTGATTTGACGTCTGGGTACTGGCAGATTGCCTTAACCGATGGGGCCAAGGAGAGATCAGCGTTCTCAACCCCAGAAGGTCATTACCAATTCCGGGTGATGCCCTTTGGGTTGAAGAATGCCCCTGCCACCTTTCAGAGGTTGGTCAATCAGGTGTTGGCTGGGCTGGAGGATTTCAGTGCCGCCTACCTGGATGACATTGCTGTGTTCAGTTCCAGCTGGGAAGAACATTTACAGCACCTTGAGAAAGTGTTGAGGGCTCTGCAAGGTGCAGGCCTCACGATCAAGGCCAGTAAGTGCCAGATCGGGCAGGGTTCTGTGGTGTACTTGGGACACCAGGTAGGAAGCGGCCAGGTGGCGCCCCTACAACCCAAGATTGACACCATTCTGGCTTGGGAACCCCCAAGACCCAGACAGAGGTGAGAGCCTTCTTAGGTCTCACCGGTTACTATAGGAGATTTGTTAAGGGCTATGGCACCATCGTTGCCCCCTTAACAGAGCTGACCTCTAAGAGGCAGCCCAGGAAAGTGATCTGGACTGAGTCCTGCCAGAAAGCTTTTGATGCCCTGAAGGCAGCCATGTGCACGGCGCCCGTGCTCAAGGCACCTGACTTCTCCAAAGAATTTGTCGTGCAGACTGACGCTTCAGAGCATGGTGTGGGAGCGGTGCTCTCACAACTGAACGAAGAGGGCCTGGATCAGCCTGTAGTCTTCCTTAGCAGGAGACTACTTCCCAGGAACAGAGGTGGAGTGCCATAGAAAGGGAAGCTTTTGCTGTGGTCTGGGCACTGAAGAAGTTGAGACCATACCTGTTTGGGACTCACTTCCGGGTTCAGACAGACCACAGGCCCCTCAGATGGTTGATGCAAATGAGGGTGAGAATCCAAAACTGCTGAGGTGGTCCATCTCCCTACAGGGAATGCACTTTACGGTGGAACACCGTCCTAGTACAGAACACGCCAACGCAGATGGTCTGTCCAGGTTCTTCCGCCTTAGTGAAGAGAACTCCAATGGGGTTGGGTAGTTCTCCCTACTTTCAGCTGGAGGGGACATGTGTTAGACTTGGCATCTTTTGGCGTGTTTCCCCTGACTTTTTGCTTTCTGACCTCCCGGTTTTGACTCTGTTTTTGCTGGTGTAATGATTCTGCGCACTTTCCTCACTGCGGTCCAGTGGGAAAGTGCAAGTGCTCCTGTATAAAATGTGTTATGGATTGGTGTTTCCATGATTGGCCTATTTGGTTTTATGTGTCAGTCCCTTGTAAAGTGCACTGCGAGTGCCAGGGCCTATAGACCAAATGCTGTTGGTGGGCTGCAGCACTGGATTGTGCCACCCACGCAAACAGCCCGTAAAGTGTAACTCGGGCCTGCCATCGCAGAGCCTGTGCGCAGCCTGGGGCTGCCATGTCGACTTGGCAAGTGCACACACTTGCAAGTCCCTAAACCTTCCCTTTGCTACATGTTAGTCACCCCTAAGGTAGGCCCAAGGTACCCCTGTGGGCAGGGTGCGTTGTATGCGAAAGGTAGGACATGCCCGGGTGTGTGCGGCATGTCCTGATAGTGAATTACAGCCTAGTTCGTTTTTCACTATTGCAAGGCTACCTGTTCCCCTAGGCCAGAACGGGCAGTTTTGATTATTACAGCTTATAATCCTAACTGACCCCGGGAACATGGTAGAAATTCGAGTTTAGTATGCCTGGACTCAGAATGATAAAATGCATCTTTTAACGAAGTTGGTTTTAACATTCTGTGTTTGAAAATACCACTTTTAGAAAGTGGGTATTTTCTTGTCTAACCATCCAAGCCTGCCTCTGCGAGGTTGTGTATTCCTTGTCTGGAGTGTGAGTGACAGGGGCTGGGGGATGCCAGGAGACAGGGTGAGTCAGCACAGGGCTGAATAGCAAGATCTACATGTAGATGGGTGGGAGGGGTCGCACCTGGGCCCTGAATAGGACAGTGCCTTCCCTCCACAATGCTGGCTCCACCTCCTGTGGTGCGTCTGATGTCCCTGGCCTACTCACTGAAAGAAGGGACGGAGACTTGTCAACAAAGTGCTCCAGAACTGGTTTGGACTAGGCAAAGGCCTCTCTGCCTTCAGAGAACAAAGGAATTTGGGATATAAATATTGGGGCCCTGACCCCATGAATTTAGATCTCGCTGGAATCAAGGAACCTGCCAAGACGAAGAGCTGGAAGAGCTGCCAGGAGGAGTACTGCCCCTTTGCTGTGTTGTTGCTTTGTTGGGTTGGCCTGCAGTTGCTGCTTCTGTCTTGGGCAGTGAAAGGACTGGACTGAACTTTCTACAAACTTGTGCTGAGTATCTCCAAGGGCCTGGAACCGAGCTGGCCTCCTGTTAAGAAGTCTCAGGGACTGCAAAGACTTCACAAGCCTCTGGGTACCGCTTCTGGAACACTGTTTCAGTTGCCACAGAGGAAGGGAACTGCAACCGACTCCGTCAACCGAATCCATCCCTGACCGGTGACCTGTTTGCACCGCAGACCGCATCGCCCCGCTTCGCATCGCAACCCTGGTCTCACCGTGGGCGACGTCCGACGCCGCCAGCACCGAGCCGCTGCTTGCACCGTGACCTGTGGGCACCGCAGTTCGCATCGCATCGCTTCACTGGGCCAGCCGGACCAGACCGACGCTGTCGCTGCAACTGGCTCAAGAGTCATGACCGCATCGCATTTGGGGCACCGCTCGCACGTCTGCGACGCACCGCTCCGACTCGCACCGCTGTCCGACGCCAGCTCCCGCACTCCGGCTAGGTCGCCTGCATCGCAACCTGTCAGCACCGCATCGAGCATCGTCTCACCCTGCATCGCACGCCTTGGACTCACCGACTCCGTCTGCACGACGCTCATCGAGCCGCTGCCTGCACCGCATCGAGGGACACCGCACCTTGCATCGCTCCGTCTTGCACCGCAACCGCGACGAACGCCGACCGGCTCGTACACTCCGTACCAGCCACAACGAGAAAGGTACTGTAACCGAGTCTGTTCACGACTCTGCTGGCCCGTATCGACGCGGTCGGCTGGAACTGTTAGACTCTGTGGTTTTCAGCATCACGGTAGGCTCGGACGGAGCTACCGACTCGTACGAACTTTGCTTTTGTGCTATTCCTGCAAAGAAGAAGTTAACGTATCAAGTATTCATTCGGAAAGTATAGTATTGTGGATTTTTGTCGTAATTGGTCTTGTCTTGAGTATATAAAATATTGGTTATTTTTCTAAACTGGTGTGGTGTCCGTTTGTAGTGCTTACACTGTATTACTGTTGGTTATGTGCAAATGCTTTACACACTGCCTCTGAATTAAGCCTGACTGCTCGTGCCAAGCTACCACGAGGGTGAGCAGGGGTTACTTCACGAGTGTAACAACCCTTACCCTGACTAGGAAGAAGGGTCCCTACTTGGACAAAGGTGCAAGCCCTTGCCAACTAGAGATCCCATTTCTAACAAGCATCCTCTAGAATCTGATGCATGGTATGAACTTCCGCATCGAGTGCATACTTTCGCATTGTTTTTGTTAGTACTCGAGACAATCACCCTACTGCCACACTTGGATACTGTATTAACGTCCCATTCTAGACTCTCTCCATCCATATTCACAATTGCTACCTCCTCACCAATTTTCTCACTTTTGCTTAATTCCTTCATACAATAATCTGACTCCTTTATCACCTTGGCAATGTCTATTGCATCTTTGAGGGTCGGGTCTTTAGCTGCCAAAGTCTTTCCTGTATCTTTTTGCTCTTATGAGCTGATCCTGAATCAATTAGTCGGTCATCACCCCAAAACAACATTTGACAGACAATTCTCTGAGTCTAGCTAAAACTCATCAATAGATCCTTGTTCACTTTTCAGCTGAGTGTAAACTTTGCCATGACCAGAATAACTTATTTGGCAAACCTAACCTCCAACCTCTTAAGTGCCTCCCTTTACTCATCATCCATAGGTTGACCATTAGGCCCAAGAACTACAGGTAAGTATTTAAATATGCGTTGACCTTCATTCCCCAATGCACTTAACAATAATGCTTTCTTTCTAGCAGAACGAAATGTTTGTTCACCCAGGGCTGTAATATCATTTTCGAAAATCCCCACCCAGTCTTCCCAAATAATTGGTGGTGAACCTGGTTGTGACAGGAAAAGTGGTGGAGTAAGAATATGACCATGTAACGCCTATACTCTGCTTAAACTTAGTCTGTAGGTGTTCAATAAGCAAGATAAAGCCATGCAAATGTCAAAATGACCTAATAATGTCACAAAGGTGTGTAGATAATCCAAGCATCAGGTATATGCCTTGTGGTTAACTCACACAGGTGAGTGTAACACCACGTGTACACTTGTGTAGCCTCCTGCCAATTGTCAAGTGCCTCATATAATCACAAAGATGAGCACGTCATCGTATACACTCTCCATCAGGTGGTGAAATCCCTGGTGTGGTCCTTCCAAGTGAGCATATCACCACAGTGTCACTGCAACCGCTTGTGCTCATGCCGAAACAGCTGAACGTACTGAACACTCATGTCAAAACACACAAAATAATGCTGCAATGACATTGCCACAATGTAAAGAGGATGTTGGTTAGGTGAACGTATCACCTCTTATGCTCACTAAGCACAGATGAACGTATCATCTCACACTCTCTTGTTGGATTTTACTCATCACAGGTGAATCGACCTAATTGAAAATGAAGTTGATGCACCTCCGAAACGATTGCCACAATGAATCCCAGCCACATCCAATGGAAGCAGCACAATTCAAAATGGCGCTTCCGATGCAATCACCACAGCGTTTCTATGAATCTCCATCAATTACATTGGAAGTGGCCCAATTCAAAATGCGCCAATGCATATGACGCGAGTACGTAGGGTGCAGGACGTTGCTACGTGCTCATCTGGATGGGCTCAGGGTTCTAATAACGTGCAGGATTGCATGCAGTATGGCCCAAGTTCCACAAACAGAGTGTACCACAGTTCGTGCACTATAGCGGTGACTGCTGCGCAAAGGTAAAAGAAAACGCAAACAGTACCTAGATTGTTTTTGTTAAATATGTTTATTGACATTTAACACATTCCATAATAGCACAGCAAAATAAAACAACAATGGTGCATACATTATGGCTACACGATCCACCTCGAATCACAGAGCGTTACAAGTTCCATTAAGTATGCGGTGTGCCTAGCAATGAGAGTCAAGATTCATGCATTGAGGTGTTATTTGTCAGCATCAATCGCATCACCGGTACTGTGGGGTGGCCCCTGGGATTTCATGATGTCTAAGAGTGCTATGTATCACACACAAAGAGGGCCGGGAGGAGTTTAAGGACCTGCGTGGGCGCACTCCCCACTTAACTATGTCAACACACAACGAGCCCACGGGTCCGGGAAAAGTGTCTAGAGAGGATGCGGACAAACATCAACCACTCTGCATGCAGGGGGGTATCCCTTTTTAAGGATGGTTCCCCTCACACACCGTAGGTGTCATGCTTCATCATAGGGTTGCCTCCTCGCGTCAAGACCTAGTCTCAGCGCGGGCTACAACCCCCTCTCTACAAGGGAGGAGCTCAGGGATGTTTTCATTTTCAGCACATGGGTTGTACTAAAAACTCTATGTGAGCGTAATGTGTGAAAACTATGTGCAGTGCAGTGCTAATGTGTGAGTGAAAGTGAATTTAAAACTGCCTGCGAGGTTAGCTAACAGCAGACTTTATTCGGCTACCAAGCGGCAGGATTAAAAAGCAATGAGCTGGGTGGTGGAGCTAACCAACATTAAAGGTAGCTACATATACAGGATCAACATGTTTCAGCCAAACGACCTAACCAAGTGTCACGGCTTTCATCAGGATCAGTAAGTGAACAACGAAAATGTGTAAAGTGCACAGTGAAAATATATTAGGTTCCTCGGTATACTATACTGAACCAGAGTGTTCTATGTCCAGTAGACCTCACCGATGGGACCTGAAAGAAAAAAGAAAGCAGTGCAGGGGCATGGTTTTGAGCTGCATACAAACAGACAAATATGGAGCAAACTATGCTCAACAAAATAATGTCGCTTTTTATTCAAAGAGGTGACAAAAGAAGAGGCACTTACCAAATTATGGTAAAATTGTTACCACTTCTGACCGGTGCTAAATTTAGCCATAGGGACTCGCGCCAGCCAACCTGAGAGAGAAGGGTGGTAGCGTCAAATTAAAGAGAGGCAAAGAGAGAGATTACGTGTAAGTCAGTACTTACACAAGGGAGGGGGGCGGTGGGAGAGGGCAGTGTTTGTAACACCTGAACTGGTATATATCATAGGGAATAATGGGAATAGGTAGGTAGAACACTGCGAGCCCGGGGCCTCGGGGGTGCCCAGATGGCTATCCAGGGGTGACCCAACCCAAGTTCCTGCCAGGCCAGGGGATCGATACCACCAATCGTTATAAATAAATCCTGAACAGCTGCTCAATGAGGCAACAAACCCTGCATCTCTGAGACTAAGAAGCGCTACTGTCTCGATTAATCGAAACGCCCATGGAACACACACCCGAATGGAGTGGTGTTTGAGGAGTAATGAGCCAGCCCGTGAGGGCAGACGGGAAATAGCAAAGGCTCAAATGCATCAGTGAGTGTACCCGGGACAGGACTGATCGTGGGCCACCCCGCCACTATGAAGGGTGTCGGGCACCTGATCTAACAAAGTGAAATGGAAAACACACGGCTAACGAGCCGTACGAGGAAGATGACTTACTTGGAGGGGAGAGCGTTGTCTCCAAAGGCGAGTGTCCGTCCGGCAGGTACAAAGAAGAGCAGCGGGCGCTGTGTTAAATCCATCACGTATCCGGAAGTGGATCAAGAAGATCATGGAACCAGTAGTTCAGGCCCCGCAGACTCTGGGAAATGTAGTTCCCGCAACTGACGGAATAATGTGTACAGCGTAAAAGCTGCCGGGAGTGATATTACTGTTAGGAAAGTTGTCGGAAACAAAGGAGAAAACAGCGTCCGGTGTACCCTGGGAACAGTGGTTCTCACAGCGAACAAAACGATGTGGACTCCATTATTATCACAAGAAGGTCGCCCTATTAATGTGATAAAGCAGTGAGCAATGCTAAAAGCGCATGAGCTGGTCTCAGGCGCGACACCATAATCATGGTAGCAGGGCCTGGGCGGTTACGCAATAATAATAATAATAATAAATGAGCTTGTATAGCGCCTGGTTACACTAGCTAGTGTGTCCCCGCGCTGCAGGCTACTCGGACCGCTCTGTGAACAGCAAATGTCAGTGTGATAGATGATCTATATTTAGAAGAGCCATGTTTTTAATTTTTTTCGGAAGGAGCTTTCTAATGGTTCCGTACGGAGATCTTGGGGAAGGGTGTTCCAGTGCTTCCAGCTAGCGAAAAGACCTGCCACCCATTCTTGCTCTTTTAATTACTGGGATTTTAACCTGCCCCGAACCCAGGGACCGCAGGGCCCTAGTCGGAGTGTAGGGTAATATTAGATTATGTAAGTAGCTAGGTCCCTTTCCCTGCAGGATACGCTGACTCACGCACATGGCTTTAAAGAGGATTCTTTTCCTCACCGGGAGCCAGTGCAGGACAGCCAGAGCATTTCTGGAAGAGGCTCTCCTGGGGAGCATCAGAACAAGGCGAGCCGCCGCGTTCTGGATACATTGTAATCTTTGCACACTCTTTCCACTGGCTCCTAGGTAAAGAGCATTCCCGTAGTCCAGGCGGGAGGTTACCAACGCATGGATTAAAGTTTTCCTGGCGGCTGCGGGGAGCACATCCAAGACCTTCCGAAGGCCTTTCATTATTCCGAAACATTTTCCAGCCACCGTCCTAGTATGATGATCAAACGAGAGCTTAGAATCCAGCCATATCCCCAGGTTCTTAACCTGGTTACTGGGGGTGGGAGTAGTGCCCAGATTCTGCGGCCACCACCTTGATGACCATATTGAGGGAGCCTTCCCTACAATCAGGACCTCTGTTTTACTGCCGTTCAATTTTAGACAGTTATTTGACATCCACTCTTCCAGCTCCTGTAAACAGGAGGCGAACGTAGTGGCTGCCTCAATGTGGGACTGAGATAGAGACACTACCAGTTGAGTGTCATCTTCATATGACACAACACTGATACCATATTTCCTGATGATGTCTGCCAGAGGGGCCATATAAAGATTAAAAAGAGTGGGGCTGAGTATGGAGCCCTGGGGAACCCCCTGAGCCAGTCTAATGCTCTTGGAGAAGTGCGGTCATTGGGACACTTGGAAACTTCTGTCCTGTAGAAAAGATCTCAGCCACTTCAGAGCCAGCTTATCCAGCCCTCCTTCCTTAAGGCGCTGTAGGAGTAGTGGGTGGGCGACGGTGTCAAATGCTGCACTAAGGTCCAACAGGACCAATGCCACCGTCTGCCCTTCATCTACATGCCTGCGAATGGTTTCTGTAGACAGAAGCAGAGCTGACTCAGTGGAATACGTGGCCCGAAAGCCTGATTGTGTCGGGTGGAGTAAGCCTGGCTGGTCCATGTGCATAGTCAGTTGGGTGTTGACCACTTTTTCTGCTATTTTAGCAAAATAAGGCAGAAGCGAGACTGGTCGTAGGTTCTCCATCTGACTCGCACTTACACCCGGCTTTTTTTTTATAGGGATAACCACCGCTTCTTTCCACTTTTGTGGGACCACCCCTGAGTCAAAGGAGAGTTTTAAGAGGTGTCCAATATAAGGGATTAGTACCTCCATACTCTCCTTCAGCATTTGTGGAGTCATAGGGTCCCTAGGAGAGCCGGACTTAATACTCCAGGCCATCTTTTTAAGATCGTCGCAAGTAGAGAGGTTAAATCTGGAGAGGCGTACTGCCTCCTCCATAATGCAAGGCGGTTAGACACCGATGGTTGGTAGAACAACGGGGGTCTGAAGGCAAGGGGCCAAGCAGCTTGGCCAAAACCCGTGCATGAGTAACCGCATGACACGTGGTGCAGCATCCATCAATGGTGGGGCGTTTAAAGGGAGGTCATGTGACAGGGTAACAAAAAAGTGGCCTAGCAACAGACACTTAAGATTGACTAAAAGCGTCACAGGGAAATGGTGGTACGAAGCGCAGGCCACGTAATGCAAGTCATATGAAAAAAAGGGTACAGTTAGCGTGCCCCTGAAATGAAACATAGTATGGTATGTTTATGACAACGCTAGCCAGGGAATATCGTCATTGAGCCCCACATTCGCAGTATTCAACCTAAACACCCAACGTTGCACAACTCAGAGCAATGTGAGAGAAAGCTCAGGTGTGGTGGCGGCTAAATTTGGTTTGTCCAAAACAGTCCAGAACAAGGAGTCTGCCTGATGTTGTTTCTCAAAGAAATGTCTAGTTAGACGTGTGATCTGTTTAGCACATCTAATGGTGCTCTTGTGCTCTTGTATGCGTATACGTATCTTACGTGTGGTCATCCCTACATATCTAAGGCCACAAGGGCACATGATAAGGTAGATGACTCTTTCACTATTGCAGTTCGTGTGATGTATCAGGTCCCATGGTCTGTTGGTGCCAATGTCAATTGTTTTCGTTGCACATGTCTGGGCACACACTGAGCAGGTACCACAAGGATAGTGGCCCCGGATAGGTGGCAAGTGCCATAAAGTGTCCTGCTTTTAGATGCCTTGCGGGCGAGGTCTCGTGTGTACTAAAGTGTCCTTGAGGTTAGTACTGCGCTTAAAGGCAAAAAGAGGTTTCTGTAGTGTGAGTTGGCCTTTGTTAAGAATCTGCCAGTTCTTCAGAACAGATTTTTTCACCATATTAGAAAGGGTACTAAAAGTGTTGACGCATACTAGTCGTGAATGAGTAGGTTCAGTTGGTACGTTGTCCAGTAAGGCATCTCGGTTGTTATTAGAAGCACATTTGGAAGATTTCTTTATCAAAGCCCTGGGATAGTGTCTGTCTAGAAGATTGTTCCTTAGGGTCTGAGCATGTTCTTTGAACTTGTCAATACTTGAACAATTGCGTCGTACCCTCAAAAATTGTCCAGAAGGGAGATTCTCACGGAGGGACCTCGGGTGGTAACTCCCAAAGTGGAGCAGAGCATTACCGGCCATAGGTTTTGTGTAGAGTTCAGTCTCTAACTTGCCTCCTGATGGGTAAATAGACAAGTCCAAAAAGGCCAGTTTGTTTTTGCTAAATTCACAGGTGAACCTGAGATGCTCATTGCTGGTATTAAGCCAGTCGTGGAACCCGTGGAGTGTTGTCTCGTCACCTCTCCAGATCACAAGGATATCGTCAATATATCTTTTCCACAAAAGTATGTGGGCTGAAAACGGATTGTTGGGTGATAAGATGACATCCTCCTCAAAGACGTGCATAAACAGGTTCGCCAGACTAGGCGCAAAGGTACTCCCCATAGACGTGCCGGACACTTGGAAATACAGCTGGGTTTCAAAAAGAAAGAAATTTTCTTTCATGGCTATAGTGGCACATCTCATAATAAATGAGATAGGAGTGATAGTGTACGGGGGTGGAGAGTCAAAAGATGTGCAATAGTAGTAAGAGTCTGATCTTGTGGGATGCACATATATAGTGACTCAACATCAAAAGACACTAGATAGTCAGTGAGTGTCAGGGTTAAATTCTAGCCCTCTTAGTAATCTAAGGACATCCTTGGTATCTTGCAAAAATGTTGGCATCTTTTGTACCAAGGGGCGTAGGTGGTGATGTAAGAATGCTATGTCACAGATCTGAACAGCAAATTTTGTCAGACCAGCCCCCATATGGTGCATAGCAAGCGAGCACAGTGAGCGAGCCTCACCACTACAAGGGTTTGGGGGGGTTCTACCCCTAAGAACATTTTGGAAAAAATGGTGCATTCTACATGTTAGACCTGGCATCTTTTGGCGTGTTTCCCCTGTCTTTTTGCTTTCTGATCTCCTGGTTTTGACTCTGTTTTTGCTGGTTTAGTGTTTCTGCGCACTTTCTCACTGCTGTTCAGTGTTAAAGTGCAAGTGCTCCTGTTGAAATTTGTGTTATGGATTGGTGTATCCATGATTGGCATATTTCATTTACTGGTAAGTCCCTAGTACAGTGCACTGAGAGTGCCAGGGCCTGTAAATCAAATGCTACTAGTGGGCCTGCAGCACTGATTGTGCCACCCAAAGATGTAGCCCGGTAAATGTAACTCAGACCTGCCACTACAGAGTCTGCGCGCAGTTTGTAAACTGCCATGTCAACCTGGCAAGTGCACCCACTTACTAGGCCCTAATCTTCCCTTTTCATTCATGTAAGTCACCCCTAAGGTAGGCCCAAGGTACCCCTGTGGGCAGGGTGCTGTGCATGTTAAAGGTGGGACATGTACTGGTGTGCATGACATGTCCTGGTGGTGAATTACAGTGTATTTCGTTTTTCGCCACTGCAAGGCTATCTGTCCCATAGGAAAGAATGAGAGTTTTACTTATACCATCTTATAAGCATAACTTCCCATTGGGCCAAGATTGGGAAATGGAGTTTAGTATGCCTGGACTCAGAATGTAAAAATGCATCTTTTAGTAAAGATGATTTTTATGTTCTGTGCTTGAAAATACCACTTTTAGTAAGTGGGTATTTTCTTGCTTAGCCATCCTGTGTGCCATCCTGTGTGCCTTTGCGGGTTTGTGGACTGACTGTCTGGCTTTTGAGTGACAGGGGCTGGGGATGTGCATTCTCTTTAGACAGCCACTGGGGGGGTCAAGGTGTGTCCTGCCTTACCTAGATGAGTCAGGGCTGGGCTGAATAGACCTGGGCTGCATTTATAGTAGTGGGAGGAGATTTCCTTGCACCTGAATGGGCCTGGTCTGCTTTAGACAATGCTGTCTACACCTCCTGCTGGGAAGCTGGGCCAGGGAGGACCAAACTGGTTTGGACTAAGCACAGACACTCTCTGCCTGAGAGAACAAAGGAATTTTGAGTATAAATATTGGGGCCCAGAACTTTAGAATTAGCTGGAATCAAGGAACCTGCTAAAAAGAAGAGCTGGAAGAGCTGCCATGAGGAGTACTGCCCCTTTGCTGTGCTGTTGCTTTGTTGGGTTGGCCTGCGGTTGCTGCTTCTGCCTTGGGCAGTGAAAGGACTGGACTGAACTTTCTTTACTTGTGCTGAGTCTCTCCAAGGGCTTGAAGTAGAGCTTGCCTCCTGTTCTGAAGTCTCAGGGATTACAAAGACTTCACCAACCTCTGGGTACTGCTTCTGAACCGTTGTTTCAGTTGCCACAGAGAAGGGAAAGGCAACCGACTCCGTCACCGGCTCTGTCGCTGGCTTCATGTCCTGAAGGCACCGCAGTGGGCACCGCCGCATCTCGCACCGCAACCCTGGTCTCACCGACGACAACGACCGCCGCCACCGAGCCGCTGCTTGCACCTTGACCTGTGGGCACCACACCGCCTCACTTCACTTCGCCGCCCTGGTCTCACCGACCCCGTCGCTGCCTGCTGACTTCGACACCCATGACCACATCGTGGCTGGGGGCACCACTCGTAAGTTTCACTATGCACCGCCTCATCCCACACCGCAGTCTGGGCTGACCGACGCCAGCTCCCGCTAACCGGCCCTGTTGCTTGCACCGCGACCTTACAGCACCGCAACGAGCACTGTGTCACTCCACTTCGTAGCCCTGGTCTCACCGACGCCGCTGGATGACCGTCACCGAGCTGCAGCCTGCACCGCGCCTTGAGGGCACTGCACGCTGCACCGCTTCACTTCACATCGCAAGCGCGACGGTTGCCATGACCGGTTCGCACCGATGTGTCAGTCGCAACACAAAAGGTACTATTTATGAAGTCTGCCGACACCCCCGACTGACGCGGTCAGACGAAACTGTTGGATTCTGTTGTTTTCAGTATCGTGGTAGCCCCAGATGGAGCTACCAACTCAGAAGAACTGTGTTTTTGAGAGTTTTCTGCAATTTTAAAGGCTTTCTTGCAAAGTACATATTTTTAAGTATTGTATGTTGGATTCTTATCGTTTTGGTCTTGTTTTGGATATATAAAAATATTGGATATTTTTCTAAACTGGTTGGGTGTCCTTTTGTAGTGTTTTCACTGTATCACTGTTGGTTATATGCAAATGCTTTACACACTGCCTCTTAGATAAGCCTGACTGCCCATGCCAAGCTACCAAGGAGGTGAGCAGGGGTTATTTTAGTAGTGTAACTCCCTTACTCTGACTAGGAAGAAGGGACCCTACTTTGACAAAGGTACCTACCTCTGCCAACTAGAGATCCCCATTTCAAACACTGCACTACATTTTTTATTATATATTCAATTGTATTAGTTTTAAGGCATAGTAAATGATGACCTTACAGTGCACCAGGATGCAGCAATCTTTAGTGGGGCTCTCCAATGATTCCGTCACTATCACGCTTCAAATCCTTCCTAAGCCCCGTTTCTAGTTAACCTTTGTGCGACCACCCTCACTTGTCCTTTCCCTGCATCTGATTTTCTCCAGCCGCATGGTGTTAGAATAGGCCCTTCATTAGCTTAAATGGACAGGGTGCCAGAATTGTCCACAAGCCACACATTCAGTCCCCTGACCCTGTGATGCTTCGCAGTGATAGGTGGATTTTAAATTTAATGAAAATAATGCTAGTTCTAATAAATGTGCAGAATTAACGTGCAAGCTATGATGAAAATAATGCCATTGGAATGCATAAAGCTGTAGGCTATCTTATTTGCCTCAAAATATTAAAGTAGCATTGCTTGGAAAACTGCTCAAAAAACAAGCTTGAATAGAGGATGCTGAATACGCATAAAAAGTTTAACTTCTGACCTCAACATCAGCAAATATTTTTTGATAAATAATCAGTTACTAATATAGTTTCAAGTATTTCCGTAGAATGTTTCTATATACACAAACACCACTGTTGGGACACGATCAATTTTTGTCATTTATTAGGGTAACGAAGAGTTCATACATTGAATGGCAGAGTGTAAAATGTGAGCTTGACTTTCTAACCGACTTATTTTTCCCCATCGATGGTGATTCTGTAAAACAAAATTCTTTTATTAATATAAATGTTTCAACTTCTACACAGAGGATTGTTTAGAAAATTGATGTTAAAAAGTTAATGATGTAGTCTATGTGTGAAAAAGTAAGCCTGAATGAGGCAAACTCCACATAAGTCTATGATTGCTAAAGTTTAGTAGAAAACGTTACATTGCTGTCCATGGATTATTGTATTCATGTGAGAAGATGAGGAGTGATCCTTTTCGGATGCTGATTGGCTGAAGGGAGACGAGAAGAGGAACATGTTGCAAAGCTTTGTGAAATGTGAAGTCTATAATGGTGCGTGTTCCTAGAGTAGGTTAACATTTCTTTTTGTTTACTTTCCAGACCCATTTACTCAGACCGTATGCCATTTTTGCTTTGAAACTGAGTTTCTTGAAACTCTTTTTATGGGAAGTTCTTTTCTTCCATATTTTTGATCTATTTGAGCAGGTTTAAACCCAGAAGCTTTATTCTTTTTTCTCACTCTCTGTTGGACTAGAACTCTTTATGGGTTCTGATTCCATTTCCACCCAATTCTTAGAATAGGGATTCATTCCTTTGTGGAACATGCTTAAGGCATTTATTATATGATTGATTAACCAAAATTGATTTTATATTTCTGTCATTTGTTGACAATTGAGATTAAACTGAATTAACTTGTGATTTGCAATAAAGTTGACCTACAAAAAGATTTGATTAATAAAACCCTTTAAACCTTTACCAACTCTCATTATTGACTCAAATGTAGCTAATTGATTGTGATGATAATGTATAAGATATATTGCAATCTTCTTCCCTAAAACAATGGCAAAGATCTATTCGACCAAGGGAAGCCGAATCATACAAGAGCGGGAATAAGCCAATTGTGACGGCAAACCAAGCATATTGTGAACTGGTTCCCGCTCCAGCAGCAGTAACTGCTGCATGGTCCTACCTTCTCAATGAGTCGATTCAGTTACTAGATCTGTCCTTCCTGGATGAGGCGCAATTGAACTGAAGTTGCTAAGCCCCTCAGGTTTTGAGAAGGCATGTGTCCTGGTGTCCCCATGCACTACAAGCGGAAGTATAGCAGAGTGAAGTGAGATGATTCTAATTGTTAGGGCACTCTCCCACATCACTTTCCTTCTGCCTTCCATTCGAAGTGACAAGCACTGTTAAGGCAGTGATCCGCACTGCAAGAGCGCCTCTCTCTTCCCACCCATGTGCATACCTCACTGTGCTCCATGTGGGAGGCTACATTTAGTGTGCAGGGAAAGCTGTGCCGTGAGTCAGCACTCGGTGTGCTTCCACTTTCATGCACCCCACTCAGGTCCTGATTATGAATCAGGTGGAGCTGAAGTTCAGTATGGAATTTCGTTCTGCCCTATTCTGAGTGAGCCGGCCGGTGTTCCCACAGCCAGTCTTCCTGGGGTGTTGGAACCCCAACCCTGAATGTACTAAGTGGTAATTCCACTCTGAAAAATCGAATAAGGCAGCAGCAGCCCAGCCTGCTTCCCCTTTTTTCTGGTGGGGAAGCATATATGCTTTGGGAATATGGGAAAACGTCCAGTACCAGCAGTGCAAGGGGCTTGTAAATAAGCCCCAAGGTATGGTACCCTGCCTATTTTGTTGTGAGGCTTGAGTTGCCAGCAGGGCACGAGTCGGGGGTACACGCGGGTGGACGGCGTCCACCCACTTATTTCACAGGGTGGACGCCGTCCACCCTGCCAAGAAGATGGCCCCAGTGAAAAAGATGCTGAATTCGTCCCGGTGTAATTTCCAAACCCCGGGACACTTTCAGCAGCGCCTGCACGTTGTTATCTGCTTTCGATCACAACAAGCAACAACGTGCAGGCCAGACGGGGCTTTCTTATTTCTGACTCCTGCTGGGCCCATAACAATGGCCTATTCTGAGGGGTCATCAGGCCTCCTTCTGTTCGAGTCTCCTGGCTGGCAGCAGTCAGGAGCCTCACACCTAGAAGCAAATGCCGCAGATGGGAAACAAAGGCTCACACCTGTTAGCACTTCACACATACTTAAGAGAGGCAGCTTTTCACTTTGTTCAGGCTCTGTTTAGGAGATATGCATGCACTGTAAGAACGTCAGATGTGTCCAACTTTCCTAGTATTTGCACAAAATAAATAGCATTTATATAGCGCTTACTACCCCTGAGGAGGTGTTGTAATAATTTAAATATCACAATTTTTTCTTTTAAAGCACTATGGGTAGAGAAAGCTTTACGCTGACAAAAGGCAACATTGGTTTATGTGAAGCTTACAAAAGTGTGAATCTTCTGCCTAAATCATGAGGGTTTGCAAGTATACTCGAAATGTGCTCAAATGTACTCATGATACACCTGCTAAGCATATATGTGAGGGCTTAAGATCTGATGCCACTTCTTGTGATGCCCCTTCCTGTGATGTCACGCGCCTCACGCGCCCCGATGTCACGCGCCGTGATGTCACTTGCATACTGATTAATTAGGTTAGTCCCCCCACTTCTTTTTTTAGGACTTGCGCCCTGGTTGCCAGCCTTCCCTCCGAGTCTGCTAGAGTTCCCTGGCACAGGCCAGCAACAGATTAGACGGGTGCGGACCGTAGGCAGAGGATATAAGGGCTGTAATAGCATGGGAGGGAGACGCAGGGCACGCACCTCTTCATGGGCGGAAAAGCTTCAAGTGTCCAATGAAATGCCTTAATGTACTTAACCAGCAGTGCAAGCTGGATTTTTACTGCTTGTGTTTTCTAACATTCTCCCGGATCCTTATTGGTACTCAAGAGTTTGTGCTTACTCTTCTTCCCTTGCATGAACTATGGTGGGAGCGAAACTTTCTTCAGCCAGAAGTAAGAGATGTCTGATCTCAGCGTCCATTCTAAAGAACTCCAAATCACATCATTCCTTCAAAGCTACAGACCTCTTTTTGAACACGCTGTCATCTTCAGTAAGAATCTCACTTGCATGGCAGATAACCAATCTAGTCCTCCTCAAAAGATTCACTTCCATTTAAAAAAAAACGAAATAATATCAGAATCCACCAACACAATCTCCCAAGAACAAAAAGTACAAAAGTAGCTGACTAAAATAAATCTACCTTGAGAAGAGAAACGGCCACTGAAAAGTGGCCTAGCGGCTGAAGTGGTCGCCCTTGAAGCAGGTGAAGCGGGTTCGAGTCTCGGCAGAGATACTTAACGCCCTGTGAGTCTGAGCAAATCGCTTGCCTATGCTCGCTCCCGTGCATACCAAAAATGAATGTGTCCGTCTGTAATGCAATTGGTGCTCTTTTAAAGCGCTCTGATACCTTTGGCTCTCTATAAAGCTCCAAACAAGATATTATTCCCCAGAAACAGTAAGGGGCTGTCCTTTCTAAAGCCCCCTTGCAGGTGATGTGGCCATCCACCATCCCGGACACAGAGCATGGTGCTGCTGTTCATATGAAAATATCCTGAAGACATCTTTGTCTATATAGCAGGCTGCATGCTCCCTTCTAAGCCAGCCCTCGTTTCCCATGAAGAGAATCTTAAACTCTTTGAGCGGACGCTAGATGCAGCCCTCCTGTGACATCAAACAGCCTCTCGTAGAATCCACTGCACTCGCAGGCAGACCCTCGGCATCACCGGGAGCTCCTAGCAACCACCAGCGGCAAAGCCCGATGCGCCCTGAGCGCGTGCAGCACGCACCAGCCTCTGCCGGCACTTCCAGCCAGACGACGGTGCAAGAGGTGAGCGCAAATACAGAAACAGCCGTGCGCGTTTACGAAGCTGCCTGCTGTTTATTACTTGATTTGGGAATGCGAGGGGGATGTATTACAGGGTGTTTACGAGCTGCTTTTAACTTATCTGAAGAAGGGGGTTTGCAGGTTGGGGAGTTTGTTGAGGTTGGGATTTGTGAATACTGGAGAGGTTTTTCTGCGCAATTTAGCTCCCGCATGCCTATTGGTACTTTAAGTACATCAAAGGTCGCTGTAGGTCTTTCTTTCCATATTTTAGGCTTCAATCGCTCGTTGCAACTAATAGCCAATAATAGTGTGCACA
This sequence comes from Calotriton arnoldi, assembly GCA_963921515.1. NCBI lineage: Eukaryota > Metazoa > Chordata > Amphibia > Caudata > Salamandridae > Calotriton > Calotriton arnoldi. The sequence goes on along the minus strand of CAWUFW010015631.1, from coordinate 67,534 downwards.
TTGTGAACTCACCAGGAGATTGCTTTAGTTTTACCTCTGACGCATTTACATGCCGTTCAGAAAGATGCACAGATACATGGATGAAGAGGCATAAATTAATATGACAGTGAAGACAGATAAAATGCGGGCGCCCACACGCCTGTTTGCTTTTTCTCCACCAAAAGTAGTTTTTGTGACAAAGTAGTGAATCGGGGCTAAGAACAAGCAGACGTAAGCAGTAAATGTACATTGTATTTAACATGAAGTTCTGTTTTGTTCTGATATGTTGCTTTATGGTCACAAAAGAGTGCCCATGGCAGAATATTTTTTTTTAGTGACGATAGTATGAAAGGCCGGTGTCAAATGGTAAGGATTTAAATGCCTCATTGCGCATTCAGTCATTGCTTTTGTGAGAATGTGTAGATTTACTTCAAACGTCCTCAGATAAATATTTATCTAAATTGGTTTATTCTCAGCAATGTGGAATGTGCTGTAATAAAATGAAGCTGCCAGTGTCATATGTAGGTTCTGTGAAACACATTGTTTGGCAAATACATGTAACACAGAGGCGTATGTTTGGCTCTCGGAAACGGTATTTTAGGGACAGAATGAAGAAAGAATGAAGCTGGTATATTCAAAGGCAGTGGGGAAGAGTGCTGTAGTACAAAGACGGTGAGTCAAGTAGTCGGAAAGCACTAGACGCTCGTGAGACTGGCAGCTCGTTTCCTAGCTTCCCCCCCCTTTACTTTCTTTGATTTACCGGCAATAGATCAGATCAATAGCTGGGAGCCGCTAGCTGGAGTCAGCAGAGAGAGCCGATCTGATCGCCCCCTGCGGGCACTGGCAGTTCCTTCTCCAGCAGGCGGTATCACACAGACAGACTTGTTTACGCCACTGCTACTTTTCAGAGCGCCCTTCATCCTTTACACGAGTCATCGCGTGCTTGCTACTGGGGTTCCAAGCGTAATAATAAAGATAGTCGTTAGATTCTAACGTTTTATTGGAAAGAATAAATTCAGATTGCAGAAATAAAGCCATGATGGCTAAAGCTGCTGGGCACAGGACACAAACGCAGGGACAAGTGGGGGAAAGGCAAGATGCTAACTGCTATTCAAAACACATAAATAAAGCCATATTTTATCTCCATCACAGTGGATGTAAAATTGAATCTACTTAAATCAAGTTTAAATTGAATCTACTTAATAAAGTTGCCACCCTGTTTACACACTTTTGTCTCTTAAAGATGCAGCTTCAGTGCATAATGCAAACTGAACCAACTCTGTGCGTCCACATTTTATCAAAGAAGTGCTGTGAGAAACGACCCGGAGAAGAGATGATTTGCCCAGAAACAGACATTTCACTCAAGTGGGAAAGCCATAAGGTGCACAAACGTACAATGTCTCGGGCCCCAACCCTTCACACCACCAATTATGAAAGAAGCACACTTGGCATGTTTGTGCATGTTGCAAGTGGTACAGATTGCAAATGCACACACTGAATAAAATAAGTTGCATATCTTGACAGTGCATGTAATCTTGTAACATTTCACACATGTGCAATATTTACATCTATCTTATGTATCAGATTCCCGCCGCTAGGGAACACTTGCATAAGTGATACTCAAGCGAGCACATGACCAAAATCTGAACACAGAGTTGTATATTTACAGAACAAGTAACCAGGAACCGGCTTCCTGCACCATGTGACCAACATCAGTCACACCCATTAAAAGGTCATTATGTGGTCAACCCCATTGTAGGGCTAGGGGGTCTAAACCACCAACAAAGCAGCACCGACCTCCAGTCAGACTCGATGCTAGCTCTAACCCGACCTGACAGTCCAATGGACCCATGTTCCCTAAGAGAAACAATCAATATCTTAGGTACCCTCCAGTTTGAGGTGGTATAACAGAAATTCACTATCGGAACAGCAGTCCCTTAAGTTATGAATCCAAATTCAGCCCCCACTTACCATCCACTCCTTCCCTAGCTGGCTCTACTTGCCTGGAGCAAGCCAATTGTTGGCCAATACGATTAAGGAAACAACGAAACTTCTACCTCTCCACTTAGAAGCCAGCGTCAGGTACTGATCTAACATTAAACCAAAAACGGTGGCTGGTAGAGTTAATATGCATGTGTCGCTACCACTCTAGAGGAAAAGAGGACAAAAGAGGGTTACCAGGGGGATCATTCATATTTAAATCCTCTTACTATTTGCCCATGTACAACACCCCCCAGACAGAAATGACAACTCTCATAAGGTGACAGGACTAAGTTGGAATACCTTGGTAACCTGAGGAGAGGAACACAGTGTCCCCTCCTCTCTGAACCCACTTCCGACCCATAGCACAACTAATGGTGCCCCTCTTGATTTGCAAGGGGTGCTTGCCAGGAAATGAATCCAAGGCTTCTTATTCCACATTGTGCGACTTAACAACTAAGTCACATACATTTTAGTGCATGATGTGTTTCAGTGTCAAAATCTGCTTAATAATGAGCTTTATTAGTAGATGTTTTTCACAGCCAAATTTTATACACACACACAAACACACACACGCACACAAACACACACAAGCACACACACACACTCACACACATATCCACTGAAAAAACAAAGGTTAAAGGAACATTATAGTTAGGTGAAAATGTCAATGAAATTCACCAGTTATAGTTATCTCAAGTAACTATAACTTGTGCACTAAAGTAACTATAACTCACCCCTAGGGAGAGCCCCAGGGCCCCCGCAGCCCCAAGGCCCTGTATTTGTTGTGGGTGTCCTGGGTGGAACTGAGGCACCCATAGCAACTTTTAAGTTGCTTCAGCTCTCGGGGATGGGGCCCCCAGGGCCAGTTTATGGCTCATTTGAGATGTCATGAGTGATGTCAACAGTGATGTCACTGACCATGTCATGAGTGATGTAATATGTGAGGTCATAAGCAATGCATTGCTGGGCTGCAAGTTACAGTTAGCTCAGCTAACTATAACGGCTGAATTTCTCTAGTTTTGAAGGAGGGAAATGTCAGCTTAACTATAACGTCCCTGTAACCTTTGGTTTTTTTCAGTGAAAAAAACAATATATATATATGTATACGTAGGTAGTTATACTTAGGACCATGTTTCCATAGGAAAAGCGTTTTTTGACTTGCCTAAATCTTTGGCGCCATTTGACGAATCTTCACGAAAAAAGTGAAAAGATTCTTGTTCCACATGGAAAGTTTCGGGGTGATCCTTTCCCATGTTAATTCCCATAGGAACATTATCACTGATGAGATCTCAAATGACATCACTGATGAGTGATGTCATTTGAGATGTCATCAGTGACATCATCAGTGAGGTCACTGACCATGTCATGAGTGATGTAATATGTGAGGTCATAAGCAGTGCATTGTAGGGTGTAAGTTATAGTTAGCTCAGGTAACTATAACTGCTGAATTTGTATGGTTTTGTACGAGTGAAATCTGAGCCTAACTATAACGTCCCTGTAACCTTTGCTTTTTCACTGAATATATATATATATATATATATATATATACTTGCTCCACTGCACCTAGAACCAGCGCAGTCATGTACGGGTGCTCGTAACGCGGAGGTGCATCCGCGTTCAATATGCTGCTGCCACTCCTTTCCTCTTCGGTTTCGAGAGCACTCGCAGGGGTCTTTACTGATTTAGAGTTTCTTTAATTCGTACAGCCAATAGTCAACATGACGCGTTTCGCTTACGCCTTAATCAAACATTTGATTAAGGCGTAAGCCGAAACGCGTCATGTTGACTATTGGCTGTACGAATTAAAGAAACTCTAAATCAGTAAAGACCTCTGCGAGTGCTTTCGAAACCGAAGAGGGAAAGGGAGTGAGCGCGTATATATATATATATATATATATATATATATATATATATATATATATATATATATATATATATATATAAAAGAATGGGCAGATCATAATGCACAATGCTCAATGGGGATGATTCATATGTTAATAAAATATGCTGAGATTGAGCGAGCAGATGTTATAGAAAGAATTAAAGAACTCAATGTCCAATTAGACCAAGACAGTAATCAAGATAGAATTATAAAATTCGAAGGAGAGCTCAGAGAACGGTTGCACAAATATGAGCTACGTATAAAAGAAAGGAAAGCTACAAAATTCTTGAGAGATCGACTTGATTATCAGAGGGGACAAATATATACGTTTGCTAAACGCTTTGAAAACATACGTCGCCGAGTACACAATACCAACAAAACGTATGAGGAGCAATCTGAGAGTGAAATCAGCTCCGACACGGGATCGGAAGTAGAAATAGATGACCTAACCAGAAAAGATGGGGGAATGGTCAAATTTTCCACATCAGACAAACTACGTTTTTTACAGGAAGATCAGCGCAAGGAATTCAAAATTGGGAGAGGACGGGGAAGACCAAGAGGGGGCGCAAACAAAGGAGGGGTGGTGCAGGCTGCAGAGAGGGTTACACGCAAACAGAAGAAGAAAGCAGGCAAATAATCAATGATTACGTAACAGTCCTCAATCTTAATACTGCCAACTTAACAAATAAAGATGTGAGAACACTGGAATTGGGACTGTCTTATTGCCACAGGAACAATTTCGATTATCCAAGCACTAGACTTGATCTCTATAAGTTCACAAGGAAATTAAAGCTCAACAAAACACATATACTACGTGAGTCAGCAGTTGGATCTATTTATATTGTTGTACCTGACACAGATGCACAACTGACAGTCAATGACTGACTGACTGACTGAGATATTTATAAAGCGCTCTAATGCCGAGGCGTCTTGGCGCTGAGGAAATATCCAACCACCAGAATTAACAGGCCTAGGGCTTAGTGAAGAGCCATGTTTTGATCATCTTTCTAAAGAGATCCCTGCTTGACTGCAGTCTCATGTGGATTGGGAGGGAATTCCACAGCTTGGCCGCTTGGTAGGAGAACCCCTGCCGCCCCATCTGGCTCTGCTTATAGTAGAGAGCAGGACCAATCCGGTGTTTGCTGACCTGAGACAGCGTATTGGTAGATATCTTGGGAATAGAGATTGTATAGCTGACGCCCCTCCTCCATAAAGGGCTTTATGGACTATACATAGAGCCTTGAAATCTATTCTTCGACGAACTGGTAGCCAATGGAGACTTTTAAGGCTTGCGGATGTTGGGTGGTATTTAGGTAATTCTAGCAATACTCGTGCAGCTGCATTTTGTAGAGACTGTAGTTTAGAGAGTTGTCTAACGCCAGCCCCTAGGTATAGCGAATTACAATAGTCTATTCGGGACAACACCAATGCACCAACTACCGTTTTTCTTAACGAAGATGGAATGAATGGAAGGATCTTCCGTAAAATTTTCAGCGTGAAGAAACAGGCCGAATGATATGTCGGAAGATGAAATCCTAGGGAATTTAATGGCCCTACAAGAGGAAGGGAGGATTAACACGGAAGAGGCAACCAATGCAAATGAGGAGAGGATATATGAACTGATCAAAGGAGGAGGTACACTCCATTTAGACCCAGATCTAGATTCATTCCGAATATGTCAAGATACAATATTGATATATTCTCGGACAATATGACCAAAGAATTGTGACATATTAATGTCTCTGCTGGACGAAATTTGATCACATTAAATCAGAAAGACAAAGACTTTTTTGACACTGTGGGGAGATTGAAGCAAATGGATGGAATAATTGTGAAGCCTTCAGACAAAGGCGGCAATGTGGTCCTTTGGGATCGAGATCTATACGAAAAAGAAGCCATGTTACAACTTAATGATAAGAACTGCTACATCCAAGTCACAATGGAACATTATACGTCCATCAAGGACAATTTCTTTGCACGTCTGCAATTCTGGAAAGATACAGGCCATCTGAGTTGGGATGAATATCGATTCCTGAGACAAAACTGCCCGGTGATACCAACGTTCTATATGATACCAAAAGTGCATAAGGACAGTTTAAGACCACCAGGCAGACCAATAATAGCGGCTCAGGACAGTCTGTTCGAAAATACCTCCAAATATATTGATTATTTTTTACTCCAATAGTCAGTTCATTGCCATCATATATCAGGGATACCTCTGATTTCCTGAAGCGCATCTATGATGTAAAGTGGGAAAGTGACATGTTGCTAATGACACTTGATGTTTCCTCCCTCTATACCAGTATACACCATACAGATGGCTTATGGGCAGTACAGCATTTTTTACGCATGAGAGCGTTAGGCTTTTCTCTACATAACAACATGCTCCTAGAGAAGATTGTATGGTGCCTCACTAACAATATTTCTATCTTTGATAAACAACTGTACCAGCAACAGAGAGGGACTGCGATGGGCACCTGTTTCGCCCCTAGCTAAGCGAATCTTCACATGGGCTGGTGGGATGAACAGGTGCTCGGCAGTAAGGGTTTGGAACACTGGCTGCAACATACCACTTTATGGCTAAGGTATATAGACGACCTCTTTGTGTTGTGGCAGGGCACAGAGAGGGAGGCTAACCTTAACCAATTGCAAGACCTCCAACATCATATACCTTATTCTGTGTCCCTGTAACCAGGGATATGTGGGGGAAACCTCAAGGTCAATGACAACTCGACTCACAGAACATAGGTCAGCCATCCGTACCAAAAAAAAAATCAATGCCCCATTGGTTAAACTCTATATGGAGGCTCAACACAGCACACAACAAATAAGATGGCTGATCTTGGAAAAAATACGTATTAATTCTGGAAGCTTGAGCACAGAAATACGTAAACGCAGAGAGGTATACTGGATCTTCACTTTGGATACATATAGAAATGGGACGAACAACGAAATCCCATGGGATCAAGCTGGAGCTGGTCTCACATCCAGCTTTGGCCCCGTTTTGCCCCTCTATGTACAGAGAGAACTGAGATAAATCCAAATGATTGCCAATTTAACATTTTCCTTCTTCACCCCCTGCTTTCTCCCCATTTATGGGCTCTCATTTTTCCCCATTACACCCTGCTTTGATAAGCTTATGCCAGTTTTTGGGTTTCCAAATCTCTGTAGTGTATCCATTCTCACTACATAATATGTTCCTGTCCACTAAACACATAGTAGTGTTATATCTTAATTACTTTTCTTTTTTCCATTTTCAGCCTGCATCCGCACATGAATCGAATCTTTTTCAATACCTTACATATTTCGCATATTCTACTACACCAGGCATTTCTATCTTAATTCATCATCAGGTAATTTTATTTCATCATGTATCAATACCTGATTTTGTCATTCAATTCTGAATTCTGTATTCATGCACACCAGCCTAAGATGGCCGCCACAAACTCCACATATCAATGTATCAGGCTGGGACGGCATTCGGACGTCCAAAGTCCAATCCCGTGATCACTTTCCACCTCTCACGCAGCCATACGTCGTTTGCGTGACCGTTTTCAAGTTTTTGGCGCGGGTTTAGGCATTTTAACAGCCAAGCGTAATGGCAGTACGCTGCTGGGCATTGGCAATACCGTTTTTGCACATGCACGGCGTGCAGCGCTAGACAACACCTCAAGCAGCCACTGGAGCCTGCCTCACGGTCCAGCACGGCGTTGCATCGATCGTCTGCCGTGATCTGGTGGAGTGGCAGACAATCGGATTACCTACATCTGCTTTTCTTCCCCACAGGTAAGAACAGTAAGGGGGCATTCATACCACACACTTCCCCTGCAGGTGCACACTCACCTGTACCCCGCGTCAATACCGCCTTCCAGCCACCAGAGACCTATCTAGGGATCCTACCGGTACCCTCACTGGTTTCTGCTTTCTTCTTCTTATTTAGTGTGGGACATCTACCTCCCCACCTTCTCGATTTGGAACAGCTGCGGGCTCATGTATATGTGCTTACACCTCAGTTAGAGGTAAGTTTGCTTATCCCTATCTTATGATTCGTACCTGGATAATCCCATGGCACATTCATTATATATTTGTACATACATCTATACGGCTGTCCATACGTGTACACTAGGAATATTGATAGCTCTTACCTCTTTTTCTTTGTAGTGTACTGTTTTTAAATATTTCCTATCAAATTGAGCACAGCTACATATCGCATCGTATTATTACATCATTTGTAATCAATTTGAGCGTAGCCACCCTTCGCCTCCATAGGTAAGCGGCAACGTTTCCATCCTTTCTGCCTCTTCCTTTTCACATTTTGTTTTTTCATCGGTCTTTTTCTGTAATAAATAGATCTTGCTTGGTTTTCCCTACAAGGTGCACTCTATACTCCAGCACCAGTGTCACCAGTTCATAATTTTTCCAAGGTCAGATGATCTTGTATATCTGACAAGGTACATGTTTTTCTTTTTTATCTGATACATATACGTGGTTCGGACATGTGGTTCTTAGCAAACGTTGGGTGTACATTGGGTTCCATAATGATATGCCTGTTCTAAAGTAGTTTCATAATATCTGTAACCTGAGCGCCACATGCATATTCCATGGGAATCTATCTGTGCATGCACATTTTCTTCTCTACTTGGTGCTTTTTTAACTCACGGGCTCCACATATTTTCTTTATTGTTTTCATCAAACACGTCAATTGGTGATCCTAAGGATTCTTAATAAATCTAAGATTTAGTCCATTTTTTGGACTTTTTTAATATTACTTTCTTCTTTCTATCTTTTCAGCCTTTTCTTATGACAGGTTTTAATTATTCTTTTTCTAGATCTGATTATCTATTGAAGCAGAAAATTTGAGTAGGACCCTCAATATGTGACTTACAAGGCTGTTTTTTTTTTCTCCAAATGTATTTTTATAGGTTTCTTTACATACATGGCTACCTGATAAAGGCGTAACGCTGACACGCGCATAGGACATGAAATTCTTCAGCCATGATTAATATGTATACTTTTCCTTCATGAAACCGCTGTGATGTTATTTGAACTATAGTTACTCCATTGTTGTTTTTTTCTTGCTGTGTCACTACCTGCATATCAATTGTATACAATATTTTTATAAAATATCTTTTCAGAAATAGGTAGAGTATGAGTGTGTTAGCATGCCTGCATACCTAAAGTAGTGACCAGGGTCCAACAATGTGCCAAATACTGTATGATTATACTGCACACATTGAGTAACTGTTTTTTATGATATAGTGTTTTCAATTTTGCCTTAAAAAAGAATATAATATTCAAAAAAATCATATTGATATAAATAAATATATATTTGTTGATACCTTACCACATCTGGTTGTTCACATATTATTTCTGCATATTTATAGGTCCACTCAGTAATTGTATTTCCTAAATGTTTTCTCACACTTGTACAGAGAGGGAGGCTAAACAGTTTGTAAGGGAACTAAATGAGAACAATCTAAACCTCAAATTTACTACCAATATTAGCTCCACTTCAGTGGACTTTCTGGCTGTCCGCATTACCACTAGCTCTAATGACCACGATATTCAGAAAGCCTACTGCCGGCAATACCATATTGCATGCCAAGAGTTTTCACCCGACACCACTCATTAGAAGCATCCCCTTTGGGGAACTATATAGAGCCAAAAGAATCTGTAGTAGCCCTGAGACCTATGCCAAAACTGAAGAAGAAATGCTAAAGAGATTTAGACAAAGAGGATACTCTGATCGTATCCTTGATGCTGCCTGTAAAAGAGCCAGATAAATTGACAGGGAAAGAGCACTTTTTGATCCTTCGCAGACTAGCGTAAAAAGGAGGAACACTGTACCCACGCCCAGATTTATCACCACATATAATCAGGAGCACCAGAGGGTGCGACAGGTTATGTCGAAACATTGGCATCTTCTTAGAGAAGACCCGATCATTGGCCCACTGGTCCCTAGATGTCCTATGATTACTTATAGGAAGTCCAAGTCAATGAGGGACCATCTAGACAGAAGTGATTTTGAGAGAAAAGCTAGATCCCAAACATTGTTGACACAATATGATGGCTTTAGGAAATGTTTCAAGTACAAAGCGTGTAAGAATGGTGAAAACCGTACATCTATAGAAACACTGTTCAACAAGGTCATCAAGATACGGGGTAACCTTACATGCAAATCCGAATATGTAGTGTATATCCTAATGTGTCCCTGCAGGAAAGTTTATGTGGGCAGTACCACACTGCCGGCACACAGGAGAATATTACAATATATTCGTGCCATCATACACAAGGACTGCAGTTACCTGGTTGCCCGGCATTTTGAAAAAGAACTCCAAGGTGACCCCACAGCTTTGAAGTACAGCTGTGTGGCACAAGTGCCTAAAAGGAAAAAAGGAAGCGACAGGGAAAAGGAATTGCGGAAACTTGAAACCTGGTTCATTTTAGAACTAGACAGTAAGGAACCAATGGGTCTTAACATGGATGAAGAACTGTATACCTGTCTTCTCTGAGAGTTTTATGAGGGTTAATTACATCTTACCTGGGAGTGTGTGGGGGTATAATTTCAAGTCCTCACTCCATAGCATATTGTGTGGAATTTATGGTTGTTTTCGTGGGCTTGTTTCCATCATCTATGTAATATCTTCTTGTATACACCTGATGGTCTGAGAGATTTCCAATAACCCCTATCTGTGCTAAGAGGAATTCAACTCTTTATTGTTTAAGTTTTGATGGGCTCCCTACCCCCTGATGGACGAGTATGCTTATATATGTATTGATTTGGCACTAGTGCACTTCATTTCGGTGATGTAAGGAACACAGTTAGGCATACATTAGGCACTTGCCGGTGGAAATTTGAAATACTGTACTCTATTTGAGGTTAAGGGGTCAATAGATACTGTCTTATGTACTATTGGCCTTTCAGGAATGTTATTGAGGGTCCGAAACCAACTATGGTTTTTATATGTATTTTACATAATAAGTAGCATTTTGCAGTAATATTGTAATGTGTACCACCTTTAAGAAGGAATAATAAATAGGTCATATTTTGCACATAACTATGTATTAGCAAAATGAAACTTATTTGTGATTTTAAACAATGAAATTTTGCTAATAGAAACTATCTTCCCCACCTAGTGTGAACAGAAAATATTATGCCTTTCACATGTGTATCTTTTAACCAAGTGTGTTCTTATGTCTATTACACCCCTTTTCTATGTTTACCACACTGTTTACTATATATGCACTTTAAAAATGGCGCTCACTGTCGTGATCAAGACTGCTGTGAGCAGTTAAAACGCGTTGACAGGTTGTCACTCTAAACGCTTTTAATAAACATTTGCTGCACAGTTTGCCGAGGAGTTCGTCCGTATCCATTTGTTTGCGGTTTGGATACATTGTTGCATATATATATATATATATAGATAGATATATAGCTATATATAGATATAGATATATCAATCAAATCACTGTCCTCACAATAAGGAAGACAACAGAGACCGGCACCCGGGGAAGGACTTTAGTTGATTTATTCAGATGCCATTAGAATAACCATCAATGTGTTGGGGCTCCCACATGAGGCTTGATCATGAAGTAAATCGCCATTTTGACTTGTGGTAAATATACAACATAACAAACATAGAAAACAGACTATCTTCATACAATCAGTTTTCAACACATGAAAGAGATACTGAGAATGCCCCCAAATTAAGTCAACATAATTTGCCTTATGCAGAATCAAATAACAAAGCAACCTGATTTCATAACATAATGTAGACCTTCATGTCAAAATTCATCAATCTTACTGTACATGAACCCCCTTTCTTATTGTCTAGGCAATCTTCATTCTTAACATATATATATATATATATATATATATATATATATATATATATATATATATATATATATGTATATTGAAAAAAACAAAGGTTAAAGTAACATTAAAGTAATGTTATAGTTAGGTGAACATTTCAGTGACAACGTAACATTTTAAAATAAAAAAGAGACTGAAATTCATGAGTTATAGTTAATTCAAGTAATTATAACTCATGCCCTAACGAAACTATAACTCATGCCCCCACCATCACAGTTTTGTCATCAATGATGTCATTTCAAATGTTTCAGTGATGTTACCAATTATGTTATAGAGCATTTCATGAGTAATGTATTGTATGGGATAATTAGCTGTCCATGGCATGGCGAGGGTGCGAGTTATAGTAACCTTAGGGTATGAGTTATAGTAATGTGAGATAATTATAACTGGTGAACTTCAGTGGTTGCTTAAGTTTAACATATTATGTTGTCTCTGAAATGTTCATCTAACTATAAAGTTACTTTAACCTAAGTTTTTTTAGTGAATTTCTTTTTTTTAATGTAAAGTCATATTTTATTATCATGCATAAAGCTAACCCCAGCTGTGCATGGCCTTTGACTGTTCGTGGTGTGGCTTTGGCCGCAGGACCTGACTTGTGGACAGGCACTGAGTCAAACCCCCTGCAGGAAGCCAACCGCTTGCCATGCACGGCCGTGCATAGCATGGGCTTGGCCACAGGGCCTGGCCTGCATGCAGCCAACCACACATGGCCTTCTGGTATGCACAGCATGTGGTTGGCCTCGCAGGTTCTAGCCACACTCAGGCAGACTTACTGATTTTATCAAAGAGCCACAACACTAAAATATAAAAAGGGCGCCAAAGTTATTAGCAAACCAAAAAAGGAATTTCCTATGGAAACACAGACCTAACTATAACTACCCAGTGGCGATCGCAGGGTAGTATATATTTCTTAATGCCGGTCATCACTAGGCAGCTTTAGTTAGGTCTGCTTTTCCAGAGAAAGATCATTTTTTGGTTTGTTCAATGGGGTATAGGGCACTCGCAGGGGGGTTGGGTGCAGGGCCTGCTCTGGCCAAACCGATGCAACACATGGCCAAAGCCATGTGTGGCATGGGGTTGACTTTATGCATGGTAATAAAATATTACCTTACGTTAAAAAAAACCTATCTTAGAGGCAAAAGTATGAGAAAGAATTCTCAAATGACACAAAAAGAAGTAACAATTTTGGATAATACAAAGCAAGTATCACAACCCTGGATGGCATAAATCTCGCAGATCATGTTCTAAATCCATTCAAAGAAGAAGTATTAAAACCAGGTTTTTCTTTCTTTTACCCTGGAAACACATTTCATTTGCACTCTAGACAAGGATAGACTTGTTTAAATTCATACAGAAATTGAAAATGGCCAAACAGTTTACAAGTGTTATGAATATTTTGGAAGAAAAGAAGAATACTTCTATATCACAACTAGGTCTACAGATACAGGATCTTGATCATTTTCAAGCGCTTGTTGACTTAACTGACATCTCAAACACATCAGCAAGTGACATGGATGAACACAGCATGGTGGAATCATTTTTGATTTATCATAACCTAGTGGTCTCAGAATGAATTCCAAATGTATGCTTGAGTTGAACAGTGGATGCAATGGTTGTACTTCAAGACATAGGGCCTCATTTAGAGTTTGGGGGATGGGTTACTCCATCACAAACGTAACAGATGTCCCGTCCACCATATTACAAGTGAATTATATTCTACAACACTGGTAATACAGGGGATGGGATATCTGTCATGTTTTGGTGGAGTATCCTATCCAGCAAACTCTAAATCAGGCCTATGATTATTGCAGAACTAAAAAAACTGAGACCACAATATAGAAAACCTAATCAAAGTACAACATGAGACTTGGGCCATATAGAGCCTACAACAAGATGAGAACCTTGTAATTAAGCCATCATACAAAAGGGGTAATATAGATTTTATGGCAAGGTCGATGTACCTGGAAAAAGCCCTATCCCAGCTAGAAGACCATACTTGCTATGAAATATTTTCTGTTGTAAGCAAGCAGTCAACCAGTATCACAGCAAATTGGTGGATTGTTAGGATCAGGGTTTCATAAAGGTTTGAAACAGGACTACCCATTGTTACCCACCTTAAATGTTTTACTCAAGAAAGACAAGAATGTGTTGATCATTTTCAACAGCCACTTGTGCTATCCGTGCCCTCCTACATCAGAGACAGCATGGATTTTATCTTGAAAATGTGTCATATTCCACATAAGATGAACATTATATAATCGCTCTTGACATGTCATCAGTGCATGACAGCATAAGACATAAAGATGGCATATAGTCATTCGAATATGTTTTGAAAAAGAGTCCAATACAAATGATATCAATAACAGTATGATGTCAGCGCTGCTGAAATATTGTTTAGAGAATAGCATATTTTTATTCCAGGAAGTCCTCTACCATCAAACCTATAGCACTGCCATGGGTACAAAATTAGCTCCGAGTTCTGCTAACCTCTTGATGGGATGGTATGAAGAAAACAATTATGGTGTACCAAGAATGTAAAGCACACGCAATACATTGTGACTTGGTATGTCTATGTAGATGATTTATTCATCATTTGGTCTAGAAACAAAACAGATACTCAAGAGTTCATCAAGGTTCTGAACAACAGACATTTGTATTGATGTTCACAAGCCGTACAGGCAAATTGAAATGGCCGTTCTAGACTTAAAAATTGAGATACAAGACAATACATTAAAGACATGCATCTTTCGGAAAACACCTTCAAGAAATAGTGTACTACATTTAGAGAATTCAATTCACAGAATTTGAAATGGAGTATTCCACACGAGGAGTTTAATGCAAGTCAAACATAACTGCAGCATGGTCACAGAGTATGAAAGAGAGAGAAAAAGAGAAAAGGAGTTCTGGAGGTGTTAGAAATGGGGGTCTCTAGTTGGCAGAGGTAGGTACCTTTGTCCAAATAGGGACCCTTGCTTCTAGTCAGGGTAAGGGGGATACACACTCTAGTTAACCCCTGCTCACCCCCTTGGTAGCTTGGCACGAGCAGACAGGTTTATCTCAAAGGCAATGTGTAAAGTATTTGTACCAACACTCACAGTAACACAGTGAAAACACCACAAATGGACACCACACCAGTTTAGAAATATAAAATATCCTTATCTAAACTAAACAAGACCAAAACGACAAAAATCCAACATACACAGTTAAAAATATGACTTTCAAAAGGTTTCAAGAACTTGTACCATACAAAAACTATGGATGCGTGACTTTTCACCAAAGTACCTGTAGTTGCGTCAAAGTTCACCAAGCCAAAAAGCCGCAGCGTCGGAAAACAAAGAGATGCGACACTCCTGAGACCCTCAGGAGGCGATGCGACAGTCCCGCTGCACGCAGAGGAAGGGTTGCGTCGAATCTAGTCTGTACGGGGAGTGATGCATCGATTCTTCATGACGGTTCCGTTCCGCGGGTGATGCGTCGGAAGAACTTGCCACACAGGTTCGATGCGTGGAAATCCGGGATGCGTCGGCGATTGATGCGGCGGCGTCGAGCGGCACTGCGTCGGTCCTCTTCAGCCGCGATCCCTCGATGCGTCAATTTATGCAGCGGCGACAAGCGCTGCAATGGTTTTCACGGCGATGCGTGGAAATTCTTCTTGCGCATTGGAGATGCGTCGGGAAAACAGCCATAAGAAGAGTGATGCATTGATTTTAGCAGTTCTTCACGTTTCTTCTTTCTACTAGCTCCCAAACAGCAGCAACAACCTACAGAGGCCCACAACTGGCACAGGCACCTCTTGGCAGGCTAGAACTCACAGCATCAGAGTTCAGGGGGGGAGCTGGGGGTGAAGTCTTTGTGTCCCTGAGACTTCAGAACAGGAGGCCAGCTCACTTCAGGCCCTTGGAGATCTCCTTCAAGCAGGGGACACAGCACACAGCAAAGTCCTTCTCCTTTCCTTGGCAGAAACAGCAACTGCAGGCCAACCCCAGACACACAGCAAGGGCAGTACTTCTCCTCAGTCTCTCCAGCTCTTCTCCTTGACAAAGGTTCCTCTTGAATTCCAGGAATGATCTAAAGTCTGGGGTTTTGGGTCTGATACTTATATCCCAAAATGTCTTTGTTCTCTTTGTGCAAGGGGCTCTGAGCCCAGTTCAAACCAGTTCTGGGGGGCACTCTGCAAGTGCACAACAACATCCATTGTCAGTGTGAGCCTTGGCTCAAGACACACCACAGGGGGGCGGAGCCAGTATTGTGTAAGGCAGGCATAGCCCTATTCAGGTACAGGTACTACTCCTCCCACCACTCCAAATGCAGATCAGGCCTATTCAGCCTAGTGCTGACTCATCTAGACTCCTGGAGCCACTACACCTCCCCAGCCCCTGTCACTCCAAAGCCAGACAATCAATCCACAAACAGGCAGAGTCACACAGGAAGGTTGAACAAGCAAATAGCCACTTTCTAAAAGTGCTATTTTCAAACACATAATTTAAAAACCATCTTTACTAAAAGATGTGTCATTAAATCCTGAGTTCAGGGATACCAAACTCAATTTTTCCATCTTATCCCTATGGGAAGATATGTTTGTAAATTGTTACAAATCATTCCCCATTCTGTCCTATGGGGCAAGATAGCCTTTCAATAGTGAACACGAAATTGGCAGTATTTCACTATCAGGACATGTTGCACACACCAGTACATGTCATACCTTTCCCATACACTGCACCCTGCCCAGGGGGGTACCTTGGGCCTACCATAGGGGTGTCTTATGTGTAAGAAAAGGGACGGGTAGGGCCTGGCAAGTGGGTGCACTTGCCAAGTCGACATGGCAGTTAACAAACTGCGCACAGGCACTGCTGTGGCAGGCCTGAGACCTCTTTTCAGGGCTACTCATGTGGGTGGCACAATCAGTGCTGCAAGTCCACTAGTAGCATTTGATTTACCAGCCCTGGCACATTCAGTGCACTTTACTAGGGAGCTACTTGTAAAACAAATATGCCAATCAGGGAGAACCAATCACAATATAAATTTACACAGGGAGCACTTGCACTTTGACACTGATCAGCAGTGGCAAAGTGCCCAAAACATCTAAGCCAAGCAAAAACGAAATCCAGCACAGCATCAAAAACACAGGAGGTAGAGGCAAAAAGTCAGGGAAAACCATGCCAAGGATGCCAGGTCTAACAGGAGGCTATTCAGAATATGTTTTAAAAGAAAGAATGAATTATTTCATAAAACAATGCCAATTGAAAAAGACAGATCTGACCCAATCCATCTCATCCCTGTTTATAATTTGGATTCTAAATAAATCAGAAGTCTAATTAATAAGCATTGGAAATTTTATAGAGTGATAATACATTACAAGGGATAGTGGGCAATCACTCATCTATCACACAAGGCAAAGTACACTCCCTAAAGTAGGACAGCAGACACAGTCATCTAAAAAATACACAAAAACAGGACTGGCTAACCAAACCTAAGCGACTCATCAGAGCAAAAATGTAAGGCATGGCAACAGAGTCCAGAGAGGAAAGACCTTGTGATCCCATATCAAAAGAATACAAGAAAACAATATTTTATTACATGCAAAACAGACTATGTAGTGTCTTTTAGACTTGGTATCCTTGGCATGGCTTCCCCTGACTTTGTGCCTCTACCTCCTGTTTTTTTGATGCAGTGCTGGATTTCGTTTTTGCTGGCTTAGATACTTTGGACACTTTGCCACTGCTGATCAGTGTCAAAGTGCAAGTGGTCCCTGTACAAATTGTTATTACAATTGGTTATCCATGATTGGCATATTTGATTTACTGGTAAGTCACTAGTAAAGTGCACTGAGTTTGCCCAGGGCCTATAAATCAAATGCTACTAGTGGGCCTGCAGCACTGATTGTGCCACCCACATAAGTAGCCCAGCAAATGTAACTCAGATCTGCCACTGCAGTGTCTGCATGCAGTTTTAACTTCCATGTCGACCTGTCAAGTGCACCCACTTGCCAGGCCCTAACCCTCCCCTTTCTTACACGTGAAACACCCCTCAGGTAAGTCCAAGGTACCCCCAAGGGCAGGGTGCAGTGTATGTGTATGTGAAAGGTAGGACATGTACTGGTGTGTGTGGCATGTCCTGATAGTGAAATACTGCCAATTTCGTTCTTCACTATTGAATGGCTATCTGTCCCATAGGATAGCATGGGAGATACTTTGTAACTTCTTACAAGTATAACTTCCCATTGTGATAAGATGGAAGAATAAAGTTTAGGCTCTCTGAACTCAGAATTTAATAACATATCTTTCAGTAAAGATGGTTTTTAAATTGTGTGTGTGAAAATGCCACTTTTAGAAAGTACAAAAAGAAACAAATGATGGACGGAATGCTGAGCAATGCAAACATTCACCCCCAGTCACATAGATCTGGGTTTAATCCATCGTTCTTTTGCTCACCACGCCACCCCAGCTTGGACCCAGCCATATGCAAATCAGTCTTGACCCTGTGCCTCATGGGAACAGTCCAGTCCGAACTGCCAAGCCAGGTCCTCCCTGGACCGGAAACAAGCATCCTGGGACCGGTTTCGGGGCATCACCCCTCCTCTGCCAGGCTAGCTTGAATCCACTGGTGCAGTGGGCACGGGACCCACGTCTGGGCATACCATTCCCACTTAGGGCGACAAATGCAAAAAGAAACAAATGATGGACGGAATGCTGAACAATGCAAACATTCACCCCCAGTCACAAAGATCTGGGTTTAATCCATCGTTCTTTTGCTCACCACGCCACCCCAGTTTGGACCCAGCCATATGCAAATCAGTCTTGACCCTATGCCTCATTGGAACAGTCCAGCCCGAACTGCCAAGCCAGGTCCTCCCAGGACCGAAAACAAGCATCCTGGGACTGGTTTAGGAGCACACGAAGTTCCAGGAGTTTTTCCCTCGCTTGCGCTTGCTAACATTAAGTTGGCAAGCAAGGAAAATCCAACGCTAGACCACCTTCCAGCGAGATTTCTCAACGTGGGCTGTCAGGGATGGTCGCGACCGCTCGCGTTAAGAAACCTTCCGTTTGTGTTGAGGAAGCTGCAGCTCGAAGTAGAACATCTACTCGAACGGCAGAAAGAAGCAGCGCCCTCTTGTACTGTACTTGGTGCAGTTCGTTGCCAAACACCCGCGTTAAAAATCAGCACGAACTGCGTGACTTAATGCACTCTGCCGCTTGCGGAACTCCGTGTATCACGGCAGAGTTTTTTAGTCACTTCTCTGCAAACTCATTGGACCCCAAGAGCCAGCGAGGCTCCAACGTGTGGTAAGCCGTATGCGCTGCATATTTCCATGCGATTTTTGTGACTATAGCGGGTGAAGAGATTCAAATATATTCGTTAATAAGAGCCTGCGCGACATTTCACGTCAACTACAGGCTCTTTTACAGAGTGCATAGCTTATTGTGTAAATACGAAGCCTCAATGGCTACAGCAGCGGATGTGCTTCGGGACCGGGAGGCGGTGGCAGATGCTCTATTCCTCAATCTGCCTGGTATTTATGAGACAATTATGGATAGAAGTAGCAATATGGAAAACTGCAATGATGTCAAATTATTACTGAAGAAACTTGAGAAACTGCTTCGAACAGAGCTAACAAAGTGGTGGGAGAAGAAGTCTCTTGAAAAGTAAAAGGAAGCAGGCCGAGTGCCACGGGGGTTGCGTGTACTCATTGCCCCATCTTTTGAGAATCCAAATCCCTTAATGCTAAAAGAATGGGCAACAAATAATCTGGAGGCGTCCATGAATATGGTCTGTATACTCATCAAATATGCGGAAATTGATAGGACAGATATTTTAAAGAAAATTGATATTCTAAATCAGCAATTAGACGCCTTGGAACAAGAGGAAGCTGTTAAAAAGGGAAGAGATGAAATCAAAAAACGCCTTGACAAACATGAAGAAGTGATAAAAGCGCGCAAAGTGTTCAAATTTGCGCGCGATAAGCGGGACTATGAGATGGGCAGAGTCTTTACATTCTCTAAAAAGTTTGAATCGGTTAAAAGACAAGCATTAATCACGAAAGTTCCAACTGCTCCTGCACAAAGCCATGTTTATACAGAGGCATCTGACACGGATTTAAGCTCCTTAGTAAGCAGTAATGATTCTGATGATGGCAGTTTAATGGTTCAAGGTGTGCAGCCTCCGAGTAACTTTACTCCCTCTGAGGAATTGGGGTTTATAATAGAGGATCGTCGGCATACACTCAGGCCAAGAATCCCCCAGAAGAAAAACGACGCAGGCGCAATGAATGCTGCAAACAGAGGCGCAAACGGAGGAGGCAGAAGGAAAGGGAAACGAGGGAAAGGAAATCAACGGCCCTTGTAACAAATAACACGACCAATACTGCCAATACAGTCATCAATCTGACAGAGACCGAATTGAATGCTGCTGAGTTACAGTTACTGGCATTGGAATTATCTTTTTGCCCCAAGAATGGTTTTAAATACGTGCAATCACGTATTGATGTTTTTAAATTTATACGCAAACTTAAATTGATCAAACATTTTAAGTTGAACAAAGTTAGCGAAACAGCTGCTACTGTTATCTCGGTGAATCAACCAAGTATTAATCTTCAAACAGCTGATATTCCTACATTAAGATCAATGTATGCATTGGCAGGACATACTGATGACACCATTCTAGACACACAGGCAGAACTCCAACAAATGGGTATTGCAAGTGGGTGTGCAGCAACTAGTCCATTCCGCCCACAATCAACTTTTATTCCCCTTATGCCTAAAGACGCAATAGATACTTTTAGTGATTGTGTAATTGATGACTTGAAGAAACTCAATCGCACTACTACACAGAATCTTAAACATAGAAGTTATGCTGAAATACAATACTCTAAACTCATGCGTAAAATTAATGACAATGGCAATGTAATTGTCAACAAGGCCGATAAAGGGGAAATATAGTGCTGTGGCCCCGTGATGCATATCTTGAGGAAGCAAAACGTCATTTGAATGATCCGATGTGTTATAGGAAAGCGTCATTCCAGGAACTTAAATCAGTAAAAGACTTAGGGGTCGATTCCGATTCGGGCCGGAAAAAGCACCGACCGACTCGGATCCGGAAAAAACACCGACCGACACGTACCCGTGGCGCACGACACGCCAAGTACGATGCAAGGCGCGAAAAATCCGACCGACACGTACCGAAACCAAGTCGACCGACCGAGCCGCACGGAAAACAGCAATCCGGCCGGAAAAACACGCGAATCCAACCGACCGACACGCACCCGGAACAAATCCGACCGAAACGTACACGCGAACTCCAAACCGCAAAGTACGATGCAAGGCGCGAAAACCACGACCGAGTCGGACGGAGGACAAGCCGTACGACCGACACGCATACAAAACCGAGCCGAAGCAACACAATACACCGTGACCGACGCGTACGCAGCATAGAAAACTGCACAAACACAGCGTGAACGAAACGGAGAACACCGTACGAGACCAATGCAGGGTCCGACTCGGTCACAAGAACGTTTCCAACATACACAAACAGCACAAAGGAAAAATCACCCAAAAAAAGGCCAAACAAGCAATTACCAAGCCAATAAATACTGGGGGTGGGGACAGAGAACAAAGACACACCCACAACTCCACCTATATAAAGGACACAAATCACTACCATGAGCCTTTGCAAATGCCATTCCACTGCCAGCACCCAAGAGAAAGCAACCACACACCCACAGCTCATCCCTCACACAAGCCACACACCATCAGCACACCAACAAATACCTACCTCACATACACCCAGCAAAACACACACTCACACACCCTCACCTGCACACCAACACACACATCACTCACCATCACCACCCATCACCATGCCCCCAAGAAGAATCACAAGTTCCTAGATTGTGAATTGGAAGTCCTGGTAGACGAGATCCTCAGGGTAGAGCCACAGCTGTTTGGCACATTGGTCCAACAGACCCCCATGTCGCAGAAAACCAAGATGTGGGAGAGGATCATCAACAGGGTGAACGCCCAATCACCATGTCGGCGCACAAAGACCGACATCCAGAACAGGTGGTATGACGTGCGCAGGAGGGTACGGAAACTGCTGAAGCAAGACTACATCAACAGCCAACACACCGGCAGTGGCCCTCCTGCCAAGCCAATATACCTCAGGCCCTGGGAGGAGAAGGTGCGGGCCATCCTTCCGCCAGTGAGCGTATATGGACTAGAGGACATCCCAGAGCCTGGTGAGTACACAACAAATGTACACAATATACTGCCACAAAACACACACACATCACTGTCAAGGGGAGAGTCAAACCATGCACTCATAGCAATTACACAGCAACCAGAACAGAATCATCCCAAAATGTGTATGTCAGTCAGATAAACACAACACATGCCATCAAAAAAGTCACATCCAACTGTGCCAACACATGTACAAACACAACCACAACTACAGCTAGGCAGTGGCACAAATAGAACTAACAAACACATCCACACATGTAGCCACCACAACAACACCAACACACAGTGAAGACCACTCAAAGGAAGGAATTCTGTGTATGCTGGCCAAGTCAGTGTAGCCAATAGCATGGGAAGGGGGGTGGAGGCAATAGCATGATGGGAGTCGCAGTCACACATATTGCCCCCCCCCACAACTGTCCCATCAACACCACCCTGAACCATGCTCACATCACAGGGAGTGGAGAAGGACTCACAAGATGGCTGACACTGGCTACTGCTGTGGGGAGCACAAGGCCCTGCTGGCAAATGTGCACCAACAAACAGCAGGACACCACTGACTGACATCCTGAGAGACAACTTCCACTCCCTGCAATGCAAGCACGTTCCATGGTGGGATATCTGGCTGGCTGGGTGGGAAGGGGGACTTGCAGCACTGACTATAGTCACAAGCACCTCCCCTCACACACACCCCCCAACACAAACTCCACAGTACCCACCTGGTAGAATGCAATGCCCTCCATCCTAACACAAGATCCCACAAAGAACCACCACCCTGGGTTATGTTGTGTGAAGCACAGGGACACTCTTGGGACTCTTAGCCAAACAACTGCCAGGACAACACTCCCAGCCATCCTGTCAGCACAGCCAGCCCACCCCACAGGGAAGCAGAGTCAAAGGAAGGAAGCATGGGCATGCTGGGAAGGGGGAGGAGGCAATAGCATGATGGGAGTCGTAGTCACAGCTCTACATCCCCCACCACATGGCCCAGCAAGCTCACACTCACGCATGCACATCCCACAGAGAGTGGAAAGGCCCATCAAAGATGTCTGACACTGTTGCTGTGTCGTGGGGAGCACAAGGGCATGCTGGGTACTGCACACCGACCAATAGCAGGACACCACTGTCAGCCATCTTGCCATTGCTCTCACACCCACACACACTGAACTCCACACAAAAGCAAGTAAGTATGGGAATGCTGGGAAGTGGGGTGGAGGCAATGGCATGATGGGAGTCGTAGTCACAGACATAGCTCACCCCCACAACTGTCCCATCAACACCACCCTGAACCATGCTCACATCACAGGGAGTGGAGAAGGACTCACAAGATGGCTGACACTGGCTACTGCTGTGGGGAGCACAAGGCCCTGCTGGCAAATGTGCACCAACAAACAGCAGGACACCACTGACTGACATCCTGAGAGACAACTTACACTCCCTGCAACGCAAGCACGTTCCATGGTGGGATAACTGACTGGCTGGGTGGGTGGGAAGGAGGTCCGGCTGCCAACCAAACACAACCAATGCAGACCATGTTCACACCCCAGAAAATACATAGAAATGCCCAAATAATGCAGGACAATGTGCCACACCAATATCAACCCCTGACTGTGACGACTCAGGACAATGCAATGTACAGGCCCGCACCCAGAGGCACAGTCACAACTGTCATGTGTGTCAACCATTGATGCCTGCAGAAACATGACATACATTGTTTGTGTCTCCCAAAAACAGGTGATGATGGGGACACAGCAGCAGACGCTGAGGAGTCCCAGTCCCAGGCTCAAGAGGATGCCGAGCTCACTGGCGTCGTACAGCCTCTGTCCTCCTCGGACGATGAAGAACAACCTGGCACATCCGGTGCAAGTCAACATGCAGCACCAGCAGGACCACCAGCTGCAGCACCAGCAGGACCACCAGCTGCACCCCCTGCACCCACCCCTACAACGACTGTCACCACGAATACCATCCCTGCCGACATGGACAGAATAAGGAGCAACACCAGCACAGTGACCCTGGACCAACCTGGGGCCATGGACACCACCACCACCACCACCAACCCCCAAGGTGGACCAGGGTTATCTGTGCGTGCCACTGCACACACTGCACATGTCAGCAGGGGTGGTGGGAGGGGTGGGAGACAGAGGTCGCTGCTTGCAGACGTTGCTGGTGTGCATGATGACCCACAACTGGTACGCATAGCTGATGCGTACCAGTCCAGCACCGGGAGAGCTCAGCCAGGTAGTGGGGCTCCTCAGAGACATTAAACAGCAGCAGGCTGCCCATCATGCCCGCTTGGACTCCCACATGTCCCACGTGGAGTCACACATGTCCCGTGTGGACTCACACATGTCCCGCGTGGAGTCCAAGTGGGATGCACTGCATGAGATGACGGCGGTGCACAGGGACATTTTACAATGCCTCCGCCAGATGAACAGCAACCAGTCCACACCTCCCTGTGTGCCAACAACATCTGGTGCCGAACAAACTGCAACTGCCACAGGGAGGGAGGAGGACTCTGGCGGAGAGTCCCCTGCACCGCAGCAGCCTGCACTTGAGTGCCCCCCCCAAGAAGAGGGGTCGTCCGAGGAGGGAAAAGTGAGAGGCCGATGGCCAAGCGCAACTCCCAGGAAGCCTGAACCTGTTCTGGATGTTCGCCTTTGTGCACAGACTGTTCACCCTGTTGACGGCAACACTACTCCCACACATTGCATGGGGAGTACAAGTTGGACCAATGTGTCAGACAACTGTGGCCCGATACTGGGGATCCTGTCTACCTGGACTTTCAATTCACCTAGGAACTTGGGATTGCAAGATTCATGTACAGCACAACCCATCCTATGCACTATTAACACAAATGTATCACAATAAACACACTAATACACCATACTTGCCTCTGTCGTGATTCCAACGTGGGTGCTGTTATGGGGATGATGAACTGCAAAATTACACTGTGTATGCGAACTGCAACAGCAAGGACAACACAGGCATGTGAGTACAGGAAACGTGACACACATGAGGGAGACACACCACCAGGGCTACACGACACATACACACCTAGGCCATCTGACTCATTGCCTACACTGATGTTGCCAGGGAAGACGGTGCAATGCACAGACACCACACCCATTCCCAGTTGTAGTCAAGTAGCCCACAGGTGCAGTAAGCAAATGGCAGTCAAATGTGTGACCACAGACAACTCACATCACAAAGTGAAGCACAGGTTTATTACACAGTTGCAACATGCCGTAACCACTACAGATGCAAGGTAACCCCACCTGGCAGCGGGCACACAGTCAACAACTGTAGACGGAAGGAAGTCCATGGGTGTGGCGCACATCACCTGTAGGGACACAACAGCTACCAGCCTGGATGTGCAATCACCTCGTCGGTGGACACAGTTGACCAAACGAATCTGAAAGTACCCTGTGAAGGACAGAAATGACACACAGTCAAAAGCAATGGAGTACAGGACAGAACAGCAAAACACATGCACAATACATGTTACAAGATACCCACCCAGAACCAAGTTAGCATGTCAACACTGTTGGGGAGTACAGCCCACCTGTCACCACACATCGCAACACACATCCAGTCAAGTGGCCCATGGACACACTCCCACAGCACCAGAGCACCACCCACACATCATGCCAACTCACATCATTGACATGACACCTCAGGATACTCACATTCAGCTGAAGAAGTTGGTGATGAGCTGTGTGCGGACATCACCATCACCATCACCATCATCATCGTCACTGGCATCGTGGTCCAGGCCAGGATCCTCCACAGGTGGCGGATGTTGGTCATTGTCATCCTGGATGAGAGGCAACTCCTTCCGCACTGCCAGGTTGTGGAGCATGCAGCAGACGATGATAATCTTGCACACTTTCGCAAGGGCATATGGGAGGGACCCTCCGGTCTTGTCCAGGCAGCGGAAGCGGCTCTTCAGGAGACCAAAGGTCCGCTCAATCACTCTCCTGGTCCGACCATGTGCCTCATTGTAGCGCATCTGGGCAGGTGTCACAGGGTTCCTGAGGGGTGTCAGCAACCACGGCATGTTGGGGTATCCCGAGTCACCTACGAACAGACAAGTGCACATTAGCTGACTTGGAAAAGTGGGCAGAATACTACAGATCAGATCACACACAATGGCACAAAGTCAGTACACACCGACAAGCCAGGCACGCTGGTTCTGCATCTGTGCCATCATCCTGGGGATGCGACTACTCCTCATCACAAAGGCATCGTGTGCTGAACCAGGGAAACGGGCACACACGTGTGTGATGGTCATGTCTGCAAGACACACCACCAGTGCATTGACCGAGTGGTAGTGCTTGCGGTTCCTGTAGGCCTGCTCCTGGGCCTGTGGTGGTACCAAAGCCACATGTGTCCCATCAATGGAGCCAATTACATGCGGCATCCTCCCCAGGGCATAAAAGTCACTCTTCACGTCAGTGAGTCGTCGCAGTCTAGGGAAATAGATGTACCGGTTCAGGAAGAGCAACATTGCCGCCAAAACATCGCGGAGCACACGGCTGAACATGGTCTGTGACATCCCACCAGCAGTCGCCACAGTATGTTGGAAGGTACCAGTGGCAAAGAAGTGTAGGGCTGCCATCACCTTCACCTTGGGGGTCAGCGCTGTAGGATACGGCCGGCCAGGCTGCAAATGTGGGGACAACTGCACTGCCAAATCCTCAATCAGCTGCCTGGTGAAGCGGTACCGTCGGATGCTGTCCCGTTCCACCATCGTTGCCAGGTCTGGGAATGGCCAATGGACAGCAGGAGCCCTGCAGTGCAGAGGAGAAGTAAGCAAGATTGTCAGTCACCCCACATATGCGGCATTGAACACACTCAAGATCCCAACATACATCATTATGAGGCACAACTACATGAAGTGTGCAGTACCGGAAGGACATGTATGGTACATACATGGCCAACATCTGTCAACACGGTCCAACAGGTGGCATCAATTAGTCCCAGGTTGGCCCATTGGATATCATGAGGCCGTGTCACAGTTCCCATCTCCTGCTGCCGTGTCACAATAACCCCCACAGGGACATGTGAGGACAGATGTGCCCCAGGCACCACAGCTCAACGACAGGTACATTCCCAGGGACCCTGTAATGCCACATGGACACTGGCATTACATGGAGTATCATGTATACACCACAGCAAAACAACCATGACCCCCACAGGTAGTGGCCCCACTTGCCACGGCAGGACAGACATGGACGTCTGTGACACACACGCACAACATCAGAGTCCATGCACACACAACGTGGATGTGGAGACTGTCTCCCATTGTGCACATGAAATCAGAGACATTGTAAACACCACATGCACAAAGACTGTGGAGGACCATCACTATTGTGCCACTGGGACACCCTGGCTCAAACATACCGTCCCACATGGGACTCACGGGGTATGTGACATGACATACACATACACCACTGTGAAATGTGACCATGGCACATGCACAGATATGAACAGTTGCACATCACAGTGGTCACGTACACGTAACACCCAGGATCCTGTCCCCATGAACACGTGCACAGCCTGGGGGTGGCTGCCCACAGGTGACACCCACAGGACAACATGTACACCAACATACACACAATAGGAAATGCAGCCTTACATGCCTTATGATAAAGTTTGGACAGGCTGTCGTGTGGTAGGTATGCCCCTCACTCCCTGGGAGCTATCTGTGGCTGGCATATGTCCATCTGAGACAGGCATGCTGACATATGCCAGTCACATGTACAGTGATGCGTTGAACTGCAATGGACCGATCGGTGCCTCCGGCCGGCCCATTGCTTTCAATGTGTGCGGGTACGCGTTGTACCCCTGTGCGCGTTGAACAGCAATGGACCGATCGGTGCCTCCGGCCGGCCCATTGCTTTCAATGTGTGCGGGTACGCGTTGTACCCCTGTGCGCGTTGAACTGCAATGGACCGATCGGTGCCTCCGGCCGGCCCATTGCTTTCAATGTGTGCGGGTACGCGTTGTACCCCTGTGCGCGTTGAACAGCAATGGACCGATCGGTGCCTCCGGCCGGCCCATTGCTTTCAATGTGTGCGGGTAGGCGTTGTACCCCTGTGCGCGTTGAACTGCAATGGACCGATCGGTGCCTCCGGCCGGCCCATTGCTTTCAATGTGTGCAGGTACGCGTTGTACCCCTGTGCGCGTTGAACTGCAATGGACCGATCGGTGCCTCCGGCCGGCCCATTGCTTTCAATGTGTGCGGGTACGCGTTGTACCCCTGTGCGCGTTGAACAGCAATGGACCGATCGGTGCTTCCGGCCGGCCCATTGCTTTCAATGTGTGCGGGTACGCGTTGTACCCCTGTGCGCGTTGAAC
Organism: Calotriton arnoldi; assembly: GCA_963921515.1. Taxonomy (NCBI): domain Eukaryota; kingdom Metazoa; phylum Chordata; class Amphibia; order Caudata; family Salamandridae; genus Calotriton; species Calotriton arnoldi. The sequence goes on along the minus strand of CAWUFW010015631.1, from coordinate 39,222 downwards.
AGCAATGGACCGATCGGTGCCTCCGGCCGGCCCATTGCTTTCAATGTGTGCGGGTACGCGTTGTACCCCTGTGCGCGTTGAACTGCAATGGACCGATCGGTGCCTCCGGCCGGCCCATTGCTTTCAATGTGTGCGGGTACGCGTTGTACCCCTGTGCGCGTTGAACTGCAATGGACCGATCGGTGCCTCCGGCCGGCCCATTGCTTTCAATGTGTGCGGGTACGCGTTGTACCCCTGTGCGCGTTGTACCGCAATGGACCGATCGGTGCGCACCCATTGACAATGGGCTTGCCTGGCAACGGACGCGTTTTCGAATTTCGAACGAGTCGGTTGCTGGAAAATCAGTTGGTCACCCACAACAATGTTGCAAAATCATGTATGTCATGAAGTTGAAGATTTGAAGGATGCTGTGGGCGTGTTTTGGTGCTGCTATTCCATGGATTGGCCAGATTCAGAAGATGCAAACGACTTGGACCTATCACTTTGGACACAAGGGACAGTATCTGCCTCTCCAGCACATATATATTGCTGGCTGTTCCCCTGAGAGCCCACTTGCCTGCACTACATGCTCCAAGACGACATCTGCCACTGCACTGCTGCTGTCTCTGCCCCTCTGGACCCTGCAATGGCACGTACTGTGGAGAGAGCCCCAGCCTTCAGCCTTGAAGAGAACCAGGCCCTGCTGGACAGCCTACTTCCACAGTACAGCAAGCTGTATGGGACACCAGGGGAGCAGGTGAGTGTTCTGTGCACTGCCTTTCTGAATGTGCATTTTGTCTGACTAGCAAGGCTGAGAGTCTGCACGCCACTGGCTAGCAGGCTCACTGAGTAGTTGTCACCCCCCATAGTGTGTAGTGACTTGCACTGGACAGGTATGGTGCAGTGACAGTGCATTTGAACATGGTTTTACTTCCCATGCAATGATACCATGTAGTGACGTCTGGCAAACTGTCCATGGTCAGCTTTGCACTGCCTGTGTACATCATGTGCCCCTGTGACTGAGACATGTATATACAACTGTGTCATGCACGGATATGTTGCATGTGTGGTAATGGCCTTTTCACTTTGTCATCCTCACAGGTTAATGCCCATCGGAAGCAGGAAATCTGGAAGGACATCGTCCGGGCTGTCCGGTCCGTGGGGGTCTACAAGCGCCAGATCCGCAACTGCCAGAAGAGGTGGCAGGACCTTCGGGGCTGGACCCGGAGGATTGCACGGGTCCAGCTGAAGCTGTCGCCTCCTCGCAGGAGGGGCGGAACACGGACCCTGACCCCCACATGCTCCAGATCCTGGCGGTGGTCTTTCCAGACCTGGATGGGCAGCTGAAGGCCAGACAGCAGCAAGGAGGGGGTGAGTCAAAGACTGCACTGTGAACTCTGTATTACATGCTTTGTGCCCTCCTCTGGCCTGGTTCAACTGCCACAGTGCAGCAGTCATGTTGTCCAGGAGCCATGTCCCTCTATTGTGCACTGCCCACTGCTCATCTGATACCCAGGTGTGGCCCTTACAGTCAGGGAATTGTGTCACTTGGGACTGTGTCCTTGCAGTTTGCTTCACTAAAGGTGGGGGACAGCATCTGTTTCCCTAACTCTGTTGTGGGCATCATGGGTGGGTCCATTGTTCACACAACGCCTGGGTTTGGACATGTGATCTGCGTGTTGCTTTGATATGCGGTCCACTTGCTGAGCTGAGCCACCACATGTGCCTGGGGTATGTGGCACACGCCCATGCAGCGGGTGGGAACAATGTTTGGGCCCCAGGAGTGTGCAGATTACGTGTGTCACACATACATAGCCAGCTATCCACTGTCCAGGGCACATCCCTCATTCATGTGGAGCAGGACAGTCATGCCTACTCCAGGCCATGCAATGCACTCTGTACTCCCACTCCCGTGTATCAGCTGACACATTGTGCACAGTGATTTGACCCCTCCGATGTCTGCCTCTGTGTCAGTGTGCTGTGGATTAGTTGCCAGGACTGCTGTGGTGTTTCTTGGTAGGGGCTCAGCATGCCCCTGGAGATGTGACCATAGGAGACGATACTTGTGTGTCACATAGGTGTTTGATCAGCTGCCCGTGCAGACTGGGGTATGCGAATGTGATGTTCAGGCAGCTGTTCCCCATTCACAGCAAATTGTGAGGGGCTCAGGTTCAGAGGGTAGTGTCACAGGTCTCCCATATGTCCAATAGGTGTGACCTGGACAGATGAGGGTTGAGATGATGTGTTGTGTGGGGGATGTACATGTGCACTTGTGCAGCTCCAGGACTTGCATTCCCCATGACCTACTATTGTGACACAGTGCATAGTGTTGTTGTCTGGCTGCCAAGTCATACATCACTGAGACAGTGATGTATGACTTAACAGTCATGCCTCTGCCATGGCATGTGTCAACTTATTTGTGGTCCTGCAGGGGAGTGACATGTGCTACATGCACACCATAGTGGCGCTGGCTATCAGGACATGGGTGCATCATGGTGTCTGTCGCTGGTATGCATCACATGCATTTCCTATTTGACTCTGGGCATCCCTTTCATCCGGAAACCTGTACTGACTCAGTGGCAAGAGCTGTGATGTGTCCACACCGTGTCCTCTGCACTGTCCAACTACTGTGTACTTGGTGCATGTGTCCACACTGGGGTGTTGCAATCCAACAGACACCAGACAGATGGGTGCAAGGCCATGTGGGATGTGAGTGCCATGCTTGGCATCAGACTGACAATTGGCTTCTCCTGTTCAGTTAGGGCACTTTTAGCAATGTACAACTAATGATGCAAGGGCTTGCTCTGTGATGTGCTGTGCTCACAGTGGTGTGTGCGTTTGGTGCAGGTGACTGATGTCTGTCTGTTTCCCCATTGTTTGCAGATACATCCACGGCCACGGAAGGGGACAGCTCCACGGACCAGGAGGAGCCAGAGAGCCAGACTGGGTCAGCAGCCGAGGAGTGGTCGGAGGGACCCAGTGGCACGGAGGGCGAGGGGAGCCACACCGAGGAATCCTCAGCACCATCCACCTCAGCTGAGGACCAGAGCAACTCGGAGGATGACTCCCTTGTGGAGGCGGGTGTCAGCAGCCACCACACCCCAGCTAGTGTTGCTGTCCCCGCCACCACCAGCACCACCACCGCCCTCCCATCGGCTCCCATTCCCCAGGTCCGTGGAGGCTCCCATGTTCGGGAGCATGTCTCCTTTGGCCCAGGCACCGCACCCCCTGCCCCTGTGTCCCCTGCTGCCCTGAGTGAGGAGTCTGTGTACCTCCTTCGCCAGCTCCATGTAGGGCAGACAGCCATGCTGAGTGTCCTCCATGCGCACACCGCACTGTTGACTCAGCTGGTGTCGTTCATGGAGGGCATCTCATCGGGCATGTCTGACCTACAGAGGGGCAACAGGTCCATGGACTCCTCCCTGACGGCAGCAGTGTCCCTCCTCAGACAGTCCCTCACCCCTCCTGCCTCTGCTCCATCCACACTCCCCAGCACCTTGCCCGTCCCAAGCACACACACACCGGCACAGGCACACACCAGCACACACACATCCAGCACACAGACACACACGCCACAAACTAAACGCACACGCACGCACAGTCAGGGGACTGAAACCAGACTCACAGGGGATGGGGCCCTGGTACACACACACGCATCCACGGGCACTGCGCAGTCCTCAGTTGCCTCTCCCTCCAAAGCACCCTCCCTTGCCTCACCTGCAACCCCAAAGACCCAGCGCCTCTTCCTCAGTGACCTCGGCCTCTTCCCCTCCGATCCAGCTGCCCCAGCATCCAGGGGGAAGAGGAAGCCCCCACACGGAGCAGAGTGCCCCTCGCCCCCGGACACCCTCCCCCAGGCGCAGACAGACTGAGGCCCCCACCCGCAAGTCCCCCGGAGTGGTAAGAGCAAGACCCCGCCGCCGCCCTGCAGCTCAAGCACCAGGTCACCTTCCTCCATCCCTCAGGCCCCCACTCCACAGGTGCCCCCGCCACACCCTGCCCCAGGTTCCCCCACCCACAGATATACCATCCCCAAGAGGCTCCGGCCTTCTCCCCCTGCCACTTGCTCTCCCGGCACCACACCCCCGCTGCGCTAGTCTGTGCCACTGATGTGGTGAGGGTGTCCTCCCCCTCTGTCCAGCCCACCTTGCCTGTTCCCCATTCTCCTCCCCTGGTGGTAGGCACTGCAGTGGAGTCCACTACCACCCTGTCTGACTTGGGCACTGCAGTGGCGGACCTGTCCAATCCATCTGCAGGGTCCACTGCAGTCGTGCCGGCACCCACAACATCTGAGCCATGCCCCCCAGTTGTGCCGGCACACACCATGTCAGACACCTCCACTGCAGTTGTCAGTGGCTCTCCAGCACCCACCACCCCTTCCCTGCTTCCTCCTGGTGAGCCCTGATCCTGTCCCTGCGGTGCCTGGCCTACCCCCCCGGTTGCCCCTCCTAGTGGATTGTCCCTGGTTTTGTGCAGGCATGTGTAGGGTGGCATCTGCCACTGTCACCCACTTGTGACTTTGTTGATGGACTGGCCATTGGCCTTTGTTTATGTTCTACCGGACTTCTACTTTTAATGCCACATATGCTGAATAAAGCAACTTTCTGTTCTCTAGTGCTTTTGCTTCTGATGTACATGATGTTGATGATGCTAAGAATGCCCTTGCTGCAGTGATGGTGATATTTGGTCTCATGATAATGAAGTGTTACTGTGCAGGAACCCATGTGGTCCAGGGGTTATGTGTCCTATCCTGTGGTGTATCCATGTCATCCATAGCAGCATCTGAGGGTGTCATGTGTTCAGTATTTGGCAATGAGATTTCCTACTTAGATTGGCAACTTCACATCTGTGGCTTCCACCCCTGCACATCTGTTGTGCCTGCCATTGTTCTATTCGTCTACTTCCCTGACCGTGTGGCCATCTCCAGTGAACATGCAGGTTTGGGCATCAATGGGGAAGGACTCATCTGTGTTGTCAGTGCAACATTGCTATACAAGTGTGTTGGATCTGTGCTGATGATTCCGTTGGCACTTCCATGACCAGGCTGATGGGACGGGAGCCCTCATTTGTTGCTAATTGTTGATTGTGTGTCCCATTGCTGCCATGGTATGGTATCTGTTCGCCTCACATCTGCAGTCTCCACAGGGTATCTGCATGTGTGTGCCCATTGGTGCAAATATGTGGGTCTGCATTCGGATGGTCACTTCTGTCATTGTGTCATTGATGATTGTTGACGGTGTCAGCCCCCATGGGTGTTGTTTGTCTGCACATGGCCAAAGTTATGTCTTATTTGCACTGCAGGATTTGGCTCCCCCAATTTATGTTGCAATGGGACACATACACTACTTTGCCACTGATGTGTTTGTTGTTCTGTGACCAGGAATCATCCATGCAGTTTGGCAGTTGCACCTCTTACTTTGTCAACACTTGCCTTTTGGTCACTGTGATGATGGGGGTTTGGACCCCATTGCCACAATGTTCGAAATGTGCTTCAGCTATGGACCCCACACTTACATTTTGGTCACTGTGATGATGGGGGTTTGGACCCCATTGCCACAATGTTCGAAATGTGCTTCAGCTATGGACCCCACACTTACATTTTGGTCACTGTGATGATGGGGGTTTGGACCCCATTGCCACAATGTTCAAAATGTGCTTCAGCTATGGACCCCACACTTACATTTTGGTCACTGTGATGATGGGGGTTTGGACCCCATTGCCACAATGTTCGAAATGTGCTTCAGCTATGGACCCCACACTTACATTTTGGTCACTGTGATCATGGGGGTTTGGACCCCATTGCCACAATGTTCGAAATGTGCTTCAGCTATGGACCCCACACTTACATTTTGGTCACTGTGATGATGGGGGTTTGGACCCCATTGCCACAATGTTCAAAATGTGCTTCTGCTATGGACCCCACACTTACATTTTGGTCACTGTGATGATGGGGGTTTGGACCCCATTGCCACAATGTTCAAAATGTGCTTCAGCTATGGACCCCACACTTACATTTTGGTCACTGTGATGATGGGGTTTGGACCCCATTGCCACAATGTTCGAAATGTGCTTCAGCTATGGACCCCACACTTACATTTTGGTCACTGTAATGATGGGGGTTTGGACCCCATTGCCACAATGTTCGAAATGTGCTTCAGCTATGGACCCCACACTTACATTTTGGTCACTGTGATGATGGGGGTTTGGACCCCATTGCCACAATGTTCAAAATGTGCTTCTGCTATGGACCCCACACTTACATTTTGGTCACTGTGATGATGGGGGTTTGGACCCCATTGCCACAATGTTCAAAATGTGCTTCAGCTATGGACCCCACACTTACATTTTGGTCACTGTGATGATGGGGGTTTGGACCCCATTGCCACAATGGTCATGGCCTGCTTGCATTGTGGGTGCCACACACATATATGTGTGGCACATGTGCTAGGGGGTCACATTGTATGTTCAAAGTCATGTTCGGTGTTGTAGGCATTTGACACAGTCTACACACGCTTGTCATGGTGTTGGGGGGATGTCTTCTTCTTGCATTCCCTAGGTTGTGGTGTGCTGGTTGTGTCATGCATTGTCCATCCTATGAGTGGGGGTGGTAGTAGTGGTAGGCATCCTGCCCACCCTGGCTAAGGGTGGTGGTAGGCATCCAGCCCCCCCTGGGTGAGGGTGGTAGTAGTGGTAGGCATCCTGCCCCCCTGGCTAAGGGTGGTAGTAGTGGTAGGCATCCTGCCCCCCTGGCTAAGGGTGGTGGTAGGCATCCAGCCCCCCCTGGGTGAGGGTGGTAGTAGTGGTAAGCATCCTGCCCCCCTGGCTAAGGGTGGTAGTAGTGGTAGGCATCCTGCCCCCCTGGCTAAGGGTGGTAGTAGTGGTAGGCATCCTGCCCCCCTGGGTAAGGGTGGTAGTAGTGGTAGGCATCCTGCCCCCTGGGTGATGGTGGTAGTAGTGGTGGGCATCCTGCCCCCCTGGGTGAGGGTGGTAGTAGTGGTAAGCATCCTGCCCCCTGGCTAAGGGTGGTAGTAGTGGTAGGCATCCTGCCCCCCTGGGTGATGGTGGTAGTAGTGGTAGGCATCCTGCCCCCTGGGTGATGGTGGTAGTAGTGGTAGGCATCCTGCCCCCCTGTGTAAGGGTGGTAGTAGTGGTAGGCATCCAGCCCCCCTGGGTGAGGGTGGTAGTAGTGGTGGGCATCCTGCCCCCCTGGGTGAGGGTGGTAGTAGTGGTAGGCATCCTGCCCCCCTGGGTGAGGGTGGTAGTAGTGGTAGGCATCCTGCCCCCCTGGGTGAGGGTGGTAGTAGTGGTGGGCATCCTGCCCCCTGGGTGAGGGTGGTAGTAGTGGTAGGCATCCTGCCCCCCTGGGTGAGGGTGGTAGTAGTGGTAAGCATCCTGCCCCCTGGCTAAGGGTGGTAGTAGTGGTAGGCATCCTGCCCCCCTGGGTGATGGTGGTAGTAGTGGTAGGCATCCTGCCCCCCTGGGTGATGGTGGTAGTAGTGGTAGGCATCCTGCCCCCCTGTGTAAGGGTGGTAGTAGTGGTAGGCATCCTGCCCCCCTGGGTGAGGGTGGTAGTAGTGGTAGGCATCCTGCCCCCCTGGGTGAGGGTGGTAGTAGTGGTAAGCATCCTGCCCCCCTGGCTAAGGGTGGTAGTAGTGGTAGGCATCCTGCCCCCCTGGGTGATGGTGGTAGTAGTGGTAGGCATCCTGCCCCCCTGGGTGAGGGTGGTAGTAGTGGTGGGCATCCTGCCCCCTGGGTGAGGGTGGTAGTAGTGGTAGGCATCCTGCCCCCCTGGGTGAGGGTGGTAGTAGTGGTAAGCATCCTGCCCCCTGGCTAAGGGTGGTAGTAGTGGTAGGCATCCTGCCCCCCTGGGTGATGGTGGTAGTAGTGGTAGGCATCCTGCCCCCTGGGTGATGGTGGTAGTAGTGGTAGGCATCCTGCCCCCCTGTGTAAGGGTGGTAGTAGTGGTAGGCATCCTGCCCCCCTGGGTGAGGGTGGTAGTAGTGGTAAGCATCCTGCCCCCTGGCTAAGGGTGGTAGTAGTGGTAGGCATCCTGCCCCCCTGGGTGAGGGTGGTAGTAGTGGTGGGCATCCTGCCCCCCTGGGTGAGGGTGGTAGTAGTGGTAGGCATCCTGCCCCCCTGGGTGAGGGTGGTTGTGGTGGTAGGCATCATGCCACCCCTGGGTGAGGGTGGTAGTGGTGGTAGGCATCATGCCACCCCTGGGTAGGGGTGGTGGTGCGCATTCAGGCCCCTGTGTGCATATGTGGCATTGGTGATGGGCATCCCGCCCCTATGGTGCTGCTGTTGCTGGTGTAAGTATATTCTGCATCCCTGTGTGTGTGTGTGATGTGTCGTGTACGTGTTGTATGTGTTTTGTGGTTGGTGTCTGGCTTACCTTCTGCGCCGTACGCGTCCGTGCCTGTTCCGGTAGTAAATGTAGAATATTGGTATGATCGGGACGAAGGGATTCATGGTTGGTTCGTGTCGTTCGTCCTTCTCGTTGCTTCGCGTCGTCCTCGTCGCTTCGCCTCGTCCTCGTCGCTTCGCGTCGTCCTCATCGCTGGCGTGTTCGCCTCGTAGCCGTGGATCGTGTTGTGGCGCGAATCGGAGCTTATGTGCGCCTCTCCCGGATGCTTTGACGTGCCGGACGTAGCGACGGGTTCGGCGCGTACGGGAAGCGCATCGTACTTGTCCGGCCGGACGGGGCTGCATTTTTCCTTCCGTGCGACTCGATTCGGCGTTTCCGGATTCGCCTCGGTCGGAGAACAGGACCTGGTTTGGGTGAGTACGGCTCGGCCGGATTTTTTGCTGTTGTGCGCATCGTACTTGCTCGTTCGGTGTGCTGTACGGATCGGTCGGGAAACAGGCTTTCGCATGGCTTTTTTCCCGACCAAATGGTATTGGGTGCGCCTCCGACCGAGATCGGAATCGGCCCCTTAGTGTTTAAAGAGCTGGCACATTGGAAAAGAGAAGGACTGATCAGCAAACATGAACATGATTTCCTTAGGAATGATCATCCAATTACTCCAACACTATACTTCATTCCAAAGGTGCACAAACAAACATTTCCCGTGCCTGGACGTCCGATTATTTCAGCACAAAGAAGTCTTCTCGAAGCTACATCAAAATATGTGGATTTTTATCTACATGAATATGTGGAAAATCTTCCATCTTATATTAAGGACACAGGTCATTTCCTCAGTAAACTTAGAGAAGTCACCTGGAATGTAGAATATCAACTCATAGTTATGGATATATGCTCCCTCTACACGAGTATTAATCACTGTGATGGTTTAAATGCAGTAAAACATTTTTTATCCAGTAGGAATGTGCAATTTAATCAGCATAACAAAATGTTATTAAAAATGATTGTATTATGTTTAGAGAACAACTTTTTTTGTTCAACAAGGTGGTGCATCAGCAACTGCGTGGGGTGGCTATGGGGGCATGTTTTTCTCCCAGCTATGCGTGTTTGCACGTTGGCTGGTGGGAGAGACATGTCCTCGGCCAGATTCACGGGGAGTTGTTTGCCAACAATGTTGTCAAATGGTGGCGATTCATAGACGACGTATGTATAATCTGGCGCGGATCTAAAGAATCGGCACAGAATTTTGTTAATGTTATTAATGTTAACAACTTGAATCTAGAATTTACGGCCACTATAAGCAATAAAAAGGTAGAATTCCTGGATGTTGAAATTTATATTGAGGACAATATTATCCAAACTAAACTTCATAGAAAGGCAACATCTGGGAATTCGATACTACATGCTAGTAGCTCCCACCCCAGACACCTCATTAAAAGCATCCCATATGGGGAGTTTTTAAGAATTAAAAGAATATGCAGCAATAATACAGACCTTACACAATGCTTAGCTGACTCTGTACAAAGGTTTCAAGCTCGTGGTTATGATATGAGGGATCTGCAAACAGCTTTAACTAAAGTACATAATATAGGGAGTGATACTGTCCTGCCAAATGGAACTGACAATGTAACAACAGGGAGAGTAAGTAAACCACTCAGGGAGAATAGTGTGGTACGTTTGATAACTACTTATAGTTGTCATGAAAAACAAGTCAGAAAAATTATGAATAAAAACTGGCCTATACTGAAGACTGATATTACTCTCGCTCCATTGTTAGACGAAAGGCCAGCAATCACTTTTAGAAGGGCACCCTCTATGAGGGATGCTCTTGTTAAAACTAGTCCGGAAGTGTGCAACATGAGACATTGGCTTTCTGCTAGGACAGGATTTTATAAATGCAGCTCCTGTAGGGCTTGTAGGTTCGGGATAAATAAACAGGAGTACTTGGATGCTTTCTCACATACCCCAAATAAAATTAATGGGCTTTTTACTTGCAAAACAGATCATGCGGTATACGTGCTGGAATGTACATGTCATCTCCAGTACGTGGGCAGCACCAAGCTTCAGTTTAACCGTATTTTACAACACCTACGTGCGATAGTTAATTCAGATCCCAGTTATCCGGTTGCTCGCCATTTTAAACTTGTTCACAGAATAATTTAAATGATCTTTGTTACTTTGTAATCGATGCAGTCCCCAGGTCATTAAGAGGGGGTAACAGGGAAAGAAAGTTGCGACAGCTGGAGAGTCAATACATTTTACTACTTCAATCAATCAATCACGGCATTTATAGAGCGCGCTACTCACCCGGGAGGGTCTCAAGGCGCTGGGGGAGGGGGTAAGTTACTGCTCGAACAGCCAGGTCTTGAGCTGCTTCCTGAAGGAGAGATGGTCCTGGGTTCGCCGAAGGTGAGTTGGGAGGGAGTTCCAGGTCTTGGCTGCCAGGTAGGAGAAGGATCTTCCTCCGGCGGTGGTTCTGCGGATGCGTGGTACGGTGGCGAGGGCGTGGCTGGTTGATCGTAGCTGGCGGGTGGGCGTGTAGAAGGTCATGCGGTTGTTGAGGTACTTTGGGCCCAGGTCGTGGAGGGCCTTGTGTGCGTGGGTGAGGAGTCTGAACGTGATTCTCTTGCTGACGGGGAGCCAGTGCAGGTCTTTCAGGTGTCCGGTGATGTGGCTGTGTCGGGGGATGTCCAGGATGAGTCGTGCGGAGGCGTTCTGGATGCGCTGGAGTCTTTTTTGAAGTTTGGCTGTGGTTCCGGCGTAGAGGGTGTTCCCATAGTCCAGTCGGCTGGTGACGAGTGCCTGGGTGACGGTCTTCCTGGTTTCAGTGGGGATCCATTTGAAGATCTTGCGGAGCATGCGCAGGGTGTTGAAGCACGAGGATGAGACGGCGTTGACTTGTCTGGTCATCGACAGGGAGGAGTCCAGGATGAAGCCCAGGTTGCGTGCGTGGTCCGTTGGCTTGGGCGCGGTGCCCAGGGGCCGGGGGCCACCAGGAGTCGTCCCAGGCGGAGGGTGATGAGCCCAGGATGAGGACTTCCGTCTTGTCTGAGTTTAGTTTAAGGCGGCTGTTCCTCATCCAGTCGGCGACGTCTCTCATCCCGTCGTGTAGGTTTGCTCTGGCGGTGGTGGGGTCGTTGGTGAGGGAGAGGATCAGCTGGGTGTCGTAGTTGATACTAAGATGCCAAATGGCCTAAATACTGGAGAGGACCTCTATAATTTTTTATAACATTGTTTATAATATTGCTATTCATGAATGAATTTTTTATCAAATATGTATTAGCTAAAATGAGATCCCCTGATGAAAGATCTACAGTTATTCATTTATTTATTTGTTGTTTTCTATTGCTGCTATATATATGAAATGAGGTTCTATTACTTATACATCTTTTTAGCTTGACTGGTTTTTAGGTGGACTTTGGCCTTATTTTATACCGAGTTTTAGCTGGTTTTACTGGTTTTTCTGGTTTTGATTCGGTGTCTGTGAGGTGTTTGGTCTGGCGATTATTGGTTAAGCTATGGAGTTGTATTAATGATTATGGTTTTATTGGGGTGAAATGAAATGTTTTGGAATAAGATGTCTTAACTTTGGTTTTTTGTTTTAGAGAAATGCGTAGTTGCACAGTTGCAGTTTGCACATTTAAGTGAGAGGTTAATAATTGCTATTGAACTTAATGAAGTCAATGTAAATTAAGGTCTCTGGTACCAGGCATAATACATTGATGTCTATATTTATTTGTACATTGCATTAGCACTTTACATCTATGATATTGAGGTCTTGAGCTTATGTCCAGCCTTCCAATTACATCTTAGTATAATTTTAATTAAATGATTCAACTATGACTTAATAGTTGGCTCGTTTTCACTTTTTATCACTATCATAGTTTTTTAGCACTATTTGCACTTTTTTTGGGCATTAAATTTGCACTATGCACTTTAGTTAAATTACAGATGTGAGCCAACTTTGAGCGTCATGTATAAATTTAATTTTGGTTACATGTAACAACCATATCAGTGGGCACTGGCCCTATAGTGTGTACAAAGAGTAATTGCGTATTTACCCATTTATGGTAGTGGAATAATGATGTGTATTTACTATTTATATTGAAAGCAATCAATTATTTGTATTTTATGAATTGATAAACTATTGCTTTGATGTTTGTAGCCATTTGAGTAAGTTGAGCAAGATGAGAACTGAAAGTCTGTTGTTTAGCTCTATGAAAGGTATGGGAGGGACTGCACCCATGGTGCTAGTGTGTATAAAAACGTGATTTGGTCCTGACATGTCATGTGATCAAGACCGGGGAAACTCGGTCGAAACGCGTCATGCTGCTGACAATTCACAAATAAAGCACGATATTCAATTTATCTGGTGGTCCGTACCTGATTACTCGCTCAAGGAGGATGTTTCATCAGGATTGTGGTTCTTGATATATATATATATATATATATATATATATATATATATATATATATATATAATAAAAAGCAAGTATTTAACACCAATATGTGCGAATTTTAAGAAACTGTAATTTTAAGAAAAAACATAATTACATTTTCATAATATATTCAGAGTTGATATTTAAGTGGTAATTTATGTTGGTTTTGATACACTTGTAGATGCGATTTCTTTGGGACCATGGGACACTTGCTGCGTTGGCTGCTAATACATGATAGAAGAAGAAGTATCTCATGATCTATTTTGATAAAGATTTTGCCAATAGCATCAACACTCAAATTTGAGAAATGAGCTGCTAGAATATGTCTGCTGACTGAACATGTAAAGTTGCTGTAACCTGGGTGGTAGCCCGAATTTCTAAGCAGTTGAGATCTACTTAACATGAGGTGTAGTTCTGCTATTTACAGTCTGACATTATCACATATCTGTAAAACTTTACATTTACTGCCCTGCCCCTCACATTTATCCGTTATAATATTTTTACAGGGACTGGATGAAGAAACAAACGTAGGTGAAAGGCAGAAGTGAAGAAAGATACTATCAAATTCTTTTAAAAATATAGATTAGAAGGCCATGTCAAATTGAGTATCCACATGATTTGAACTGTCCGATAAGCATACTTCTCTTTAGTCAGCTTTTATGGAAAATATACTGAATTGTAATGTTACCACCATGTTGTCAAATTTTTTATTATTGAGTGAATTCATCAACATGTATGGGAAGGATCATGCTTGCTTTGTACACCAGAAAAGTATCATAGATGTTGATTCAATAAAATATCAGGGGTAACAACAGTGACATCACAAACCTTGTTGCCCCCTAACAGCAGCACAATTTGAACCTCTTGTTCCTTCTTTGACTTCTCAACATACTCTTATTCGCTGCTAAGAAGCTTAAGGAGGGACCAAAAGTGGAAACCGCAGAAAGTAATCTGAGCTCCTCAAACCCTATTAATATTCGGGTTCTGCTCCTGCTTTCATGATCCCCAAGACAAAAGACAATATTATCAATGGCAGTGCCAGTATAGCCAAGGGCAAGCGAGGGGTGGAAGCTGCTACCTCTCACAACCCTTAATTGAAATAATTCATCACTGTTCCTTCATGACTGCCTGTAAATCCAGTGGCATTTTAGTCAAATTAATTTGAAAACTGTAATGTAAAACGTGTTTTTCGGCAACTTTAAAAAAAAAATTTGTGGTTGGAATATTCCCCCTGCCTCCTTACGGACCCCCCCAAAAAATTGCCCTAAGGAACATTGTGCTCCCTCAATTCCCTCAGTAGGTGGAATGCCAGTTCTTCATATCCCACCACTTTCCGCACTCTGCTACTCTTCGAGAGTACCCAGGTATGCAGAACACACAGTAGGAATATGCATATAAGAGTGCTAGCCCATGCAAGTGAATAGCCATTTTTAGGTAGAAGCCTACCAGACAGTGCAGCTGTCTGGCTATGCTAAAGACATCTGGGGGACTTTCAGAAATTCGACTTAGGAATGCATTCCGACCTTTGCCTGCTATTGGCTTTGTGGATTGTAATTCACGTTTTTTGGCTTTCCATTTGCTGGCTTTATTTGCTTTAGGCTGTCCAGCTTGAGCTTGTACTTCCCCATGCCAAAGCTGTGTTTACAGTGTTCTTCCACAAACTCGTTTTCTGTAATGAACAGACCTATAAATCTTGTTCTTATCTCGCCACATTTGCTGGGCATTCAAAGACCAATGTCAAATGTGAAGCTGTGTCTTCAAGGGAGCTTAGTGTTTATTTTGCTTTCGGCTACTTCACAGTGAAAGCATTTACAGGAAAGAGGAACGCAGTGTACTTTCTCCATGGAGCATGCTTGTGCCGTTTTTTAATATTTTGTTTTAGACATAGCCATCTCAAAAGGTATTTTGTTCTTCAGCTGCACAAAACATTTGCCTTTCATTCGTGGGGCATGAAGTTCACTATTGCAATTGCCAGGGTGGGTGAAAGCATGAACTTTTCTAAAATCATGTTTGAAAACTATTACAAAAAAAACTTGCACTGATTTTGTCTGATGTTCTAGTACTACCAAGAAGAAATAGTGTTGCATGTAAATGAAATATATTTTTGGATTTTTTACAAGACTTTTACATATTTAATACATTTTGTGCAAAATGTCTTTACAAATGAGGGTGGCCCGAATGTTAAGTGTGCAGGACAACCTTGTTACTTGCTTTCTTTCACGTTGATTAACTTGTAAATAAATGCTTACCTGTTTTTAAGGGGGGGCCACAACCAAAGTTCAGGAGGGTGCTTGCAGATTGCACTGGTTTAGTCTGCTGTACTAGTACTATGAAGAGGAAACAGTTCTGCATGTGAATAAAATACATTTTTGGAATTTTTGCAGAGATTTTTTGCAAAATTTCTCTCCTTTGGTGAGTCCATTTAATTTGTGAAACTTCTATTTTTTGGAACAAAGTACAAAACTGAATTTCAGTCTCAGCATGAGCCTAACATATGGTGATCTTGGGCAATTTACACTATTTATGGCCCATTCACTGTCAAGCACAGGATAAGATCTTTTCACAGGAAAGAGGCAGGCACATTGTAGCACAATTTAACAATGCTTGGTTTTTACTTTGCTGTGTAAAGCATATGCTTTATTTATGACATCTGTGACTACTCGTTTTGGAGAGTTGGATAAGTTTAAAGGCACTTTTTATGAAAGGTTTCGTGTTTATGTTTAGCTACACAATAATTATGTATTCCATCTGCAACTGTGCCTTTTTTGGAACACATACATTACTGGATATAGACGATTTCCTCATTTGTCCTTGCAGGCACTATTGTCATGATTTGAATGGTGCAGCAGGTGCAGTGGCACGGGGCCAAAAGCTCTAGGAAACCCACTGCACACTAAATATTACTATATTTTACTACTAAACAGGCAGTCACAAGTGCAATTACCTTGCAGGTACTAGGGCATGATTTGAATGGTGCAGCAGGTTCAGTGGCACAGGGGCAAAAGCTCTAGGAACCCCACTGAACACCGATTATTGCTATATTTTACTACTACATAAGCAGTCACAGGTGCAATTACCTTGCAGGCACTAGGGTCATGATTTGAATGATGCAGCAGGTGCAGTGGCACAGGGGCCAAAAGCTCTAGGAAACCCACTAAACACTGATTATTGCTATATTTTACTACTAAACAAGCAGTCAGAAGTGCAGTTACCTTGCAGGCACTAGGGTCATGATTTGAATGGTGCAGCGGCATAGGGGCCAAAAGCTCTAGGCTCCCCACTGAACACCGATTATTGCTATATTTTACTGCTAAATAATCAATCGATCAATCAGTTTACATGTAAAGTGCGACTACTCACCCATTATTGTCTCCAGGCATGGGAGGGGGGGAACAGCTGGTCCGCTGGAGGTGCTGTGGTTCAGTCAAAGAACCAGGTCTTAAGGTCCATCCTGAGTTGAGCCAGTGACAGTGATTGCCTGAGGTGGAGAGACAGGGTGTTCCAGGTCTTTGCTGCGAGGTCGGAGAAGAATTTCCCTGCGGCCGTGGTCTTGCGAATACATGGGATGGTAGCCAGGGCCAGTTGGGCGGAGAAGAGGTCTCTGGTGGGTGCGTGGAATGCAAGGCGGTGGTTAAGGTAAACAGGTCCCGCGTCGTGTAGAGCTTTGTAGGCGTGTGTGAGGAGCTTGAAGGTGATTCTTTTTTTGACTGGGAGCCAATGGAGGTCTCTCAGGTGGCCGGTGATGTGGTTGCTGTGGGGGATGTTGAGTATGAGTCTGGTGGAGGCATTCTGAATGTTCTGCAGTTTCTTGAGGAGTTTCTGGGTGATGCTGGCACAGAGTGCATTGCCGTAGTTGATTCTGCTGCTGATGAGTGCGTAGATGACCATCTGTCTGGACTCAGTGGGGATCCACCCAAAGATCTTTCAGAGCAGGCGTAGCATGTGGAAACAGGATGATGAGACGGAATTGATCTGGCGGTTCATGGTGAGCGAGGAGTCCAGGATGATGCCTAGGATTTATGCGTGGTCTGTGAGTGTGGGGTGGGTTCCAAGTGCTGCGGGCCACCAGGAGTTGTCCCAGGCAGAGGGGGTGGAGCCCATGATGAGGACTTCGGTCTTCTCTTAGTTGAGCTTGAGGCAGCTGTTCTTTATCCAGGTGGTGATAGCCTTTATCCTTTCGTGGAAGATGGTCTTGGTGACTGTGGGTTCTTTAGAGAGGGAGAGAATCAGCTGGGTGTCGTTGGCGTAGGAGATGATGTTGAGTTCGTGGTTCCTGATGATGGCTGTGAGCGGGGCCATGTAGATTTTGAAAAGAGTGGGGCTCAGGGAGGAGCCCTGAGGCACACCGCAGCCAATCTCTGTGGGTTCGGAGAGGAACAGTGGTAGTCTGACTCTCTGTGTTTGGCCAGTGAGGAAGGAGCAGATCCCTTCCAGGGCTTTGTTGTGGATGCCAGCGTCTGCAGTGAGAGATGGTATCGAAGGCGGCCAAGAGGTCCAGGAGGATGAGGGCTGCAGTTTCGACTCAGTCGAGGAGGGTACGTACGTCACCTGTGGCAGCGTGGAGGCCAGTCTCGGTGCTATGGTTGCTTTGGAAGCCAGATTGGGAGAGGTCCAGGTTGTGATTCACTTCGATGAACTCGGAGAGTTGGGCTTTGATGATCTTTTCGATGACCTTGGCTGGGAAGGGGAAAAGAGAGATGGTCTGAAGTTCTTGAAGTCCGTCGGTCCTCAGAGGGTTTCTTCAGCAAGGGGTTGATCTCTGCATGTTTCCAGTCTCCCGGGAAGGTGGCGGAGGTGATGGAGCATTTGAGGGTGCGGCAGAGTTCAGGGCCGATGGTGGTGCCAGCTATGTTAAAGATGTGGTGCAGGCAGGGGTCCGAGGGTGCTCCACAGTATATGCTGTTTATGATATTGAGGGTGTCGTCTGCGATGAGGGGAGTCCAGATGAGGAGGGTCTGCTGGGGTCCGGTGTCATTGGGTGCAGTTGTTCTGGGTGGAGTGGGAGGGTCCTCGGTATTGAGGCTGTTGAAGCTGTTGTATATCTCCTTAATCTTGTGGTGGAAGAAGGTGCTTAGGTTGTTGCAGAGGTTTTGGGAGGGAGGGATGTCTGCTGGCTCTGTGCAGGGTCTGGCGAATTCTTTGACCACGGCGAAGAGTTCTTTACTGTTGAGTGTGCTGGCGTTGATCCTTTCTTGTAGGGCCGCTTTCTTTGATGTTCTAATGAGGTGGTGGTGTGTGGTGATGGCAGTTTTGAAGGCTGAGTGGTCTTCTGGGGTTTTGCTGCTCCTCTATCTCTTATCGAGCCATCTACAGGTGCATCTGGATTCATGAAGGGTGGGAGAGAGTTAGCTGGCTTTCTTGGGGTGCCGCTTGCCTGAGGCTTTCTTCAGGGGAGCCAGGGTCTCAGCGCTGTTGGAGATTCATTGCTGGAGGCTGCGTGCTGAGGTGTTTGCATCCGTGGATGTCGGTGTTTTTTTTTTGCTGAGGCAGGTGGTGAGCTGTTCTTCTGTGACCTTGTACCAACATCTGCAAGGTTAGCAGTGGGTGTGGTGGTGTACGGTGGGTTTGGTGAAGGAGAAGTGAATGCAGAGGTGGTCAGTCCACAGGAGCTCAGTGGTGTGGCTGAAGGTGATGTTGTCGCTAGTGGAGAAGATGGTGTCGAGCGTGTGTCCAGCTGACTGGGTTGGGGAGGTGACCCATTGTTTGAGTCTGATGGTGGCAAGGTTCTCCAGCAGAGGTGAAGTGTTTTTGTCATTGGAGTTGTCCAGGTGGAAGTTGAGGTTGCCGAGGAGGATGTAGTCTGTGGAGGCGAGAGCGTGGGGTGTGATAAAGTCGAAGATGGAATCGCTGATGGGTAGGCGGGGTCCAGGGGGTCTGTAGATGCGGGTGCCATTGAGGGTGGTGTTCGGGTTGGTCTGGACCTGGAAGTGGAGGTACTCCATGTTGGTCGAGTGGTCGTCCGCGTGGGTGGTGAGGAGGAGGAAGCTTTTGTGTATGATGGCAATGCCTCCTCCCGGTTTGTTGATGTGGTCCTTCTGGGTGATCAGTCAAGTGCAATTACCTTGCAGGCAGTAGGGAAACAATTTGAATGGTGCAGCAGGTGCAGTGGCACAGGGGCCAAAAGGTCTAGGAAACCCACTGAATACCGATTATTGCAATATTTTACTACTGCCCCCAACTCTGAACCAGCTCTGGCCGCTAACTCCCCGCTTCCTAGCGATCGGCTGCCGTTTCAGTGTTCCCTGTGGTGCAGTGTGAGTGCCACCTCCTCCACCACTGCCGCTGCCCTTCCGTTCTCCCCTCATGGACTTCCTCCCTCTCAAGCTTCCTCTTCTCCTAACCTAGGACACTGGCACACCTTAAAAGCGCTGCTCTGCGAGGCATGCTATTTTTAGGTATGGACTTGAAGCTCCACCCACTCTCCGCCCATATTTTTCATTGGCTTGTGTCATTGTCCACTGTAAACTGGCTTTTCATTGGTCAATAGGCTTAGTAGTCCCTCCTTGTCTCATTTTGTGACCTCCCATGTAGACCACCCCGTTACGTGTGTTGTTACTCGGTAGGTTTTAATTACAGCCTCCGAGCACTATTTTCTCCATTAGCTTTGTCTTGCCTGCTGTTGCAGGCAGGACACACTCTCTCCTAACGCTTTTTTAAAAATTCTTTATAGCACGGGCGCCAAACACATTTGCAATGCAATAGGTCTTGCATTTGTGAGAGTTTAAGCTATTGGCATTCTAACTGACAATGCCTTTTATTTATCCGTTTTAAAAATAACACATAAATAAAAGGCATTGTCATTTACAATTCCAATAGCTCAAACTCTCGTAAATGCGAGACCTATTGCATTGCAAATGCTTGTTTCACTGTGTGGGCGGCTTTTGAAAAAAGTCACAAATACTGTTACTTGGCAGGCACTAGGATCATGAGTTGAATGGTGCAGCAGGCGCAGTGGCACAGTGGCCGAAAGGTCCAGGAAACCCACTGAACACTGATTATTGCTATATTTTACTACTAAACAAGCAGCCACAAGTGTAATTACCTTGCAGGCACTATGGTCAAGATTTGAACGGTGCAGAAGGTGCAGTGGCACAGGGACCAAAAGCTCTAGGAAACCCACTGAACATCGATTATTGCTTTCTTTTACTACTAAACAAGGAGAAAGACATTAACAACATGGCCGGTAGCACGCATGCAGTTACAACGCAAGTGTTACCATGCTTGCCTTTACCACTCATAAACCTTTACCACGCATGTTCCCTGACCACGGATGCCTTCACAACGATTTCTGTTGTAAAGGAGGTAAAGGCATATGCGTGGTAAAGGCAGTCAGCACTCTAGATTCGGAGTGAATGGGCGGGGGGTGGGAGACTTGGAGGGACTTCCTGCCCAGACAAGAATGGAAGGAACGGGAAGGATTGGGACGCAGCTTAGTGAGTAGTTTTCTGTTTTTAGGGCTGGAATCAGGGTACTTTTCAGTGCTGGGGCTGGGTATTAGAGCTCAGGGCGGGGGTCGGGGTACTTTTTAGGGCTGGGTTTTAGGGCTTAGGGCAGGGGGTCGGAGTAGTTTTTAGGGCAGGGGGCTGGTTTTAGGGCTCAGGATGAGGAGCTGGGTTTTTTAGGGCTGGGGTAAGGGTAGATTTTTGGGCTGAGGACCAGTTTCAGGGATCAGGATAGGGACTTGGGGAGTTTTTAGGGCTGGGATCGGGTTTGTTTTCAGGGCAGGGCGCCGGGTTTTAGGGCTCAGGGTGGGGGGCTGGGGTGTAACCTTTGCCACGCATATGCCTTGACCAATCATGCCTTTACAATAAAATTAGTCATAAAGGCATGCGTGGTAAAGATGCGGTCATGGTAAAGACCGCGTTGTTAAGGTATCGCATGCGTGGTTCCATCATACAACCCTAGACAAGCAGTCAAGTGCAATTACCTTGTAGGCACTAGGCCCATGATTTGAATGGTGCAGCAGATGTAGTGGCATAGGGGTCAAAAGGTCTATGAAACCCACTGAACACTGATTGCTGCTATATTTAACTATGAAACAAGCAGTCAGAAGTGCAATTACCTTGCAGGCACTAGGCCCATGATTTGAATGGTGCAGCAGATGTAGTGGCATAGGGGTCAAAAGGTCTATGAAACCCACTGAACACTGATTACTGCTATATTTACCTATGAAACAAGCAGTCAGAAGTGCAATTACCTTGCAGGCACTAGGCCCATGATTTGAATGGTGCAGCAGATGTAGTGGCATAGGGGTCAAAAGGTCTAGGAAACCCACTGAACACTGATTACTGCTATATTTAACTATGAAACAAGCAGTCAGAAGTGCAATTACCTTGCAGGCACTAGGCCCATGATTTGAATGGTGCAGCAGATGTAGTGGCACAGGGACCAAATGATCTAGGAAATCGACTGAACATGGATTATTGCTATATTTTACTACTAAACAAGCAGTCAGCACTAGGGCAGTGATTTGAATGGTGTATCAAGTGCAGTGGCACTGGGGCCAAAAACTCAAGGAAACATAATGAGCACCGATTATTGCTATATCTTACTACTAAACAAGCAGTCATAAGGGCAATTAACTTGCAGGCATTACGGTCATGATTTGAATGGTGCAGCAGGTACAGCGGCACGGGACAAAAAGCTATAGGTAACTCACTGAACACCAATTATTGTTATATTTTACTACTAAACAAGCAGGCACAAGTGCAATCACCTTGGAGGCCCCACAGTCATGATTAGAATGGTGCAGCAGGTGCAGTGGCACAGGGGTTAAAACCCATAGGAAACCCACTGAAAACAGATTATTGCTTTATTGTACTACTAAACAAGCAGTCACAAGTGCAATTACATTGTGGGCACTAGGATCATGATTTGAATGGTGCAGCTGGTGCAGTGGCACACAGGCCAAAAGCTCTAGGAAACCCACTGAACATCGATTATACCTATATTTTACCATGAAACAATCAACCAAGTCCAATCACCTTGCAGGGACTATGGTCAGGATTTGAATTGTGCAGCAGTTGCAGTGGCACAGGGGCCAAAAGGACAAGGAAACCCACAGAATACCGATTATTGCCATATTTTACTACTAACCCCAACTCAGAACCAGCTCTGACCACTATCTCCCCACTCCATAGCCACTGTCTGCCGTCCCAGTGCTACCTGTCGTGCAGTGCGAGCGCTGCCTCTTTCTCCACCACTGCCGCACTTCCTGACCCTTCCTCTCTCCCTTCACGGCCTTCCTCCCTCGCAGGCTTCCTCTTCTCCTCACCTAGGACACTGGCACACCTTAAAAGTGTACTGATCACCTTTTTTTCACAATACGTGCAGCTTTTATAAAAAGTCACAAGTGCAGTTTCCTTGCAGTCACTAGGATCATGATTTGAAGGGTGAAGCAGGTGCAGTGGCACAGGGTCCAAAACGTCTAGGAAACCCACTGAACACCGATTATTGCTATATTTTACTACTAAACAAGCAATCACAAGTGCAATTACTTTGCAGGCACTAGGGTAATGATCTGAGTGGTGCAGCAGTTGCAGTGGCATGGGACCAAAAGCACTAGGAAACCGACTGAAGACCATTTATTGCTCTATTTTACTACTAAACAAGCAGTCACAAGTGCAATTACCTTGCAGGCACTAGGGTCATGATTTGAATGGTGCAGCTGGTGCAGTGGCACAGGGCTCAAAAGGTCTAGGGAAACCACTGAGCACTGATTATTGCTACACTTTACTGCTAAACAAGCAGTCACATGTGCAATTACCTTGTAGACAATAGACGTCATGAATTCAATGATGCAGCAGGTGCAGTGGCACAGGGGCCAAAAGCTCTAGGAAACACACTTAATACCGAATATTGCTATATTTTACTACTAAACATGCAGTCAAGTGCAATTACCTTGCAAGTACTAGGGTCATGATTTGATTGGTGCAGCAGGTGCAGTAGCACAGAGTCCCAAAGGGTTAGGAAACCCACTGAACACTGACAATATCTTTATATTACTTCTAAACAAACAGTCACAATTGCAATTATCTTGCAGGCAACTTGGGTCATGATTTGAATGGTGCAGCAGGTGCAGCAGGACAGGGGCCAAAAGGTCTAAAAAAACACAGAATCACGATTATTGCTATATTTTACTACTATCCCCACCTTGGAACCAGCTCTGGTCACTATCTTTCCGGTCCCTAGCGACCGTCTGCCGTCCCTGTGCTCCCTGTGGCACAGAGCGAGCACCGCCACCTTCACCACTGCCGCACTTCCTGACCCTTCCTCTCTCTCCTCACAGGCTTCCTCCCTCGCATGCTTCCTCTTCTCCTCACCTAGGACACTGGTACACGTTAAAAGTGTATGGATCACCTTTTTTTAAAGTATGTGCAGCTTTTGTAAAGTCACAAGTGTAGTTACCTTGCAGGCACTAGGGTTATGATTTGAATGGTGCAGCAGGTGCAGTGGCACAGTGGCTAAAATATCTAGGAAACCCACTGAACACCGATTGTTGCTATATTTTACTACTAAACCAGCAGTCACAAGTGTAGTTACTCTGCAGGAAAGGGTAATGATTAGAATGGTGCAGCAGGCGCAGTGACCTAGGGGCCAAAAGGTCTAGGAAACCCACTGAACACTGATTATTGCTATATTGTGCTATTATCAAGCAGTCACAATTGCAATTACCTTGCAGGCACTAGGACCATGATTTGAACGATGCAGCAGATGCAATGGCACAGGGGCCAAAAGCTCTTGGAACCCCACGAACACCTATTATTGCAAAACTTTACTACAAAACAAGCAGTCTCAAGTGCAATTACCTTGCAGTCACTAGGGTCATGATTTGAATGGTGCAGCAGGTGCAGTGGCAAAGGGGCCTAAAGGTCTCGGATACCCACTAAATACTGATTATTGCTACATTAAACTCGGAACCAGCTCTGACCACTATCTCACTGCTCCCTAGTGGTTGGCTGCTGTCCCAGTACTCCTTATGGTGCAGTGCAAGCGCCCCCTCCTCCACCACCGCCGCCTCGCTTCCTGACCCTTCCTCTTTCCCCTCATGTGCTTTCGCCCTCGAGGCTTCATCTTCTCCTCACCTAGGACACTGGTACACCGTAAAAGTGTACGGATCACCATTTTTTCACAGTATGGGCAGCTTTTATAAAAAGCGCTTAAAAGTTCTACAAAGTATTTCAGCACTTCATAAGGGCACCCGTTTTATTGCACAAAGAAACTCTTTTATGGCACTGGTTAGATTACATTATTTGGCAGGATCACAGGATGTTGAGCCGACGCCGAGACTCGAACCCAGGTACCCAAGTTGGCAGTTCTTTCTGCAATTTCACATCTTTATTATAGTCATGTGCAAAATCGACAAAAAGCATTGACAGAGACAATAGATTTCACATAGGCAAAACCTATTGGCTTTGCCAATGCTTGTGTTTTTTATTAGTACATATAATGCAATCTTGAAATACATACCTTCAGGATGTGCACTGTACAAAAACTTCTCCAACATTTGATTTTTACTAAAATGTTGTCCATGAAGAAAAACGAACCAGGCCATCAAAAGGATGGACATAACTGACTTGCCTTTGTCAGGTTGGGTGAAAGCATGAACGTTTCAAATTTCATCTTTGAAAACTATTCCTAAAAAAAATACTTGCACTGATTTAGTCTGATGTACTACTGTTACTAAGATGAAACAGTTCTGCACGTGAATAAAACACATTTTTGGAAATTTGAAAAGACTTTTTCATATTTTACACGTTTGTTGAAGAATGTCTTTCAGAATTATGGTGGCCCAAAAGTTAACTGTGCAGGGCATCTTAGTTACTTGCTTTCTTTCACATCAATTAACTTGTACAAAAGTGCTTGCCCATTTTGAACAGGAGGCTGCATGCAAATGTCAGGAGTGCGCTTGCGGCCCCAGACTATAGATCTACAGGGATGTTATAGTATAGATTATCAACATCACTGGCTGCAAGTAAAAAAAATGTTATAACGCAGTCAACGCTGGCTGTCACAAAGCTTTTTTCTTTACTTGCAGCACATGTGCAACATGGCTAAAAACATTGGCAAAGCCAATAGATCTCCCATAGGCAAGACCTATTGGCTTTGCCAATGCTTGTTTAGAAAGCAATGACGTGAGCTTTTGATTATTGAAAACCTATACAAACATCATGCAAGGTTTAAGGAGACAAACTGCTTATACATCAGTTGCTTTATCTGTATGTCTGTAGGGTTCTTCCCTTTCTCTTCCAGTGCTGGCTTTTTCATTCCTAGTCACATCACACACTCAAGCTGTTCGTTTGTTTCCAGTTTGACAAAATACCTGGCAGCAGAAATGAAAGCAGCGCTTTCTTATCTTGAGCGCTTATGACACCAATTCCAACTCTGGTTAAAAAAAAAAAGAAGCTGTGTTCTTGCCTTGCTTTTAAAATGCATTTTTAAATGTCTGTGTGGTTAACTGAATATGCTTTATTTCATACTTATCATTAACAGGGAAATTGCAGCTGTGTAAAATTGCAGAGTCTACCGCGCCTCTGTTCAGCAAGTCATTTTGGGCCAGATGTACGACCCTTTTTAGCAGTCGCAAACGGGAAATCAGTCTGTTTGCGACCGCTGAAAAGGGTTGTGGTATGTACAAACCCTTTTTTGCAAGTCAGTAACCTAATACCGACTTGCAAAATACGGTTTGTGAGTTTCTATTAGGAAGGGGCGTGCCAAGGGCGGCCTTTCCTAATAGCGAATCACACTGGTATGTACGATTGTTTTGCAACCGCAAATGCGGTTGCAAAATGTTGGACTTGGCCCTTTTTGCAGGGTCATCCCTAAACGTTTTGCCTTCCTCCTGGTATTTTTTCTGACCTGGTGTTGGTGGTTTTAGGACTCTGGGCACTTTATCACTGCCGTCCAGTGTAAAGTGTATGTGCTCTCCATGGTAAACGTGGTAAGATTGGTCTACACCTGTTTGGCGTATTTAATTTACCTATCCGTCCCCTGTAAAGTGGTATCTCATATACCAGTAAATTAAATGCTACTGGTGGGCTTGCAGCGCTGCTTGCGCCACCCACCAAAGTAGCCTATCAAACCTGTCTCAGGCATCTGCCATTGCAGGGCCTGCGTGCGCAGTTTACTGCCGCTGTGACGTGGCACATAAAGTGGTTGCCACGTCTGTGATTTCCCTTTTACTACACCTCAGTCACCCCTAAGGTAGGCCCTAGCTAGCCCTATGGGCAGGGTGCGCTGTAGGTAAAAGGTAGGACATGTGCCTTAACTGTGTGGCATGTCCTGGTAGTGACAAACAGCCATTTTGGTTTCTCACTACTTTGAGGCTGCCCTCTCATAGGAATGCATTGGGGATTCCCTGATATGTGTTTCAGTGGTAATTCCTGACATGAGAGGAGTAGAGTGGTCGCGTTTGGTATGTTTGGAATAGTGGTAATAAATGATTTATTATCACTATTCTAGGAATGCCACTTTCAGAAGTAGGCATTTCTGTGTGCTATGTGTCTTTGTGCCTGCCTGTTGTGTATTGCATGTCTGGCTCTGGAGTGACAGGGGCTGGGGAGGTGCAGTGGCTCCAGAGGGGCTGGGTGAGTCAGTGCTAGGCTGAATAGGCTGATCTGCATTTGGAGTGGTGGGAGGAGTAGCACCTGGGCCTGAATAGGACTGTGCCTGCCTTCCACAATGCTGGCTCCGCCCCCTGTGGTGTGTCTGGGGCCAGAGCGTACACTAACAATAAAGGTGTGGTGCACTGTAAATAAAATGTTTAAGTGCCCCTAGAACTGGTTTAGACCGGGCACAAAGCCCTGTGCCAGGGCAGGACAAAGACTTTCATGAGTATAAGTATTGGGGCTGTGACCCCATGTAAGGTGCTGTGTGCTGCTTGGTGCTTACTTGGGGCCGGCAGGCTGCCGGACTGCCAGGAGGAACCACCACCTGGGGACTGACCTGCTGCCCTGCTTGGCAACTGAAGGATCTGCTATTCTGCCCAGGAGACCCGGTGTGCTGGCCTGCCTGTGCATTTCTCGAAGGAAAGCGCTGCCTGGTCCCTGCTGGTGTCTGCAGGTGAGAGACAGGCGGAGCGCTGCTCGTTTCCCCTGATTTCCTGGCCCTGCAGAGGAGAGCGTGTTGCTGGCTCCCCTCGTGGAGGAGACGCGGGGTTGAGGGCCGAAATTAGCACCGGAGCCCGAGGCGTGGGCTCACCAGCTCGGCTGGAGCCTACCCCATATTTTTGGTGCCACGGGAAGGTGCGGTGACCGCACACCTGAAGCGAGTCGTGAGGAAACTGCCCCCAAACCGACAGAGACTCTGCTCCGTAGTCCGAGGGAAGGACCGGAAGCCAGGCAGTTGTTGCCTGACTTTGGGCGGAGCTTCCTGTCGCTGGGAGAGGAAGACAGGCAGGCGAAGCCTGGCTGTGGGCAGGGCTCCCGTGAGAGAAGGGAGAGCCCCGCGTGTGGCCGGAGATTGCCGTCCATGAGGCTGCAGTGTGCACAGAGGGGGGCTGCCGGAGGTGAGCCTCACGAGCCCCACCCCCAGGAGACCGGAAGGTTCCGACTGGCCGTGGGCAGGCCGAAGCAAGTCCGAGGGTCGCTGGTAGCAGCGAACGGCTGCAGTCTACCTCGCTCAGCCCCCAAGGAGTGGTGAGTGGGGCTGAGCTCCCTTGTTATTTCCCTGCACACGAGAAGCCCCGGTGAGTGGGGCTTGGAGGGCACCCTGTTGGTGCCTATTTTGTCTATACAGCTGCACCGCCAGATCGCGGGCAGCTGCAACGTGGGGGGCATTTGGTGTCGATGAAGAGACACGGGTGAGTTGCACTCTCGTCCCCCTTCCTGTACCGGCGTGTTGGGGCCAGTACTCTGCTGCATCGGCAGCCTGGTGGCCAGTTCAAAGGCCACATGCTAGTAGAGCCCTGACTTTGGGACAGAGGGCATTACGGGGAAGCCCAAGACGGGCCCCCGAGGTAGGCCGTTCGGCCTGGGGTTCATCCTGTGTTTTGGTGGGGCGTAAGGAACTGAGGTGACGTGTGCACCTTGTTAGTGTTACTGTGGTGCACTAGTAAATTTAGGATGTATGCCTAAGATGTTATGCATAATGTGTTTATGCTAAGTGCCTTTACCAGTAGTTACTAGTTGTGTTTATTTCTCACTACTTGTGTGTGCTAATGGTTATGACAGTGGCCCCATTGGCCCTGTAATGTATATAATCCCCATGTAAAGTAATACCTAGTGCTAGGTGGCATAGTGTATATATGTGATTGCGTTCTAATGTGTTTTGTGAGTAATACAAAGGCTATTTTTTTATATAACCTTGTGTGGAGTTTCTTTTGTGGTGTACCTAGTGTGTCGCTGCTGTGTGAGTGTGTTGCGCAAATGCTTTACACATTGCCTCTGGGATAAGCCTGACTGCTCGTGCCAAGCTACCAAGGGGGTGAGCAGGGGTTATCTTCAGTGTGTAACTCCCTTGCCCTGACTAGATTGGTGGTTTCTGCCTAGCTTAGGCGCTTGCCCTAGCCAACCAGAAATCCCATTTCTAACACAAAACAATTGTAGTTACCACCTACTTCAAGCAGGTGGTAAGCCAGTCGCAAACGGGAAGGGATCCCCAGAGGACCACTTCCCCTTTGTGAATGGTTGCGAAAATATTTTTTTTAAGAGCAGGCAGTGGTGCTATGGACCACTGCCTGCCCTAAAAAAATGAAAAGAAAACTTTTCATTTTTTTCTTTCAAACGCATCCCATTTTCCTTGAAGGAAAACGAGCCGCATTTGGAAAAAAAACGTTGCTTTATTTAAAAAGCAAACACAGACATGGTAGTCTGCTGTCCCAGCAGGCCACCATCCTTGTGATATGTGAGATTCCTAAGGGGTCGCAAATTGCGACCTACCTCATTAATATTAATGAGGTAGGTCTTTAGCGACCCCATTAGGAATCGCAAAATTGCATGGTCGTACATCTGGCCCTTTGTTATGTGTGATTAGCGCATTTTATGAAACCTCATTTTGTAGCCTAGTTACCAGCATACCTTCTCAAGAATGCTTTTGCTTGAAAGTAGAGTATGCCAGTGATGTAATAATGTACCTTAGTTTATTCAAGTGAGCCTTCTGCTAGGTTAGCACTAATAGGGCCCGTCACTTATTTTTTTCTTATAAGACTTTGACCCAGAGCAAGAGAGATAAAGACAATGGGGAAAGAAAGAGAAAGACGGAAAAATGTGGAATAGGGAAAAATGGAAGGAACCTGCAAGAGTGAGACAAAGCAACAGGCAGTGTCTGGCGGTGAATGAAAGTGGCATGAGGTGGAATCAAGTATAGGCAGCCAGGGCAGACGTTCTAAAAAAGAGCCGTGGGGGGACTAACCAAGTTAGGCAGTATGCAAGAGACATCATGGCGCATGACATCACAGCGCATGACAACGCGTGTGACATCACAGGAAGTGGCATCATAACCCATGACCTCAGAGGAAGTGACCTCAGAGAAGACCTCACATACATTTAGCAGGTCTATCATGAGTACATTTGACTGCATTACAATATTTAACATATTAGATTTTGCATAGGGGTTGTGCCAAAAAATTGACGCAACCCTGAAGCAAAATCTGGACCTCAACTTTTACATTTATTTTTTTTAAACCCTGCAACAAAGAAATCAGCAAGAAAGAGAAACGTGGCAGTAAATCTGTTCTTAATTGGTTGCAAATTCTGTATTTTAAAATATCTTATGGAGTGAAGGCACCTGCTGCAGAGAGGTTTGTGTGCTAGCTACATCTCAGGAAATAATAATGGTAAGATAATTCTGGAGGATAATGTATTTGCTGGAGAGATCTGTGTTTTGTCTAGTTCCAGTTTTGAATCAAAGTAGAACAGAGGGTTAAAAATATGCCTCCTACAAAGCACATTATGTAACACTTTTTATTTTATATAAATGGGTAAGTGGGTTATCGCTTTTAACACACAGATTTTATTGTTACTTGCAGCTCATATATTGTAATCCTTCTAATATAGCACAGTGCGCAATGAATGACATATGACTCCTACACCTTGTAACCCTCACTGCCTTATGTAACACATCATGCACACTGATTTACACACATATGATTTACTATGTGCTATAAAACAAAATAGTGATATTTAAATAGTTATTTGTGTAAATACTGGGACAGACCAACACATCTGACATTCTTACAGTGCATGCATACCTCTGAACAAAGTCAAAAGCATGCCTCTCTTCAGTACCTGTGAAGTGATAAGCTGCGAGCCTTTATTTCACTGCAGTGCATTTAGATGTGAGGCTCCGGATAGCTCCCAGCCAAGATACTCAAACAAAAGGAGGCCTAATGGCCCCTTAACTTTGGCTTTTGTTGTGGGCCCTGCTGAAAGGAACCAATGCAGAAGGCAGTTATGAGAGCACTACTTACTGTAATTTTTTTTATTATTTCTGACTGTCACGTTCAGGTCCAGCATTAAGGGACGGCAATTCTGCAAAGGTTTTGAAATGTGCTTGGGTTTATCAGCTTTCCATAGTGTTTGTTAATATTTTCTACCCTCCTTCTGCATGCAGTCTTTGGCAGGGGCGGCCGGCATGGCTCACAGGTGGTGGGTGGGCGCGGGGGGTCGTGGGGGAAGATCGCAGGGGGGGGTCGCGGGGGGTGAATAAAAAAATAAAAGAAACAAAATAAACTTACTTTTCGGCCGGGTCCCACGTCTCTGCTCCTGCTCTCCTGTCTCCGCTCCAGGAATAGGAAGCAGGCAGCCAGGCTCCCTCCCCTAAAGCAATCACAACGCTGCAATGCATCGTTGTGATTGGTCCAAGGGGTGGGCATGTTCTCCATGCAGGCTGTAATGCAGCCTGCATGGAGAAAGGAGAAAGTGCGCATGACTGGTTTGGGCGGCCCGAGACGGCCGACCAAACAGTCATTGCGCACTTAGGAGTGTGCAAACCACTCCTCCCCTGTCCTACTCCGAGAGCAGAACAGCCGTGCCCACCTGCCCGCCCACAAAGCAGCAGGAAGCATAAAATGATAACGCAAAGTTATTATCATTTTATGTTTATACTATGTATGCCACGCACTGCTTAAAAGCAGTGGGGTGATGCTCCTCCGCCACATCGGGGCAATTCCTTTCACACAGTATGTGTTTAGGTGGTCATTTACTGTCTGGCATTTGTGGTGTAGCACGTTTCTGAGGCCAATGCCACAGAGTTGGAATTGGTTTTGTCTGCTCCTGGTCCAGTATTGGCTCCATTGTGCGACAGCATAGGCACTGTGCTAATGACACCTGACTTACGCTGCTAGTATGAAATATGCCCTCTGTGTCCCACAAAGCTGCACTCGTCAGTGTGCAGATTAAATCACGAATGAGTTGGAATATATAAAATAAGCATGCGTGCAGTAGTGCATACAAGGGGACGGTTGTAATGGAGCCAGATATGTACTATCTGCTTCCTCTATGGGAATATACCTCTTTTTTCCGCATTTTTTTTCCCCGTAGGGAATTACAACGTGGACGTTACAACGACCGCGTTGTAACAACGCATACCATTACACGCAAGTCGTAACAACGACTTGCAGAGGGGGGGCGCTGGATGTTGGACTAGTATAATTTACTATTCAAACTCCAGTATGTGCAACAATAGGAAAGGTGTTGGATTTTAAATCCAACACCTTTTGCCCCCTCCGCAAGTCGTTGTTCCGACTTGCGGAGTAATGGTATGCGTTGTTACAACGCGGTCGTTGTAACGACTGCGTTGTAATTCCCTGCGGGGAAAAGTATTCGTGGTAAACGATGTTTACCCCTCTATGGTTCTCTCATGCTTTGTCATCCCTCCAGGTTTCCACTGGAGAATATTCCTGCAGCTTGGGCCAATACAGTGAGAGGCCACAGCAGTGCCTCACACCTGTAGAACCTGCAAGCTGCTCTTTGACCCTCGGGTTTGCTTGCAGGCAAACTCAGCTCAGTGCACCACACACTGAAGTGAATTTTTCTGAATACAGGGACACTATGCCAACTCCATTTTCGGTGCACCAAGTAGGCCTCATGTCACAGTCACTCATGAACTACCCTTAGAGTCTCAGCTCACCTTCCTCCCTTGCCCCCTATTCACCTCCTGGGGGGATGGCTCTGGTGGTGGCCCCCATTCCACAATGTTTTTCCAGCTTGGAGTCACGCCGTCCTCTGCCAACAGGCAGCTGCAGAAGGAGGAGGGAACAGTGCAGTGCTTAATTTGAGCCAGTGGTTTCCGGTGCTCGGCACCAGCACTTAATTGTCAGCATCAGCTCTAGTGACAGTCCACCACATGGTGGCGCTGTCTTTCTAATTTTGAGATGAGCACAAAAACAGTGTTTAATAAGTCATTATACATTCAAAAGGAACAATAACTGCAGCTCACACCATTCTTATAGCTGTGGGTGGCCTGTAAATAGTCTGAATTATTACACTTGTAGGATTGCAATGGCTAGTAGTTATGTTGGTACTGTCATTGGCAGAGCCAACAGGGGCCATGGGTGGTGCAGGCTGCAGTGGCCTCCTGAAAAAGGCCCTGGCACTTATTTTATTACAAATTAAGCACTGGAGCAGTGGGCCTGCAGAAGCATAGCTATTAATAAACAACATGTGCAGAAAAGGAGCCAAGCTTCAGGGGGGTGTTTGGTGTTTAACACCCCCCTAATAAATGTATTATTTAGCAAACAGCTGGGTACAGGAGCTTTCAGTGGGGTATGGTAAGGTGTCTGTCGGATTTCACTTGAGATTTTTAAATACTCACTCGTACAAAAACACACACACATTCTTGTCTGTTTGTTTTGAAAGTCTTAAAACATGGTTATTTTACAAAATACTGTGTTTTAAGTACCCCCTTACAATCTGCACTCCTGTACCTTTCCACTGGTCCTTAAGCCCCATCATGCGGTGCTTCTCATATAATGATTAACATTATATGCCAGTGTGATTGTCGAAAAATTTGAAGCTCACCCCAGTCATACTGACCAAGCTATGCCCCTGGTGCAGATTCTACTGCTGTTTCTAGGCCTATTCATGCCCAGAAGACAGAAAGATGCAGGGAGCATCTTTCCGTGTTTCCTTAGGCATGTAGTGTCTGGAGCACAACGAATGCAGAGGGAGCCTGGGCCGGCAGGCGCAGGGATCAAGAAGAGCACTGAGGGAATAGGAAGATGGCTGGGAGGAGAGCGCCCAGGATGGTTGGCCTGGATTATTATGTTGCATATGCAGCCAGTGGTGGGTAGCTATCCTGGGGCAAGAAGGCTGGAACTGGAGATTCCGCCTTCAACTCCACCTTTGCCCACCTTATCGCAGGCTGGGGCGAGGAGTTCAGCAAATTTGCTGACACCATCCCATCTTGTGACATGGTCTGCAGAAGTGGTGTCAGAGGCCGGGGCAGCCCTACACCTGAAGCAGGGCTGGTATTTTTAGCCATGGTCCTTCTTGTGTTCTCTGTGTTCCAATGGGGATAGAGCTGACTGCAATGGCAGCCCATTCAAGTTCAGTAAACAGAGCAGTGAGGTGCTGCAGTCTTTATTCAACATGAGGATATATTGCACTTTAGCCGAAAATAAATCTATCATGAATTCTGAGATAAGGGAAATAACAGCATTTTGATTACTGTGCCAGTGTTATACTGTTCAATAATAATCCTGGGCGACCAAATGTTATTTTTATTGTTGTATGATGCTTGTATGGCATGCTTCTGCCAGGTGGGTGCCCTCACAGCGCCCAAAAACATCATGTACCATGCAATCTATCCTCATAACATCTTATATGTCAGAGATGGGAGCTGCATTCATATGCAGCCTGCAGGGGCGTACTATAAACATATGTGTACTTCTCACATTTTCCAGGGTGCTGACAATTTCTTCACGGTACTGCTGAACTTGCCAGTCTGCTGTGGTGCAGCTTATGTGATCCAGGGCGGTAGCTCATATGCCTTTTGCAGCGTTCGCATTTTCCAGGGCTGATCATGTGCCATTGTTGCTTTTCACATGCTCACATCTTTCAAGATTACTTGTGCGTATGTGTGCTGCTTGCATATGTTGTGCCTGCTCATGTGCCAGGTTGCCAGTCATTGTGCTCGGGTGCTACTTACGTGCCGTGGCTGCTGCTCATATATGCAAGGCCTTTGCTTAGATGCAAGGGTGCTGCAAATGTGGATCCATATGTGCTGTAGCTGCTGATGTTTAAGGGTGCTGCCTGTGTGCCGAAGTTCATCTTGTTTAAGGGGGGCAATTGTGTGCCAAGGAGCGGCACATTTACAAGAAAACCAATCACGTGGTAGGGAGATGTGCACGTGCCAGGACTCTGCATGAGTCAAGATACTGGCCACGTCAGGTCCCACTTGCTGGATGAATGCTCATGTACAGGCACACTGCACCAGTGACAGTTGTTATGTGCAAGACTAAAGGTGGCAAATCTCTTGCTGTCCTAGGGACTAGGGCTTGGAATCAACTCCCCAGACATCTGAGATACATTGACTCAGAATTACTTTTTAAGAAAAATTTGTGTCGGAGGACGCCATACTGTGTGGCTGCGACGCCGGGGCCTGGCTGCGGCATATTGCTGACTGGGCGGCCACTGGCGAGCGTGTACTGGGTGCCCACGGCTGAATACAGAGACCAGTGGGCCTTTGTTGGGAGGCGCCCGGTGGCTGAGCTGACCAGGCGAGACAGCAGAGGGACAGTGGTGGGCCGGCCACTGGGAGGGCAGAGCGGCGGCCCTGAATAACATGCGACACCTGGAGGGGAGACCATTGCGGGCCTGGTTGAGATTGGCCGTTACCGGCTGCCAAAGCTGTGGGACCTGGACTGAGCTGCGGCCTGCAGTGGTCTATGGGGGCCCGGGCATGCCTGTGCCGGGCACTCGCAGCCTGCCGTGTGAGGACTCTGGGACACCTGGGGCGTGGATCGGCGCTTGGGATGGGCCTGGGCTGCCGGGCAACTGCGATGGGGACGGCCGCTAGGAAGGCAGAGTGGCGTCCCTGTGTATTAACTGATCTTCAGCGCAGCCAGTTGGAGATGCCAGAGGCCCCTCGCTGCTGCCGCCGCTGGATAATGCGGTGATGTGACCTTACCCTACTACCCTGCTGCTCCCAGGCTGGGCGGCCCATGGAGAGCCCAGCGAATCATTTGATGCCCCGTGGGGGCGGTTTTGGCCCATTTGCACTCCCGGTACTCAGGAGTGCGACAAGAGCATCACACATCTGCACACGTGGCCTGCCTGGGTAACAGCCATTACATCGCGGCTGTTACCCCGCATGCCATTACAACGCAAGCGTTACCATGCATGCGTTGTAACAACGTGTAGTCTTTACTACGCATTTTTTTACAATGCATGTGCTTTTACCACGCATGCCTTTACAGCGAATTTTGTTGTAAAGGTATGTATGGTAAAAGCACATGCGTTATAAAAAAATATAGTCAATCCACGTCGTTGTGAGGAAACAGAGGCTTTTCCACTCCTCACAACAACGTGCACCGCCCCTTAGAGGACCGCAGGAACCAGGAACCACGAGGAGAGAGAGATAAGGGGGATTGGGCCTGGGGCGGGGTTTACTATTTTAGGGTAAAAGGGGGTCGGGGAGGGTAATGTAGGGGTAGTGGTTTAGGGTAGGGAAAGGATTGGGGGTCGGGGGGGTCGAGCAGGTGTAGTGTTTTAGGGTTTAGGGTAGGGAGAGGACTGGGGGTCAGGGTTTGTGCATGGGTAGTGTTTTAGGTAGGGGAGGACTTGGGGTCGGGGAAGTCATGCAGGGTAGTGTTTTTGGGTAGGGAGAGGACTGGGGGTCGGGGGTCATGCCGGGTATTGTTTTGGGGTAGGGAGAGGACTGGGGGTCGGGTCGGGGGGAGGTTCGTGCAGGGGTAGTGTTTTAGGGTTTAGGGTAGGGAGATGACTAGGGGTCGGGGGGTCATGCAGGGGTAGTGTTTTAGGGTTTAGGGTAGGGAGAGGACTGGGGGTCGGGGGGTCATGCAGGGGTAGTGTTCTAGGGTTTAGGGTAGGGAAAGCATTGGGGGTTGGGGGTTGGGGGGTCGTGCAGAGGTAGTGATTTAGGGTTTAGGGTAGGGAAAGGATTGGGGATTGAGGGGGTTGTGCAGGGGTAGTGATTTAGGGTTTAGGGTAGGGCAAGGGCTGGGGGCCGGGGGGGGTCATGCAGGGGTAGTGATTTAGGGTTTAGGGTTGGGCAGGGTAGCGTTACTTACCTTACACACTTTTACCAAGTGTATGCCTTTACCACGCATGCCTTTGCGTTGTAATGGCATGCGTGGTAAAAGCATATGCGTGGTACAAGAATGCATTGTAATGATAGGTCATTGTACTAGTGTAGTAATACCCGCGTTGTAATGGCACGCGTGGTATTAGTATGCATAGTACCGGCATACAACCGACCTGCCCATGCGACCCCTACGTTTATGAACTCCAGCTGAGCCCAAGTAAGTGGATTGCTGCAGTGGTGAGCTGCGGACTGTGGAGCTGGTGCACAGACAGAATATCGAGTTGCAAATATCGACCTGCACTAATATCGAGTTGGAAATATCGTGATACAGAAATATCGACAGCAAGAATATTGTTGTCAAGAAAATCGACTTTAAGGTAAGAAATATCGTTTTTGAAAATATCGAAGTTAGTAATATCGTTCGCAAAAATATAGGGGCCCATTACGATACCCGGCGTAAAAAAATCCGCCAGGCATGGAAGCGGCAAAAATCCGCCCGCACACACCGTCTGAACACCGACCACGCCATTACGATTACACAAACCGAAAACCGCCATCGGCGGAAAAATCACACAAAAATACCGCTCGCCATCGTCCGAGTCGGAGTCAAACCGCCCGCCACGGACGGAAACACGCCCGACAACACAAAACCGCCCGCCCTCACGGCCGACACACCGCACGTGAGATTACGATCGCACCGCCATGAGCGCGGGAAAACTACAAATATACCGCCCGGCAGCGCAAACAACGCCGATGAGAATCGACACGGCAGAAGCCATGGCGCCCACGTCCCTGCACAGAAACCATCCGCTCACAAAACCAATCGCACACAACATGGCCAACAAGTCCACACAGCAAGGCACGCACAAATACACAAGCACAGTACACATCCCGAAAACACCCCCTGGACAAACAAAAACTACAAAGGCCAGAACCCCAGACACAACACACCTGAAAACAACAGACCATGAGGACACACCCACATAGGTAAGTACAAAAGCAGCACTCCCACAGACCACAACCCCTTGCAACATTGCAAACCAGAGAGGAGAGGAGAGGACACAGTGACACAGCAAGGACAGCAGCACACCACAGAAACGCACACATCACCACCACCACCACCACCACCACCACCACCACAAACCCCCTGCACAT
Organism: Calotriton arnoldi; assembly: GCA_963921515.1. NCBI lineage: Eukaryota > Metazoa > Chordata > Amphibia > Caudata > Salamandridae > Calotriton > Calotriton arnoldi. The sequence goes on along the minus strand of CAWUFW010015631.1, from coordinate 2,082 downwards.
TACACAACACACACCGCACCAGCACCACAAACACCATGGCACCACAAAGAATGCCCAAGTTCACGCCCATTGAGCTGACGGTCATGGTCGACGAGATCATCAAGGTGCACCCACAAATCTATGGGAACATGGTCCAGCACACACCACTAGCCACCAGAAACAGAATGTGGAACCGGATCGTAGACCAGGTCAATGCAGTCGGGACCCTGCCCAGGAACAGAGTAGAAATTAACAAACGTTGGAATGACGTCAAGAGCCTGGTCAAGAAGAAGGAGACCAAGAACAGAGAGCTGGCAGCCGTCACTGGCGGAGGGAATCCCGCGCTCTTCAAGACCTTCAAAGCGTGGGAGGAGAAGGTGCGAAGTCATCATACATCCGGAGATCCTCGCCGGATTAGCAGGGGGAGTGGAGGCTGGTAAGTACAAACTAATGTATACCAGCACACCGCTATGTACTCACATGCACTACCACCATGCCACAGCTCCCAGGGACAAACACCCCCATGTCCAGCACACAATACACAACACATCACACACACATGCAACAGACACCACCACACACAGCCCAAACAGAACAACTGTAAGATGCGTGGGGACATGTGTACACTCAGCCAGCCACGTAACCACCAACAGGTCCCCAAGTATGCCAGAAGCGCCACAACGAGCACCCACCACACCCATGTGTCCGCCATAGCTGCACTAACCGACAAGTAACAGGTAAGTGGCAGGAACACAAAGTGCAGTGGGTGGGAGGGTGGACAGCCCAAGTACAACACACACCAGGCCCCTAGTCCCACAGCACAGCAAGGAGGAGCATCCCCCACCCCCCACAGCCACGTGTCAGCCACCACAGTGCACACCGACAGCCGAAAGGTAGACATCACGATCCACAACAATCGGTGTCAGTGGGTGTCCAGCCACCACCACGACCCACAACACCCCCCCACCCCCACAGACCTGCAACATGGAGCACCCCCGCTTAGAACCATGTGGCATCCAGTACAGTACACGCCCGAACAACCTGCAGGTGGGAAACTGGACAGGGCTGGATTACTGGAGGCATGAGGACCGTAACACGACCAACACATGGGACATGTCACGTAGCAGACGAACACGCAGCACCGCCCACCGTCATGAACAAGTGAACAATGTGCACACGGACATGAACCACAGACTCACACCTCACATGACCCATCACAGACACAGCAACACCCAAGGAGCCACGTCTGCATGCACAAGCCACACTGAATATAGTACCACACGGCAGCCACTGTGCAACTCATCACACACAACCGAAACACCATTGAAGTCCTGTCCATGTAGCCCCTACTGCCTGTCAACCACACACCCCACAACTACGCCTATGTAAGACAAACAACACTAGACGCAACAGAGCGGAACAACATAAATGCACACGAACACCACTGAACCCATCAAACACACAGACACACCATGCACATACAACATACCATCCATCCCATCCGTCAGCCCCAGTCTCATGAAAGGCATGTCATCCGCACAGCTGCCACACATACAGCAGTCACGCTAAGATACATGCCCATGACCAACCATGTGCCAGAAGTCAATGAAGCGCACGCCACACTGTGAGCAACAACACACAACATGGGCCACACCCCCCACGAGCACTGCAGTGATGCACATGGCACAGGGCAGCACGCACACCAAGGAGATGGGACAACTGCAATACGTTGGCTGGCACACAACCAACACTCACTCATAACGATGCGTCCAATGCCATGTCCAGTAATCACAACAGACAGCAAATATGCAGGCCATGTCAGGCATGCACACACCTCAGACCATGCACTGTCATGCTGCCACAACACATGTCACGTTCGGCACCCATGGCTCACAGCATGTACCCCAAAAGCATATTCCCTCCCAAATGCGAATCTGGGGCATGGCCCCCATGTTGCCATATGCGTTCCTAAGCGTTCCATTTGAACCCCAAAAGCATATTCCATCCCAAATGTGAATCTGGGGCATGGCCCCCATGTTGCCATATGCGTTCCTAAGCGTTCCATTTGAACCCCAAAAGCATATTCCATCCCAAATGTGAATC